>QEPC01003301.1:222752-243095 GCA_003113815.1 Sphenodon punctatus
ACGGGCCGCCGGGAGCATATTACACCGGTGCTCCGAGCTCTGCACTGGCTGCCGATAGCGTGCCGAGCCAAGTTCAAGGTGCTGGTAATGGTTTATAAAGCCCTACACGGTCTCGGCCCCTCATACCTTAGGGACCGCCTCGCCCTCCGCGCCCCAGAGCGGCTCCTGCGGTCCGCCGGGGGTGCCTTCCTGGAAGTCCCCCGTGTTAAGCGGGGGGCCACAATGGAGAGGGCATTCTCGGTAGTGGGACCGCGGTTGTGGAACTCCCTTCCGGAGGAAGCTCGCCTGGCCCCTAGCCTGTTAACATTCCGGCGAAACTGGGAGGGAGGGTGGGTAGGGTGTGGGGTTTTAGTTCCCCCACCTATTTTTGGTTTTTAGATTGGTTTTCTAGCCCTGTTTAATTATTTTTATAATATTTATGATTATTTTAAACTGTTTTTATTGTATTTTAAAATGTTGGAAGCCGCCCCGAGCTGCATGGCAGGAGGGGCGGGGTAAAAGTTTATAAAATAAATAAATAAATAAATAAATAAAAATTAGCTTTGCCCATGAGGATGATCTTGTAAATATCTGTTTACAAGAAAAATTGAATAAAGGTCATCCTATCTCCCCACAGTGGAAAAAAATTAATGCCAATTTTGAGGAGATTGGGTTGTCATATCTTTTTTGAAAGATTTTTCATTTAAAGAAATAAAAATAATGGTGAAAACCAGGATCACTGATCTTGATGGCCAAATCTCTAGAACAATTGCCTCCATGATCAAGACATCGCCCTGGTACCAATACCTGATCCCTGAACGGGGTGGGGCAGACTATATTAAACGGGACCTTCCTTTCCAACATAAGCGTGCGTTCTTTGCTTTACGGTTGCAGATTATGCCAACAGCAGTGTTGGAGGGGAGGTATCTAGGTATCCCATATGTGGACAGATTGTGTCCTTATTGTTCATCTGGTGTTGAAGATCTTATCCACTACCTTTTCATATGCCCTATGTTTTTCCATCTGCGCAGGGTGATGTGGAAAATGATGAAAGTCCCCTCTAATCTAGCTGTAACGCAAAAAATTGTGTATCTTCTCTCAGATAGAAATCAACACCTTACTGACACGTTGGCATTTTTTGCTTATTTGATGCAAAAATTAGGGAAAAAACTGATAACTGTGGAATAACTTGAATGGGCTTAGTAGGATCGATTTACCTCCCTGCTCTGTGGTTATCTTGCTGGCTTATATATTGTATGATACTGGGTAATAGTCACCTTTTTGAGTTTGATGATTTACATTCTATGGAATGTTTGTATTTTATTTTATTTTTTGTATGTAATGCATACTTTGCTTTTTGTCATGGCCTGTGGCCAGTACAATAAAGATTACTTTACTTTAAAAAGGGGAATGTCACAGATGCCACATGCTATAGGCCCATAAGTTTATCATCAGTTTGGGGGAAATTACATGGAAAGATAATATTAAAACATTTAGACGCTTGGACGGATGAGGTGAAGATAATTCCAAAAGAGCAGTTTGGCTTCCGGAGAAATTGCTCAGCTATAGATAATAGCTTTATTTTGGCCCATATAATAGATAAATATATTAGGATTAGGGCTGGGAAGCTTTATCTGGCATTTATAGATCTGTATAAAGCATTTGACATAGTGCCCAGGAAGAAACAATGGGGAAAGCTTGGTAGAGCAGGAATTTAACCAGGACTATTGAAGCTCATAATACAAATCCATACAAACAATGAAGCAATAGTTAGATACGGTATGGGGAACCAACTGACAAGACCCTTTCCAATCAAAGAAGGGGTCTGCCAGGGCTATGTCCTGGCACCTACTTTATTTAACATATATCTTAGTGATGTTCTCCTAGATCTGAAAGTGAGCGAACATCACCCTCTTAATATTAGCGGTCGTCCCCTTACGGCATTACCCTATGCAGATGACACTGTGGTTACGTCACAAACAAAAAAAGGGCTATAATGCTTATTGGATTGTTTTGGGACATATTGTGAGAAGAATGAGCTAACGATGAGCTGTAAAAAAAATAAATCAGAAATTATGGCGCTGGGGAAGAAAGTGCAGCCAGCTATATGGAAAGTCAAAGAACAAGAGATTGCACAAGTAACTTCATGTAGCTACTTAGGGATAACCTTTGCAAGTAATGCACTGTGGAATAGACACCAGAAGGAGGCCGCATTGAAAGCAACTATTGCAGCTAAGGGAATCCTACGAATGGTGGCAAGAATAGGCACCCCAACATTTTCCACAGAACTTCAACTCTTTTGTGCAAAATAAATTTCTTAGAGCTCTCTTACTTGTCCCGCAGGGGGTTCCGGCAGCAGTAGTACGGGTGGAGACAGGCTCACTGCCCATTAGCTGTGCCAGTAAAATAGCACAGTTTAAGTATTGGCTAAAACGATGCCAGTTTGACAGAAGACTCTTTGCCATATCTGTGCTTAAATGAACAACTGGAGCAGGGCGTGAAATTTCTGGTCGCCAAGTCGCCATTGGTGACCAGAAAATGAGGGCTGGTGACCTGTCCTTAATGCAGTTGTATTTTATTGTAATTTTTTTAAAAAATTATTTTTTGGTTGCGCGCCGCCTTCTTTGAGCCGAGGGGAGGGGGAGGAGGGAGAGTGTACAGAGCCCCGCACCCACTGCTTGCGCATGCGTGTGGTGACGGAGCGAGGCAGCGAGCGGAGCTGAAGGAGGAGAAGCAAAGCAAGGCAGGTTGGTGGGTTAGGCCGGGGGTGAGTGGAGGTTAGATGGCTGGGGGGATAGTTTCTTTTTTATTGTTGGAGCCTGAGGAAGGAAGGGCTTGCGTGATGGGAGCACAGCGGTTCCCCCCGCCTTGAATGCTCTCGTGAGTTTTTGGAAGCCGGGACAGGAGTCCCATTTCAGTTCCCTCCCCACTCTCTGCCCAGGGTGTCGTGCCCTCCCACCCTCCTGGCCGTTCATGCCATGCCCCTCTGGAAAAAAACTTTGCTCCCCTCACAGACAACTAGCACTGTTTTACTCCTGCCCCTACTGCCGATCGGAAAGGGAGATAATGCTGTTTGTTTACAAACATCTCCTCCGCATATGCCGATCAGAAGGTTGTAGCTTTCTAAAGCAGGTTCTTTGAGATGGCACCCAACACATTCCCACAACTGGGTTGTGCATGGGAACCAGGAAAGGAAACAGATCCTTGCCCTTTCATTTATCAAGAGGTACACAAACATCCATGATTAAGTGTGAGTAGTTTTTAGTAGCTATTAAAAAGGTATGTGCGCAGATGAGGAATGCTTATTTATGCACAAATATGCAAATGTACATATTTGCATAAATAAGTGGTGGCTAATTATGCAAATGTGCAGTTTAATTTACCCTTGGCGACCAAGAACATTTTTTGGCTACTAGACTTGGATCTGAAATTTCATGCCCTGAACTGGAGCATCAGGGGAGCCGATTATATTCTTGGTTGAACCATTTGGCCCTCTCATTAGCGAGGATGGGCCTATCCATGACCTTTCTTTTGACTATACCTGTGGAACATCAGAAAATGATGTTTGTATGGAGAGTAACTGGTACGGCTTTACAGGAAGACCTGGTAAATATTATGTCATGGAAAGTTGCTCCGTTATATCCCATAATTAAGAAAACTCATGGGATCGAGGAGTATCTTGATATATTACGAGATGCGAATCTCCGCAGGCAATACACTTTACTCAGATTCCAACTAGTTAAATCTTCAGTCATGCTGGGAAGATATAATTGTGTCCCGCTAAAAGATCTTCCTGTGCCCTTGCCACTTGCAGGAACAGGAAGATCTGTATCATGTCATATGGGTATGTCCGTACTATGAATCCATCCGAGCATGTTGCCTTAAATCATTAATAGTAAAGTTTAATTCCTGCTCTAGGATGGAAAATACAATTAAGCTTTTGACATCTAGTTCGGAACAAGTTATAATAGCTGTAGCAACGTTTGCTCGATTGGCAGCTAAATTACGGGAATTATTCTGCTGAGAAGGGGTATAACCCTCACTCAGCTGAGCTTCACTGTATAGAGAAACAGTATTAACTTGCCACTACGTTACTCCATAACACTTAAGGCTACTAATTATTTTTCCTAGAATAATAGATGTTTACTGTTTAACAATCTTGTAGCTTAACCCTTCACTTAATTAGCTACAATTAGGTTGATAGGAAATTAATAATATAGAAAATCTACCATATAGAAGATTGTGGCAATGGAATTTTGAATAAAGTAAACAAAGTATTAAGTATGGATACTCATTAGAAGTTAACTGTGGGAGTGCTGTGTTAGCAACCCAGGAGCTGTCCTTGCTATCCAATAGCTCACTCTTTGGGAGGAGGTGTGCTTAAGTGGTAGATATATTAATTTGTTGTTTAGCCGATACCATACTACCCATGCAAGTAGGTGAGGAATTAAGATACTTATAGTATTTTATTGATCTTATGAAGATGGTTTGGTTTGGTCTGACTAAGACAGGCCGGTCTTGAGGTTAAACATTAAGGTGTATATTATGTAAATATTGTTTTATTGGTTTTGTACTTTGCATTGTTTGTTGGACAGGGAAATGGCAGAAGCTACTCCCTTATAAATTTGAATTTTAACTGATTACATGTTCAAAGTTCAACATGTTAACTGATTACAGAAAATTGTCAAATTATTTTTAACCCATCAGTACAATGTGCACCAAAAGAACATTTAAATCTGTTTTAGATTAAGGGAAGCACAGGACACAGATATGGTTAAAAGGCAACAACTCTTATTTAAAACACAAGGGCATGTACACAAGGATAAGAACAGATTCATGACACAGAGGCATGATCTGGATCCCTCCTTCTCTTGAACAAATCCCTTTCCAGTTCCTGGATTTGGGCTTGGATCTCAAACACCAAACCACTGTCGATCAACCAATGCTTACAGGCACAGAACATGCCCTCCCCCCCCCACCCCCAACCCCTTCCCATTGCCTATACCTGCCTCTAGATGGCCCCAGTCCTCTCCCAAAGCTTACCCATGGGGTGAGGCAGTGCAAATAAGCACTCCAGATGGCCCCTTCCAGGCGTCATGCAGGACACGGGGAGAAGGGATAGCCATGGGGAGAGGTGGAGGGGCAGAGAGGGGACAGTTATGGGAGGGGAGAGATGGGGGGGGGGAAGAGGGAGCAACCCCCCACCTCTCTCTCTCTCTGTCTCTCAAACATGGTGACCCCAGCATGAGCACGTAGTGTCACAGGTCCTTTGAAACAAAAACGGTCACAGTGGCAGCAGCATTGGGCAAGCAAATGCCCCCCCCCCCCATTTGCTCACCCAATGCTGCTGCCACTGTGACCACCTCCCTCCCCCCCCCCATTCAGGCTGCTGACAAGGGGGTTCAGGCAGGCTGGTGTGCAGGTGCAGAGGGGAGTCCTGGTGGCCCATCACTGAATCCCTGCCCTGAGCAGTTCACTGGTCCTGCTGGACTAATGTGGGTCCAGGAATCCGATACAGCTGAGATGCTCCTGAGGCTGCCAGGTGACCCCATTCAATAACCTTTCCTAAAAGGAGGAGGTTAGAGATAGGGCGATTGCTGTCCAGAGAATCAGCATCAGGTTTGATCAGGGGCTGGACAACTACCATTTTAAAAAAGGTGTCCAGTATCCTGCTCTCTCATAGAGGTGTTGACAGTAAGGGTGGGTGTCCAGAGGAAACTGCAGATTTGGATCGGTCACAGATTCAGATATGCAGTTTCCAGATTTTAATTACGGATCCGGATTACAGATCCATATTTACATAAATAAAATAAAAATTAAAAAATCGTTGCACATGTGGAAATGGCTGCCAGACCATTCTGTGCATGTGCTAAATGACTACTGTACATGCACAGACTGGCTACTCTTTTCCAAAATGGTGGCAACACTGCTGCCACCATTTTGGAAAAGGGTATGCATGCACAGAATAATCTGGTGGCCATTTTGTACATGCAAAATGATTTTTTAATTTTTAATATTTTAAAAATAAATTTAAACCCAAATCCATACCAGGTGTGTTGCCACAGTTACGGTTCAGTATGGATTAACCCATAGACAGCTTGTTATGAGCAGTTATGGATTAATTCAAATCCATAATACCCACCCCTAGTTAGCAAACCCAGCCAACAAAGGCCCCAGTTCTCACCTGGCTGGCTTTTACCAACCAGGTTGGGAATAGATCTAATTTACAACTGGTTGCCTCCATTGCCCCAAGCACATCCTTCAATTGGTGGGTAACACCAGCTGAAACTGATCCAAACAAACAGAAGGCTGAGCCTCCAAAGCCCCAAACTCAACTCTGCCAATAAACTAGTAGCCCCCAAGTTGTGATGATTATGTGTGATTATGTCTACAAAATGAGTGACAAACTCATCACAGCAAGAAGAAGAGTACTCAATCTCCAGATGGAGGCAGTTTGGATTTACCAAGCCATTCACCTCTCAGAACACCTCCACTGGATGAGACTTTGCAGTTGTTATGGTTTTGGAGAAGAGAGACTCCTCCACCACCACCCCTGGTCGTGCCATTGTCCTGTGAAGCCAATCTATGATGCAATCAATTGGCTCCAGCCCAAATCTAACACTACTTGTGCTCCAACTGCCTCACCACCACCAACCCCCACTTCATCTGCCTCGGGTCCCCCATATACCGGGACTACCCGTTCCGGCACCAAAGCGGAAGCGGACATCTGGTGCAAACAAGTCAATGGCCTTTGTCAGCATGCTATTCCACAGTTCGAACGAGCCATCAACAGAGCAGTCATCAAGATTCGTGGTATATCTCCCTGAGAGTTCTGGGATCCAGTTGGCTCTACTAGTCTCTGGGGGCAGACCAACTTACCTGGTCCACCACACTAATGGCTTGGACCTATAGGAGTAGCCAGACATAGGGACTCCCATCTTTTTCCAACATGGCCACACACCCCTCAAAGTGTCATGATGCCACAGTGTTCCAAAGGGGGCGAAGCCAAGAAAGGCCAGGGAAAGGGATTCCTGCTCCAACATGGCTACAATCCCTTTGGACCATTGCTACATCATGATGCTGCGCAGGGAGGTCATTTCAGAAAGGGGGCTGGAGGTCATTTCAGAAAGGGGGCTGGAGATCCTTTGTTCTGTCTCCTTTCTGACATGGCCCTGACCTCCACTGCTGCCTGAAGCCCTGATTTCTCCAGATTATCTGGGCTTTCCTAGATAACTGGAGGGGGGGGAGGATTTGGGTTTCACCCAGAGTCTAGAGATGAAGGGATCAACCCAGAAGGGATGGTAACCCTACGCAGATGGCCTGAGAGATCACAAGGAAACAGAGGTTATGCTAGGAACAGCCATTTCATTGGCGGGGGTAGGGTGGAGAAAGAAGTACAAACACAAATTCTCTGGGACAAAGACAACCCATGCAGCCAGGGCTACAGGTACTAGAGGGGCTAATTACTATGGCTCAATGCCAGAATCAAGGGGAACGGAGAGCACATAACTCAGTTCATTTAGCACTCTGCTTGCATATTAAATCTTTCAAATTTACTAGATTGGAGGCGATAGCAGCAATAGCTTGCTTGTATACATACATATGGGCCACGATCCACAAGCCACTTACTCTTGAGTAGCCCCACTGAAGCACACTAGCCTTCAAAGGGGGTACTCCAGAGTAAGTGTTGCGTGGATCATGGCCGTTTTGTGCAAGTATAAAAGGAGACATGAGTGTGCAGTCTGGAACATATGCTCCGGCTATGAAGGCAACATACACAGCCACAGGCAACCACATAGGAGGCAGTTCCAGCAGTCAGGAGTCAATTGGCATCTCCCACGCCAGTGCCCATTCAGAAGTTAGCTAGCTTCACCCACATCTTGGGTTCAAGCACAACTCTAATTTGATGCTTTTGTTACCTACACTATGCAAGTCGTAACTTCACTTCAGTTCTCCTGAACTTCTGCAATATAGCCTCACTGGTGGTACAGATAAGCCAACTCTCTCTTCTCCTGGAGAACTTTTACAATCCCTACAGTTCAGCACAAAACAATATAATTATTTCAGCAGGAAGGTGGACTAGTCTCCCAATCATGGAGTAATGCAATGATTGGAGCTTAATGAAAAAAAACAAGATTTAGACTCAAAATGCTGCGCTCTTCCACAGAGAAACAGAAATGTAATTTGCACCAGCTCTCTCATCTGCAAAATCACTACAGCTATTGGATCAGATGCTTAGCAGATTCATATTGGCATAGGTCTTTTGAAAATTGATAGAGTTACAACCAGGGTTGCCACCTCTGCCAGAGAAGAAAACCAGAATGTGCTAATTTGCATAGATTTACATGCATTTGGTTCATGCATGGAGGAGGTCCCAGGTGTGGTCTTGGATTTTTTTTAGTATCTGTCCCACTAGAAAAAGCAGATGGAAAACTAGTTTTTAGTTAAACGTTCCTCTGGAAAAGGTTAATAGGAGTTGGTAATGTTTCTGAAGCTGTTGAGGACTGAGAATATTGACATTTGTGTATCTCTGAATGTTGAGAACATTGAACGCTGGCCATCGTTATAGGTAAGAGATTGGAGCTTGGCACCAATCAGGTGTAATAAATTCCATCTTAATGTTGTGGGGGAAAAGAGTGCCTCACAAGCAATAAACAGTTAGCCAATGGGATCCAGTATCTGTGGCCACATCGCAGTTCGACTAGATAGAATGAGGATGAATGTAATAAATACAGCAGGGCAGGGGAATAATTATTGTAAGGGGTTCCTGACCAATTTTCGGGATTCTTTCTCCAGGATACGTCTTTCTTCCTCTTCAAACATTGGGCGCTTGCACACGTTACTTGGAAACTTCCGAGAGTGCAATCACGGCTCTATTCTCACGGGAATTAATGCACATAGGAATGCGCTATTCCACTTTTCTCCTGCAAAAACAAGTGAAAACACCCATGACTGTAAGAGCTACATCGGATTACCCGATCACGCGAGAGTGTTCTTGCAAGAGAAAAGTGGAATAGCACATTCCTACATGTGCTCATTCCCATGAGACTAGAGCTGTGATTGTCCTCTCAGAAGTGTTTCTCCATCCCTCCGTCCTGTAATGTGTGTAAGTACCCTTCAGATCTGTGTAAGCTCTTGTTTGTTCACAGTCTAGCTAGATGAGTACAGAACAACTTTAAAGTTTTACAAGTTCTTCGGTTCTCTCCCATGCAACCATTATTTTTTACTTTTATACTTTATATATTCATATAACTGTATTCCTGTTTTTAATCATTTCATACTTTATTATGTTCTATTCATTTACTCAATTGTAAAGATTCATTTAAACTTTTCAGTAAAAATTTGCAACTTTGTATCTTGAGATTGGTCATTCCTGGGGTGGGAGGGAAGACAAACACCATGCCTACAATCTACCCAGATTGGCAACATTATCAAGTCAATAAAGGGCAAGAAGTATCAGTCTGCCCCCCACCCCTGACTCCCCAAACACTCTATAAAAAAGGACCTCAAGATGCTGATCTTCACCATTCACTTCTGCTCTTGGGATTCTACCACTTCAGCTCCTTGCAGCTCCCACTGCTGCCTGCTAGGTAGTCACACCAGCTCCTGTGCCTCTTAGTTGCTTCTTCCCTCCTCCCCCACCCCCCTTCATAGGACACAGAGACCCAAGCAAAGGCAGCAACAGGGTAAACGAGCAACAGAGCCAGCCACCAGTGTTAAACTCCCACCACCACTCCTAGAATCCCACACACGTGATGTCCAAAAGCCACAAAACTCCACTACAGTGTGGTAATGTCAGTTTGGCATGAATTAACTAAATTTCCAAGTTTTAAGTGTTTTCATTTATGTTTTAATTTGTTTTGTTTAATAAAACAATGTAAATTTTATTCAACATTTATGAAACTAACATTTTCAGTCTGAGGGTGTCAAGTGTCCTCATTTTACCACCTTCCTTGCTCAAACTTGTGCCAGTTAACTTCGTTACTGCTGAACTGTAGTCTTACATGGATTTGCTCACAACTAATCCTAGAACACTTTAATGTCTTCAAGCTCATTCTGTTTCTTACTTTTGTTTTCAATATGTTAATTTGACTAAACACTCGTACCAACATCAGCATTGACATGGGGGAGAACCAATTTAGAAATGGCAAGGCATGCAATATCGTGAAATGGATTGATGCCTGAGGCATCGCTATGCTTTAGAGATTCTGATCAAAATGTAATTGTACCTGAAGTATTGGCCCATTACCGTCCGTTTCCTCCACTGAATCTCTAGCAATGTAATATGCTCAACAGATATGTTACCAGTGTCAAGCAAAGGAATAATCAACTCCTTCACAACCTTGTAGGGATTGTGATGCACGTAGAAGTGAGACTTTCTGTAAGACTCTGATGTTGTCGGGCACTCTCTGCTGCAGCTGGCTTGATTAAGCATGTTAAGAAATTAATGCAACACTCTCTCAAGTTTCCCTTATCCTCAGTGCAAAATCTAGCATTGTGAAGCTCATTTATTTTATTTTCAAAAGCATAACCACTGTAAGGCTTGGGATCCAAATGGGAAGTGAATGTTGTATCTAGCACAAACCTGTTTGTTGGCAAAACCACCCATTTTGCCAAATAGTGGATTAACATTACCATATAAATCCAGGAGTTTGTATGGGTTTGATGTATTGCTTTCAAATACTTCATTCACCTGTTGGACTTCTGAAAGTATTTGTCTCAAAAAAGAAAGTACACAAGGTTAATTTCATCCTTGAATATCAATCATTGAGAGCATTTCTGCAGTGTAGCATTTCTCCTTAATTCTGACAATATCAAAGTGTGTTTTGAGCTCAAGCCACGGACCTATTATTTATTTAGTCCTATCCCCATTTGCCTAGGCCCAGAAGCAGCCACACAGCGGGGTTCAGGGGTACCAGCTGATTTGAGGGCAATTTCCTACACTCCTGAAATCCAGGGGTCTAGCTCACCTTGTGCCCCCTTTTTCTAATGGAAAAGGGATGAGAAGAGAAACTGTGGGGGTCCTTATACTCCTTAGCCCCTGGATTCTGAAAGGAGGAACCTCGATAGTTTTTAACTGAACACATTTACTCTAGACAAATATGCACAAGAACATATTTACGTGCCTCTAATATATTTCTTTACACAAAATCTTTTTATGTACAAATATATACACACAAGTCTCTTAACAGTGTGGAGGTGCTTGTGGGGGTATGTTGGCCTGCGCACACATGCTGCAATCTAATATGGTTCAGATTAGGACTGCCCCTTTAAACTGCCTCTCCCTCCCTGTCCCCATGTCCCTTTGGTGGGTGGAGTGGACAGAGAAAGATCAGCTTCACTCTGGCATCAGTTGTTTGTTGACGCACCCCCCCATTAAAAATGCAGAGACAGTTTCTTGATTTAAAACAGGCCACACTCTATTAAAACAATCAACACGCCGGTGGGTGATTGCACTAAGCAATCTGGGTCCAGTATGCCAGCTAATTATCAACTATTAACTCATGCACTGTCCTGGATGTGCCTTCCAGTGACAATGCCAATTAACTTCAAACTTCACCCCTTCGACAGGTCACTAGCCGTGGCTGAAGGGGGCCAGCCAACTCTGGGCAAGAGTAAGGAGTTACCGTGCCCACAAGGTTGAGGACTGTGCCTGTCCTTACTGACCCTGCTAAGACACCCCTCCCAGGGACATGACCCCAGTGCATGCTGTGCTCGGCATTCCTGGGTATCACCTCCCCATCTCTTAAGGAGATGACTCACTCAATTTCCTATAGCCTTACCTAGTTATCCTACTATCACATACTGGACCCCTGCCACACAGGGGTAGTCATAAACGAACTACCCTGACACCCACCGCCTAATACCAATCAAGGACTGCAAACGTCCAGCCAGGACTGACAAATAAATCTCGTTTCCCATCGGGGATAAGTGCACCCCATCACCTCTGTACAGTTCAGGCCTCGTGTGCACAATGCCAGAATGCCGGATCGTGGTACCCCCCAGGCCTACTAACCATTTTTCTATCTCCCTATTAATATTCTTCCTACTCTTATCAACCTTACCCGGGGTTCTTGCCCTGCCCCATTTCAACCTGGGTATTAAACAGGTCCAAACCAAATGTGCTTGTGGGAACCATTTTCGAACTGTTAACAAATCCCTCTTAATGCTTATTATCAAATTCACCCCTTTTCTAGTGGGGATATCATTTTCACCCAGATGAATTACTAATATCTGCGATGCCGGCTTATCCCCTATTCCTTAGAGCGTAGGCAGCAACTGGTGCCACCGCATCCCACTCTTTCCAATCCACGAAATCAGGGCACTTTCTGACAAACACAACTGGACCCCCACAGAGGTGCTTGCAGCCACAATGCTCGCCCAATGCACCAAGCTGTGTCCCACGATCCATACAAAACTCTTCTGTTAGCCGAGGAGGTACTGTGCCCTGGTAAAATAAACCGTTATTAGTACGCTGAAGGCCTGACATACTTCTTATAAGCGCTAGATCGCCATCTCCCCACTGCCTTGATTGCCTCCTCGGTTAACCCGGCAGCAACCGCTGTTGTGGCGGCTCCAATCCTAAAAGAGTGGGATCCAAATTCCCCAGGTGAAAGCCCAATTTGCCCAAATGCCATTTGTAACACCGCCGAAAAATAACAACAAGTCAACGAGGTCCCACCCTTATGCATAAACAGCCTTCCTGGAATGCACAGACGAATGCTCATGTATTTTTCCATCTGCACAACCGGGCAAATACCATCTACCCCATTCTTATGCAACTGCACTATTTGACCCACTCATCCTTTGATCTGTCTTGGAATACTGAAGCCACAGCAAAACACTGGACAACCCGATGTCATCTACCCCTACTGTCCATCCGGTGTTATCTCTACCTGATAAGGCTGTGATCTTGCTGATCCTGAAGGCTCCAAAAAATGTTATCACATAAGCCATGGCGAACAGTTGTGCTTCACAGCTATCCCGGCACACCCAAGGGAGAACCCCCACCAACTGTTGCAATATGGGAGTAGTGATGGGAGCCTTGACCACCCCAGGGGGGGCTGGAACCCTGGCCCAACTTTCCAACATACGTTTTAAGTAAAATCCCTTGTCTGGGGAGGAGTAACCCATGAGTTTACTTACAAAGGAAAGGGCTGCTATAGTACCTACTGCCAACCCCTTTTGCCTCAGTGCCATGGCAAACTGAATCATCTCGACTTCTGTTATGGGAAAACCGGGACTCCACCCACGACCTGCCCTAAATTGCTGGAATTCACGTAACGCCCTACCATAGGCTGCCTGCGTTCTTGAAGCAAGAGATCCCTGAACGATGGTCTGCAAGTCTAGAAACCAAGGCTCCACACCCCGAGCAATAGAGGGTCTGGGGTGTTCCTGGCCTCTGGTGCCAATTCTCGAAACTGGTCCATCTGGAACCGAGAAAGGGCATCGGCTATGCCGTTGTCAATACCGGGGATATGTTGGGCTATAAAAAGGATGTCGTCTTTCAAACACGCTGCCACCAAAGCCCTAACTAGGGCCACTCTGGGGGATTGCGAGTACAGGGAGTTTACCACATGCACAACTGCCAGATTGCAAACATATCTGTAAAGTTTTGGTGCTACAAATTGCCCTGCCCATAGAAGGACCGCTATCGGGAATAATTCTAAGAACGTGAGGTCCCTGGTGACTCCCGACTGGTGCCACGCTTCCGGCCACCTTGCTGCACACCAGCGTGTTCTGAAATATACCCAAAAAATGGCACCGTCCACAGAGTCAGATTGAACCTGCAGGCCTGCCTGAAGCAATAATCGCTCTCTCCAAAAACTACCACCACTGAACCCCTCCAAAAATTCCAGCCATGTTCTCAGATCCTGCCCCATCTCCCTGGTCACCCGTATAGGATAATGAGGGGATAAATCTCCACTCAACTTACCATACAAGCGGGACAGGAATGCTCTCCCTGGCGCCACCACCTGGCAGGCAAAATTAAGACTCCCCACTAATGACTGCAAAGCCTTGGCCATTACCTTATGAGCTGCTATACTTTCCTTAATCTTCTGCCTGAGGGTCACCAACTTCTCTTCCGGTAATCTGAATACCATGCATTCTGTATCTAACTCAATTCCCAGGTAGGTTAACCATGTTGCAGGCCCCTCAGTCTTTTCTGGGGCCAGCGGAACGCCCAGTTCCTGAGCCAATTCTTGGAACTTCTGGAGGGCTGTGGCACAATCGCCTGATCTACGTTGACCGAGTATCAAAAAATCATCGAGATATTTGATACGTCACCCTCCCGCAGCCTTTGTTTAAATATCCATTCTACCAAGGAACTGAAGCACTTGAATGCTGAACATGATATCGAGCACCCCATTGGCATGGCCCGATCATAATAGTACTGACCCTTGAAGCAGAAACCCAACAGGTGGAAGCTGCTAGGGTGCACTGGTAGCAAGCGAAATGCAGACTTGACATCACACTTTGCCAGCAGTGCACCCCACCTCAAAGCCCTTGCCTTCTCCACCGCTACATCAAACGAAGAGTACTTAATAGTTGTCAACCCCCTGGGGATGGCATTGTTAACAGAACTTCCTTTAGTATGGGACAAGTAGTGGATCATTCTAAACTCTCCCAGGGATTTCTTTGGCACCGCTCCCAATGGCGACACTATCATGTTGGTCATTGAGGGGTGGTCAAATGGGCCTGCCACCCTGCCTGCCTCCACCTCCTTTGCGATCTTTTGCCTAATGATGTCTTCCAGTCCCTCTACGTATTTTTAATTACGTGTACCCTGATGGGGCTGAACAGGGCTGGGTGTTCTATCAATGCCTGCTTCAACCATTCAATTCTGACCAGCATCAGTCCCCTTTGCTGCTCCTGTCCCGTTAGTGGGACCCTGCCTACCTCTACCATTACCTCCACCTTCTCCATATCTCCCTTTTCCAGTCTTCTGTCTTGCTCGAAAGCAATTACATGCAGGATGTTTCCCCCAACACCCGGAACATGCGTGCCAAAATTGACACGCCGGTCTATTACGTCTGCCGACATTGCTATACTCCCAGCATGGGCCTGGTCCCCCGTGTCCCCCTCCTGCTGTCTCCACAATATGGCTCGTTAGCTGGTGCCACCACCCCCCTTTCCAAAGTATGTCCGCTATCTGAACGGGGAGTGCTAGTTGCATCGATCATGCTCACTAGCCATAAATTAGGGGCATGAACATCCCATCGCAATCCAGGGGTGGTCGCTGCTCTGTGATGAAGGGCTTCATCATATCGTAACCAAGCACCAGGGGGTCCTGTACCATAAGCCCTCCTCACTATGTCAGCATACTTGTGCAACTCCAAGCCTCATCCCGGATAGGCCTGCATCATGACCCCTATGTATACCACATACGCAGCTGTCCAATTCGCCCAGTTCCTGTCTGCTTTCAGTTGTTTGAACTTTTCTTTTTCCTTACCATACTCCTCAGTGTGATCCACTATCGGGTCACTGAACAGGAGGGCAAACAGGTCCACGTATTCCCCCTGCCATATCTTATCCTTCATGGCCTGGAGATGTTGTCCGAATGGGGCCGCTATATCTATACTTGCTCCCCCTGGGGGCGGGGGCGTCTCTACTTGCCCTGGTGTCAGGGTAATTGTGGAGGCGGGGTTAACCCCTTGCACTGGTGAATTCTGCATAATATGTCCCGTCATTGTAGGCCCCACGGGTGTCCCCAAATTCTTAGCCCCTGACATGTTGCCTTGAGGGGGAGGGGTGATAGGCGTAACCATCACCCACGCCCCGTTTATCCAGGCTGGCTGAGGTTGACCATGCCTGCCCTAGGGGCTTCCCCTGCTTGCGGCCCCGCTGCATTCCCCGCACTGCTCTCCTGATTGTTGCCGAGGCTCCCTTGCTGTCCCACAGTGGCCCCGCTACCTGAGGTCCCGGGCGCCACCGCCACCACCACTGCCTGCTGCCCCTGCTCATCTAGTTGGCTACTCCGGTCCCTACTGTTCCCAAAATTACTTGGCTCGCTCAGGGCCCCCCGTTGATGCACTAGCCCGGTGTTGGGGATCGTAGCCATGCTGTCTGTTGCCTGTTCTTGTCCCGATCCCCACAGCTCATTCTCCAGGGTGAGGATCCTTCTCCATAGCTCTGCGTCCCTGTTCAGGTCCGGTTGGCTCTGTTCCATCCGTCTCCTGCACTCCAGGGGTGCCTCACTGCTGTGGAGAAAGACAGAGACCCCGGGCCCAGAGCACCCCGCTTGCATGCCCACCATGTTACAGAGGGGGTCCCCCACTTCTCATCCAGTGCTGGGATGCCCCGTTTCCAGGTCGTCATCTGTTCTCCTTCCCCCACTCCGTGGGATGCTTCCCCCAGGCCCAGGTCGCCCTGTCATGGGGGGGCATGCCCCTGTCCCCATACAACACTTGTAACGAGGGCCCTGTTTGGGATTTTACCCCAGGCAGTTCAGCCCAGTGTCCCGCTGGGCCTGGGTCCCCATCCTGCCCCGTCCTTTCCTCCATTAATGGGTCTAAGGTTGTTTTTCACCGCCGCTGCTAGGCGACTTACTGCAGGGGTCGGGCCTACAGGGTCCTCACCTTCGCTGGTCCTGTATCTGGCCGGGGGATTAATCACCCTGCCTCCCCTCGTGGTGTGACCCGTTTGTTGCATGAGAGGGGGCACCTCTTCGCCTACCCTCCCTGTCACCTCCCGAGAGATGGTCAGCGAGGAGTGAGCCTCTGGCCCCCTCTCCCCCTCAGTGCCTTTTTGCATGCTGCGTATCACATAGCTGCCTAGGTCCTCACTACTCTCTCCTTGCTCCCTGGCACTCCACTGCGCCCTCATTGCGGCCTCGTACGATGCGAGGCGAGCAAAAATTTCCTCCCTTGGGGGGGGCTACCCCCACGTCCTCCCCCTCTGCCACCCCGGGGGCTGCCATTCCTGTCATGGCCTGCTGCCTCTCCTCCCCCTGGGATGGCTCCGCTGAGTTTCCTTTGCCGCAGCCCCTAGCCACCGCCGGTCTTTCGCTTTACTCTCCCCATGCCTGCTCCACCTGCTGCTGGGGAAGCTCTTCCAAGCCAGAGTTCCGCTCAGTCAGCAGCAAGTTTCCTTTGCTGCTGACTGTTCGGCCTCCAACCCTGGAATGCTGCACTTGTACAGTTCACAGGAAGTCGGCCCCTCCTAAAAGGGGCGGACCTCCCTGCCCACGCAACACACTTTTCATGCCTCCAGGGAAGGTTGCCAAGCAACCCTTAGCCAAAAATGCAGGCAGCCCTCTAATGGGTCTCCCCGCAGTGGCACTCTCTCTGCTCCCAGGAGGGGCGCTACAAATCCCCTGTCGCCATCATTTTACAGCGAAGGGGACGTCTGCCTGACTCGCTAATCCTATTTGAGCTCCGATTGTCCAGCAGCTGCCTCTGCCTGGTAGAACTTTAAATGTGATTCTTGGAATGCATCATGTCAGAGGAGCGCTGTTATCCCAGCTTCCAACTCACATCACAAATCCCACTAAAAACAAATAAACCCACTAACCACTGTTATAAAAAAATGTACTAGATTTCCCCCCCACCAAAATCAATTAAAACCCACTAAATTTAGTGGGGAAGCCACTAAGTTAGCAACACTGCAAGGCAGCTCAATTGGAGCCAGAAGCTCCAATGCTGCCAATTTCAGTTTTGCTTCCTTTCCTGTCTCACTGCAGAGATAGCAGGAGCTTCCCATGGGCAGCCAGGTCTGACTAATGCCACACAGCACCCTCTCCCCCTCCTCTAGCACGTACAAAGGCAGGTAAAATATAAATAGTTTATATAGTTGCCTAACTTTGAGACTTACTGCCTTAAAGTTTAACTGCAGCCCTGAGAGGATACTGAAAACCTTGAGACTTCGAACTAGTTACCTCCACCAGCCAGGTTCTATCCAGTGGAGCTCTGGCCCTACAAATAGAGCCCTGTAGATTTCTACAGTTACAGTAATTTTTGCAGAATTTGGCACTTTAAGAAGATCTTCCCTCAAAAATTGCCTACTAAGCAACCAAGAGGACAGGCACTTTTAGCCAGCAACTGAACTCTGGCACTAGACCAGCAGCCACTGTCAGTGGAAGACTCGAGCTCAATATGGAGTTCCTCAATCCCATCACCTCTGGCCTGCAGCAAGCCCCCTCCCCAAGGACCCTACTCCTCTTAGCCAGGACAGCTCTCCTTCCCTTCATGCTTAACCCCCTTCGCGCAAAGCAGCCCTTTGCCCACCAAAGCCCATCCCCTCCCCAGCTTTCCTCTACTGCTGCATGAATACCACACACTCTCCTGTACTCCGTGTGCCAAAAAAAGTCCAGGATAACCAAAATTCTGCAATCCAAATTATGCAAATTTGGAAAATTTGTATATATATTTTTCTGCTTATAGAATTTGAGGGCCCTGTTCATAGAATTTTAAATTCCCTAATCCAAGCAGCTGGGTTCAGTCTATGTAGTGATGCCATTCTCTTTAGTCAAAAGCTTTTCTTCAATGGGTTTAAGTAACTGGGTCAGAAGCCTAAGATGACGTGGCACAAAGCATTAGCGTAACCTCCAAGAATGAAGAATCACCGACACAGCATTCTCCAGCAGGCTGGCATTGCCAGAGAGGCCACAACAGCACAGAGAAACACAGTGGGACCAGTAACTTGTGGAATAAGTGACAGAACTTTACTGATAGATTCAAGTGAGATACTGGATGTAGAAATTATAAACAGCATTACAGTTCTAGTCATTTTTATTCCAACTTCATAAATGTTAAGTGTACACACGAAGAAAGCATTTGACTTTCTAATGAAACAGGAAGGACTAGTACAACATAAGCAGCAGTGATTTTAAATTGGTGGCTCTGTTGATTTTATTCAAGTGGGAAAAAGACTAGTCCATGAAGGTTAGAGCCACACAAAGTGCTTGAGGAACTACAGTGTTGATTTAAACAGATACAAATCTGGCACTACCTGAGAATTCAAAAAAGTCAAAGTTCAAAGCTGCCTAAGTTACACTGGGCGGCTGCGTAAGTACACAAGGGAGTGATGTTGCCCACACAACATCCAACCTCTTTGGACTTCCACAACCCAGTGGATCAGGTACCCATTCACAGCTGAGTTGGGGTGGGCTGGACATAGCCATTCAACACAAGACCAAGAGAGACTTGAACTCAAAGCCTTGTAGCCAAGTGCCTAAACCACTCAGCCACCACACCCAAGAATTGCTAGCAGGAAGTTTTTGGAGTTACAAACACACAATTCCATTTCTTCCCCACAGGAAGGCAT
The DNA here is from genome assembly GCA_003113815.1 of Sphenodon punctatus. Lineage (NCBI taxonomy): Eukaryota > Metazoa > Chordata > Lepidosauria > Sphenodontia > Sphenodontidae > Sphenodon > Sphenodon punctatus. The sequence continues at coordinate 241,998 of QEPC01003301.1, forward strand.
TATGCAATGCCGAAATAGCAAAGGTAGAAAGAACAAAAGATGGAGGAACTTGCTCCTAGCAAGAAAACCTGCTTATGGCTCTGACACAGATTTAAGCAACAGAACAAGCATATGCTAATACAGTCATGTAGATGTTTTGAAAGATTGGGACTATGAAGACAGCTCGGGTAGGTTAGGGCATACTGGGGGGGGGGGGGGAAATAATCGACTGCATTAAAGCTGGGGAGCTTCCTTCTTTGGATCACAAGACAAAAAAAATCAATGCCAGAGGGAGGAGATGGGACATGTGACTAGATATCTGAACACTCGAAAATTTTACAGACCATGAAACAGAAGCTTCCCGTTCTAGCTTAAAGCAGAAGTTCCCAAGAGCTAGATTCCGAGAACTCACAGTATCAACACACGTTAGAAGGGGCAGAACTCATTCTTTAGGATGCATTCATGCAGTCTTCCACAAGTGGGGGGAAGTTGGAAAGGGACACCGCCCATTATTGCTTCCCCACACACACTCAAGGAGGGCTGTGAGATTTTGCCCTTAGTGTCCGTAACTTACTATTCAACACATATTTAAGGCCCTGCTTGACCTGCTAAACACTTGTGAGTGACAAGAACTATTAAGGGCTATTAATCACTGCATACCCCCAGACTTTAATGTCTGTAGGCTGGCAAACCAGTTGGGATCAGGCCTTGGAATTCCTACATCAGTACACAAGTTAAGACAGGTACTGGAAATGTTATACTTTCTAAAACAAAAAACTTTACAGTAAAAAAAAAAAAAAAAAGACTTAAAAAGGCAGTACCGTTTCCAAAACAAACAAAAAAACCTTCCCTTTTCAAAATCATTTCACAAAATACATTTTCCCCTAACTCCAAAAAACATGAACATTAATCACAATTACAATTCAAAGAATATTTAACGTACCTTACAACAAAAATTAAATGCCAAAACCGATGGAAATTAGATTTTCTATCTATATTCCATAATTTACCATCAATATTAATGTTATATACATATATATATATATACATACATACATACATACATATATACATACATACATACATACATATATACATACATACATACATACATATATA
>QEPC01003301.1:249765-263689 GCA_003113815.1 Sphenodon punctatus
GGGAGGGGGAGGGATATTTCATTGGTTTCAATGGGGACACAGCGCCCCATTGAAACCAATGAATTAAATCCGGTACCGGTATACCGGATTTAATCCGGGAATCCGGTTTTCCTAGAACCGGTAACCGGTAAATCCGGTAGCCGGTATTGGGCCCGGGGTCCCACCCCTAATAAATATAGTGGGGATCTGGGGGAAACTGGAATAGGTGTACTATTGAGTTTACTTTTTTTCTCAGAGAAAGCTGTTCATGGATAAAATGTTGGCTCCGAGTGGAAGTAGTGGTAATTGGCCTATGCCGGAACATCGCAGTAGTGCAGCCAAGCGGAAGTAAGTTAAGGAGAGGGAAGAAAAAGAGGCCAAGATACCAAAGATTACACCTTTCTTAAGAAAAGCCACTGCGGACACTTCCAAGGAGGAGGAGGAGCGTCACAGTGCAGGACCTTCAATGGTGAGGGACATCTGCCATCTGAGAAAATTGTCAAAAGGACAAGACAGCGACGATGAATAAGGTGATGAAAGGGAAGCACCGGATAGAATGACTGTTAACAAAAGTTGAGAGAGTGAAACAGGCAGCGAAGAGGAGACTAAGTGAGATGAGTGTGCCTGAAGACAGTTTGGCCTCAAAGAAATATCCAACTGACACAGCACACTTCAGTGAACCCCTTAGTACTTAAGACAAGTGGAGTGTTGCAGAGTCAATCAGAGATGTGTTGAGACAGTGGCACACATTCTATTGGAATGCCCCGCCTATAAAGAATGGAGGGAGATATTCATTGTCCCTCTCCTTAGAGAGCAAGGAGTGAGTGGGAGGGAAGATAAATTCCTACTTGAAGATAAAAATCAGCAGGTCTCAGGAAAAGTGGCCAAGTTCTTGACCTTAGTTAAATATGCTAAGGATAAATCCCAGACAGACCCCGGGACAGAGGGGGTTTAGGTGCTTGGAGGGGAGACTGTGGAAATTGAATTAACCCTGGAAAGTTCTAGTTTCAGGATTGTGATCTAAGGAAGAGTATGGGTAATTTACTGGATTTTTAATCTTATGGGCTAAGAGATACTAGAAGTTGTTTCCCACTCTTAGATGGAGAATTTAGATCGGAGTATCTTATACAGATAATATATTTTATTAAAGTATGTAACTGCGATTCAGGGCCTAGGAAGTGGGTGTTGTTGTAAATAATACCTTTCCATACTGGGTTATTGCTGTATACATTGTGATTTTTGTATGATTATTTTTAAGTTTTATGGTTGAAATATGTTACACATTTTGTATGTTTGCAATGGCCTGATCGGCTAAGCAATAAAGTTATATTGATTGATTGATAAGACAAGCGGTTTGTCATCTCTGATGGGCCATGCCAGCAATCAGGGCCATTCCCACAGAACTTCAGCAACCAGAAGAGAAGTTTTTCCAGAGTCTTTTTACACAGCAGTAAACAAAGCTTGTGTGAAACTTCAACGACCATGGCGCTATTGCTTCCCAACATCAGACCATGTCTACTGCCAGGCATGTTGGCTTTTTTCGATTAAGGACAGAGAGGGGACTTGGGTCACAGGAATTCGTGACTGGCGTCATCTGAAAAATAAAATAAAGTTGCATGAAGTCTCGGCTGCCCACGTACAGTGTAGCATGGTTGTTCAGTAGTGGCGTTTGAACAAAACAGTGACAAAGGATCTAGAAGATGCTATTAGGAAAGAGGCAAATTTTTGGAGGCAAGTGCTTGATAGAATTGTCAATGTCACACTGACTCTGGCTTTGTCCAACCTGTCATTTAGAGGTCAAAGGGAGCATGCAAGCTCAAGTGGAAGCCGTGGGAATTTTCATTCAATTGTGTCACTTGTTGCAAAATACTATCCAGTACTGGACAAGTTGCTAAGTATGCCAGAAGAAACAGCAAAGTACCCGAGTCCTGGTGTGCAGAATGAACTGACTGGCATACTCTAAAGCATGTCAGGGATGGAATAATAAATGATGCCAACAAAGCTCAATTTTTTGCTGTGATGATGGATACAACCCAAGATATTGGGAAGAAGATCAGCTCAGCCAGGTAATCTGCTATGTGTCTACTAAAACAGATGAACAAGGAATGCCAATTGACATAAAAATATACAAATCTTTCTTGGGCTTTGTTGAAGTGGAACACCAATCAGCAGTTGGTTTGACACATACTATTTTAAGCAGCATTGAAAGCAATGGACTAGACACTGCAAAACTGCGAGGCCAAGGTTATGATGGAGCTGAAATTATGAGTGGTGTACAAACTAGAATTATTGCTCAACAGCCAAAAGCAACATATGTCCACTGTGCTACCCACAACTTAAATGTAATCTTACATGATGCTGTGTCAGATGTTCCAGAAGTGAGGAATTTCTTTGGAGAGGTAGAACAACTCTACATGTTTTTTGCACACAGCATCAAGCAATGGCATACATTGTCCTGGTTTACCTCAGAGTCAAACCTCACTGAAGAAACTGTGTCCAAAAAGGTGTTCTTCATGACAGGACTCTCTAGCAGCCCTACGCTACTGCTTCACAGAAATCAGTGATGTAACTACGAGGGACATTTGTCCCGGGGCCAATACCAGCTGGGGGGCCCAATATCCAAGGTAGCTAGCCCCTATTTCCCCCCCCCCCTTTTCTTTTTAAATTGCCACCTGAGCTGGCTGGGGGCCTTTCCGGCTGCTATGTGGGCCCCTCCCTGCCTGCGGTTGCAACATTGTCTGACACAATGTTGCAACCGTGGGCAGGGGGAGGGAGGGGCCCCATGCAGCAGTATGCGTCAGGCCAGGTCATACTCACAAGCCTCACGGCTCAGCTCGCCGCCCCCCCTCCCCCATGGCACCGCGTTGTGAAGGAGGAGGAGTCCTCCCCACCAGTCCGGACCCACTCCAGGAAGGGCTCAAGGGAGGCCCAGCCAGAGTGGGAAGGTGCCCAGCAGCATGAGTGGAGCCGCCAGTGGACACCTTCCTGCTCCAGCACTCCCCGTATCGAGCCAGCCCAGCCTGCCCTGCCTGACCAGCCCCCGGCCTCTAGGGCTGGTTGGGTGGGCTGGGGCAGCAATGGCACTGCTGCTGCTGGCCGTGCTCAGCCCCAGCATGTGGGAAACGAGCCATGATGGACAGAGTGCACCATGGGACCAGCTTGCCACTGGGCCAGAAGATGGATGGGCCCAGCAGCAGGCCACCAGCAGCACGCCACAGACTCTGCAGAGAGCAAGTAAGTCCCGAGCACCAGCAGCCCAGCGCCCCTGTCCGACCGAGCTAGGAGGCACCCCTAGGCCAGCCGGCAGCTTCACCACCGGCAGGAACAAAGGGGGGGAAGGGCTATGGACATTTCTTGTCCCTGGGCCTATCCCAAGCTAGCTACGCCCCTGACAGATATCCTCAAGGTGCTTACCCAGGTAATACTCCTGAGCAAGAAGGAGGATGAAATTGTGGAGGCAAGAGCTCTGAAAGCTAAAATTGAGCAGTTGCAGTTTGTCTTTCTTGTTGTACTGCTAACAAAAATGTTAGAATATATTAACTGTGTTTCAAAGCTGCTACAGTCTCCACAAAGTGACCTCAGCAAACCTGAAACTCTTCTCCAGACTGCTCATACTAATTTGCAAGAGGTCAGAAGTCAGTATGACTCGTTTTGCAGAACTGCTGTTGAAATGTCTAAAACATGGGGAATATCTTGAGAGTTTGAAGATTAACGTGCATGAAGGGTGAAGAGGTTTCATGATGAGCTCTGTGAGGACCAAAGACTAACATCTGCGGAAGAAAGATTCAGTCAATGTGTTCTTGGCTACACTGGACAGAGCCTCTTCACAGATGAAACAGCACTTCGAGGGCCTAAATGAAGCGGTTTCTAGGTTTGCTGCTCTTCAGTCATCAACACTGACATCAGCAACTGATGATGAGTTGTACGCAGCTGGAGAAATTCTGGTCAGACAATATGAAAATGACTTGTCGCCCTCTCTTCCTGGCCAGTTGCTAGCATTCAGATCATGTCTGAAATCAGAAATTAAAAAAAAAAAACATAAAGGAAGTAGCTGCACTGCTGATGATTGAGGACCATGATATCTTCTAGTTTCCCTGACATCTGCACTGCGTGCCTACTTTTCTTGACCATACCTGTGATGGTAGCAACATCCGAGAGATCCTTCTCAAAATTTAAAGTTATTAAGAGCTATCCGAGGAGCTCTATGTCCCAAGAAAGACTCGGTGGCCTGGCTCTACTGTCAATTGAAAATGAACATGCAAGGAAGCTGGATGTTTAAAAAATAATTGATGTGTTTGTGGAGCTAAAAGCAAGGAAGAGGCCATTGCAGTAGCTGAGTACACATTTTCTTTACCCTGTAATTTTATTTAATAAATAACATTTAATTTAATGTGTATGTTTTTTTGACCGTTTTATGCAATAAGGACACTGAGGTGAGGAAAGAGGGGAGGGAGAGGGACAAGGGAGTCTATGGTGACAGGCGGAGGTGGGGGTGGGGGGGCAAAGTCCATTACGTCTCCCTGGGCCCATTCCAACCTAGCTACGCACCTGGAAAAGTCGCCTCATTAGTCTATATTGCTTGTGCAGAATGAGCCAGGTCTGTGGTTTGCCTCCTCAGCACAAGGGGGCAGCTGTGGGCGTGATAGTGTAGGGAAGGATTGGGGGGTAGGTGTGGGGGGGTAGAGGAGATGAACCTACAGAACTGCTACCCTCCATTTTTGGAATGGGTGGCTCTCCCTGCTGCCCCTTCCCCAACAGCTATTGATGCCATTCAAAGAATGGGAGGAGACACAGCCAGAAAAGGTTGTTCTGCACTTGTAAGGAGGCAGGGTCCTGCCGGCCACAGCATCCAGCCCCCGACACCGCCCGTCCCCGCAACAGGGGTTCCTACACCCCCAACACCCCCCGTCGCAGACCCCGGCTCCATAGCCCTGATCCCCCCCCAGGAAACCCCCGCAAAACACGCCCCTACCCAGCAAACACCGCAGCAAGCCACCCAGACTGCGCGTCGACGTTCCAGGGGGAGGAGCCAAGACGCAGGCCATGCCGTCACCGGCCACACCCCCTCCGTTACACCGCTCTGCGCGGCTCCAGCAACGCCCTGGGGGAAATGGATAAAAGGCTGCTGCTGGGACTAGCACATTGCTGGTGATCGGAGCCTGGTGTGCCCGTGAGACTGGCCCCCTATTGTGCCTTGCGAACCTTGTGACTACTGATCAACCAAGTGTGACTGAATAGAGTGAGAGCAGTGTGTGTGTGTGTGTGTGTGGGTGAGGTGAGTGCAGTGCAAAGGATTATTGAGGTGAGTGCAGCATCCATCCGCGTTGGGGGAGCACGGGTGCCTGGGTGTGTCCCCCGAGCAAGAGCCCTATCCTCCCGCCTTCCCCCCCTTGGTACCTCTGCACCTCCCCCGTCCTCAAGTCTCTCACTTCCTCAGCCCCTGCCCATCTCCCCGTGTGAATGGGAGCAGTGTGCAGCAACTAAGGCCTGTGATTGCCCCCGTGCCCGATGATGATACAGGCTGGGGACTCACCATCCCGGTAGCCCTATTCCAACCTGAGGGCTTGTTTTCCAAACAGAGTCTTGCTGCCTTCTGCTGCTCGAGCGGGCGGGTGTGTGTGTCCCTGTTGGCCCCCCTGCAAAAGCCCCCGACTGCCCTACCCCTTTCCCCCTCTTCCCCACAGCACTGCAAGATCAAGCCCCAGGATGGGGATGCTGTCAGGGGGTTGGGAGGGGTAGGATGGAAGCAAGGTTGGGGCAGGTTGCTCTACTGTGGGCACTGTATGGCTGCACTGGGGATGATGAGGCACATTGCTCACCTCCATGGCCAAACATTGAACCAAAATTACTCCACTGATGGCAGCTCTGCCAAGTGGAAATGGGAGGGGGGGGCAGAGTGAGGGGAACACAGGGTAGGGACAGAGACCTCCTACCCTTCCCACAATCCCTTGTACCAGCCCCCCCAGGCAGGACCGGTGCAAGAACTTTTGTTGCCCTAGGCACCCCCCTGCGTGTGCACCCCTTGTGCAACCTGTGCATATATAGTGCACCTCACACGCAAGCCGTGAGCATGTTACACAAACCCCCATGTGCACACACCTAGTGCACAACATGCACATGCACAGCCTGCTTCTCAGGCACTATGGGGTTGGTAGCCCCGCTCCCCCCCTGCCTCTGACCCAGCCTCAGAGTTTACCAGAAGTGGAAGCTGGATCGGGGACAGGAGAGGTACCCACCGCCTTCAACTTGCAGGAGAAGTGGCAGTGACAGCTGGATCAGGAGCAAGAGAGATGGTAGCGGAAGCTAGATCAAGGGGATGGATCCACCTAGGGGGCACCTCTCCCACCCCCCCATCCAGTGCTGAGCATATTGCCAAGGCCACCTAGGACAGCAAGTTGAAGGAGGTGCCTCTCCCATGCCATCCAATGCAGAGTTTATTGCCGGTGGCAACAGCAGAGCAGCTTGATCAGGAGCAGGAGAGCTGCCCCCTTCATATTGGTGCCCTAGGCGGTCACCTGAGCAGCCTAATGGTAGCATCGGCCCTGCCCCCAGGCTACTGTTGAGCTGGATCTTTGTGTCTGCAGTCTTGGAGCGTGAGATCTAGATCAAGTGCTGGTGTAGTGTGTGATTGGTGCACAGTAGTGTAACCAAGGTCTTTCAGATGGGGAGGCACTTTCCTCTAGGGGACGGCCGCGCTAGGTGAATGAGTGAAGAAAGTGGTAAACAAATGAAGGGAAATGTAACTAAGATTTGGCAGTTTAGAGGAAAGTTTTGTTACTATGTCTGACAGAATCTTGGTATAAACTAAGATGTCAAATGTCACCAATGCAACCACAAAATCCAGTTCTATTGACTGTAATATCCCCCCTACTTCAGTAGCTCTTGAACCAGAGCTTATTTTAGAAAGTTCAAAAATGGTATCAAGAATTCAAGAAATGTAAGCAGCAGTGATTTGCAAGCTGCATACTGGTAGGCCCATCTTGTACTAAAACTCTTTAGCTCAATTTTTCGTTCCTTAGGTCTTACTTTTTCCGGTTTATACAGAAATAGTTTGTGTGTAACTGAGGAAGACATGAAGACATGCAATTTTTCAAGTAAAGAAAAGAAATGATCTGTTATTCTTATAGACTTCAAACTGCCTACAATGAGTTTAGGCAATGATTAAAGCAATGTACAAAAAAAAGCAGCAGGTGCTTTTTCATGGGTTACAGTTTGCAAGCCATTTAAATGGCTACTCATGCATCATAGCACTGAGAGACTCATTTGGTAATGTCAATGTCGCACTGACTGAGAATTTCACAGATAGACTTTAAGCCTTTGCATTTAGCTGATCAGGGTGAATAAACCCAATAAACTGCTCACATGCGCTACACTCATAAGTGTGTAACGCACAACTGCTGATACTTTCTGAACACTGTAAAGAGAGACCATGTCCTACATGTACATTAGGTACATTTTTTTAAATCTCAAGACCCAGAAATACAGTGAGCATGAACGTATAATCAGAACCATAATAAAAAAGCTGCACAGACAGGCCATGGCATGCTTTAACACAGCAGTGAAAGCACCCAGGTAGATAGGTAGAGAGAACTCAAAGTAAAGCGGAAAACACCACACACAGAGTTATGGGATACATGTCAAACTCATGCATCACCTATATGCAACTGACAATTTCTGTATATGAACCATATATGTATGCAGCTGAGAACTGTAACTTCCTTACATGAATGAGATTATTTGCTCAGATGTTGACTGGCAGGCTTGGGACAGTGATAATGAGCAATTGATCTGCAAATTGACCTTCACACTGATCAGGGAACAGCCAGGCTAACCAAGGGAAGAGTAACTTGCAAACCATCAATGGGGATGATTAACTGGATTCTCCAGTCTGAAAAGCCAGGCAGACTCAAAACATTAGAAAGGGAGAGAAGCTGCAGGCTCCTCCCTCCCCTTCTTCCAGTTCCCTTGTAAGACAACACAATGTATGCAAAGTCTGTATCTCACCAGCACTTTGCCTGCAGACAGAATGCTGATGCACCTGGAGACTGGTGCAGCCCAGCCTGGGCTGCGCTGCACGTGCTAGCACGGCTTTTGTCGGCTCTAAAATTTAAAAACGCAGCAGGTGTTTGGCTAAATGGGGTGGCATTCAGGGTGGCACTACACTCGAATAGGTGGGCACAGGCCACCCCTTGGATACACCACCGTTCAGCCAAAACCGACTTCTTAAACATTAAAACATTCTTAAACATTCTGCTGGCTGGCACATGCCAAAAAAACAGCACAAGGAAAGTTACATGACTCTGCTTTTTGAAATAATGTGACTTTATTAGGAGCCAGCTCTGTCACAAAGATTAAGTTCTAGTCAGTTTCATGTCAATTACCCTCTAGCCTCTACTTTTCACTCAGAGTGAAAAATATGAGTGAGGCCAGAGGGTAATTGACATGAAACTGACTAGAGCTTCCTCTTGCTGACTTTCTGAGGCAGGTGAGTAATTGACATGAAACCGACTATGGCTACACACACAAAATCCTGTGCAGGCTCCACCAGCAGATATCCTGTGCAGGCTCCACCAGGTGTTGAGTGTCTCCATCTTGTGTTGGATTTGGCCGGGGATGGATTAGGGGTGCTGCTGGTGTACCGTGCACCCAACTGCCCGGCGGCATCCCTACATGCTCTTGCTGATCTGGTGTCAGATGTGATCCTCCGGACCCCTAGACTAGTGGTCCTGGGGGACTTTAATATCCACACTGACACCGATCTTGGAGGAGCGAGGCATGAGTTCATGGCCTCCATGACAACCATGGGCTTGTCCCAAATCATCTGTGGCCCCACACATGAGGAGGGACATACACTGGATTTGGTTTTCTGCACCGGCCTTGAGGCGGGGGGTCAGTTAGTAGGAGTTAAGGCTGTAGAGCCTTTGTCATGGTCTGACCATTACCTCCTTAAGACGTGCATCCTGGCGCACGATAGCCCCCGGCAGGGTGCAGGACCTATTAGATCGGTCCGCCCCCGGAGACTTATGGAACCGGATCGGTTCCGGAATGCTCTGGGGGAGTTTCCCCTGGACCTTGACACCCGCTCTGTCGATGATCTCGTAGCCTTCTGGAACACCTTGTTGGCCGAGACCATAGACAGGGTGGCTCCCAGGCGTCCGCTGCCCTCTCGAGTCTCCCGCAGGTCTCCTTGGTTTACTGAGGGTCTGCGGTGTTTGAAGCGGGAGAGCAGGCGGTTAGAGCGACGGTGGCGCCGGACTCGCGACCAGTATGATCGATCGCAGCATAAGAGCAGTTTAAAGGCTTATGCTGTGGCGGTGCAGGCAGCAAAGAAGCAGTTCTTTGCTGCTCTTATTGCATCTGCAAAGTCACGTCCAGCGGAGCTTTTCCGGGTGGTGAAAGGCTTGGTCAGTCCTGCCTGCCTCCGCTTGGACCTGGAGCAATCCAGTGACCGCTGTGACCGGTTTATCGAGTACTTTGTAGATAAGATCGCTCGCATCCGCCACGATTTTGGCACCACAGTTATTGCAGAGGATCATCTTGGGGCTATGGATGCCCCGTCCTGTCCTGTTTTGTGGGATCGGTTTCAGATGGTGTCGCCTGCCGATGTGGACTCCTTGTTGGGATCTGTTCGTGCCACTACCTGTGAGCAAGATCCATGCCCGTCCTGGCTGGTGAAAGCCAGCCAGGAGACGTTACGGCCGTTGTTGGCTGGGGTGGTTGGTGCCTCCCTTCGGGAGGGCAGGGTGCCTGACTGCCTAAAAGAGGCTGTGGTTAGACCCCTGCTCAAGAAACCATCTCTTGACGCTGATGCTCCTGCCAGTTATCGGCCGGTCTCTAATCTTCCCTTTTTAGGGAAGATTATTGAACGGGCTGTGGCACGACAGCTCCAGGAGCATCTGGACCACATCGGTTTCCTTGATCCCTCCCAGTCTGGGTTTCGGCCTGGGTATGGTACGGAGACGGCATTGGTGGCCTTGGTTGACGATCTCCGTCTGGCGTTGGACCAGGGTCGTCAGACCTTACTGGTCCTGCTAGACCTTTCGGCTGCATTCGACACAGTCGATCATGAGGTGTTGGTGACTCGCCTGCGGGACCGTGCTGGAATTGGCGGAACGGTCTTGGACTGGTTTCGTTCATTCCTGGCCGGGAGAACTCACCGGGTGGTCTTGGGGGAGTGTACGTCTTCCCCCCGGGACCTCACGTGTGGAGTCCCGCAGGGTGCCATTCTGTCCCCCCTCTTGTTTAACATCTATATGCAGCCGTTAGGGGAGATCGTGAGGGGGTTTCAGGGCATGCAGTGTCATCAGTATGCTGATGACACTCAGCTCTACCTCTCCTTTTCCACCGACCCAGGCCATGCAGTCTCCTTATTTTCCCAGTGCCTGTCAGCTGTGGGGGCTTGGATGAGGTTGAGCCATCTGCAACTGAATCCTGACAAGACGGAGGTGATGTTGGTGGGCGAGGGCTTGGGGAGCCTGGGGGTGGTTGAATCTCCTCTTGTTGGGGGGGTTCGCCCCCCCATGGTGTCTCAAGTGCGGAGTCTGGGTGTGCTCCTCGATTCGCGGCTCAGCTTGGAATCTCAGGTTGTGGCTGTGGCGGGGAGTGCGTTTCGGCAGTTACATCTTGTCCGGCGGCTTCGGCCGTATCTCTCAGACTCCGACCTCGCCACTGTCATCCATGCCTTCATCACCTCGAGGCTGGATTACTGCAACGCGCTCTACGTGGGGCTGCCCGAGAAGCTGGTCCGGAGGTTGCAGCTGGTGCAGAATGCTGCGGCCCGTCTCCTTACGGGGGCGGGTCGCAGGGAGCACATGACACCAGTGCTCCAGGCTCTGCACTGGCTGCCTATAAAGCACTGGGCCAGGTTCAAGGTGCTGGTTTTAACCTTTAAAGCCCTTCACGGCCTAGGCCCTGCCTATCTGCGGGATCGCCTCACTCCCCATGTGCCCGTGCGACCCTTGAGATCATCCGTGGGAGCCTTTTTGGAGGTTCCTCGGGCGAGGCGGGTGGCCACCGATGTTAGATCTTTTTCGGTGGTCGCCCCTGTGCTGTGGAATTCGCTCCCAGAGGAGGCTCGGCTGGCTCCCACTCTCCTGCTGTTTTGGCGTATATGTAAGACCTGGCTGTTCCGTCAGGCTTTTGGTGGGGGGTGGGGATGGGGGCTTTCCCCATGTAGTGTATTTTAAATTGTTTTAAAATGTTATTATTGTTTTAAATGAAATGTTGTTCGCCGCCCCGGGCTTTCCTGTTGGCAGGAGGGGTGGGATATAAATTTAAAAATAAAATAAAAATAAAATAAAATAAAAAGAGCCAAAGCCTGAACTTGGACACCCAGGGGAACAGTAGCCTAGAGACCAGGGCACAAAAGGGGCCCTGGATGCTGCAGGGTCCGAGAAGGGCTGGAAAGATGGTTCTTCTCCATCTTCCTTTCCCCATACATACTTCCTCGATACCAGGCGGCCAGGCTCTGTTAGTCACTAAAACAAGTCCTTTGCCTGGTTGAGCTCCGCCTGGAGATGCATGGCATATAGTCTGCTTTAGTAAGTAGCTGCGGCTGTGAGCAAGGCAGAACCCCCAACAGACCATGCACCACTCTCCAGTTTTGAATTCGAAAGCATACCCCTCATCCGCTTAGCGAGTGTCGCCATGCTGCAGACACACAGGTCAGTTATCATAGCAGCAGAGGGAAGCAGCCTTAAGTCTCCCCCTTTTACCCACCAACTGGGGAAATTGCGGATCTAAGCAGCCTCAGCAAGGTCCAAGAGCATCCTTGACTCATTCCCCCCAACTCCTGGCAGTTGCAGTCAGGGGAGCTGCCCGGCTCCCTTACGGGCCCATAATTGGATCCAAGGCTGGCCCCTCCACAGCTTTGCTACACTTCTGCAGGGTGATACTATATGCACAAGGTCTAACCTCTCCTTTAGCCCCCCAAAGAAAGAACCATTCCAGTAAGTGCTCCAGTACCAGTAAGTGATCCAGAGTGCTGAGCATACAACAGCTTTTTGCTGCATCACCTTCAACATAAAATAGATCAGCAGTAGCAGAGCTTAATAAGCTTCCTGAAGCATGTGGCTTCTCTCCCTTCAGGTTACCGACAGGAGGAGCAGCAGTTGGAATCTGCCAGTGGTGTCATTCTGACACTAGTGGAAAAGCTTCTAAAGAGATTTTGCAGCACTTTCCAGAAGTGAGATCTCAGAGGCCACAGCTGTAAACCTTCTGTAACTGGTTGGCACAATCTGACACAACCGTGGGTGGTAGTTCAAACCCTCCAGCTTGGATTTGGACACCTGGGGCAGGTCCATCCTAAATTTCTGATTTGCAAGTTTAACCTTGCACTGTTTCCCAGTCCCACTGCTTCACTCAGGCTTGGAAGCCTACCTGTGGAACAGAGATTTGTAATCCGTGAGCAGCCTGCTGCTCACTGAGGTCCTCCTGACACCTTCTATCAGGTGTCCCAGTCTCATAATTACATCCCCACCAGATCCCCAGGGCCTACTCCTAGCACTAATAGAGTAACATACATATCTGCTGCATAGCACAGATACACACAACAGAAAATGTTCTCCTGTGTTCGGTGGAAAGAGAGGAAGGGAACAGGGACAGAGCCCAGAAAGGAATGTGGATGGACTCTGCTATGGCCCTTCCCTGGCAGGCAGAGAATGGCAACTAGCTGGTTGCTGGCAGACCAGAAACTTACCACACACAACTTGATTTGCCCACACAAATAGTTGCTGCACAGCTCAACGTTCTAGTTCTCAGCAGCTCACTAAACACTGCAGCAAGCAAAAACACGCTCTATAGTTGTGTACTCATGCTAGCCACAAGCTACTGGATCGGAGCAAGTCAATGCGTAGCAATAGCTGACCTACACCAGGTCCTGTTTTCAACACAAAGAACAATGTTGAATTGAAGAAGTAGAATAGAATGTTCATCTCCCAATGTAAGGAGTGTGTGCACAAAAGTGCATACCGACCTTACTACGTGCATGTACACTTGTAACCCTTCAGAGCAGCTTCAACACAAATCTCAATACTGAATCTGAATAAATCTGACTTTTACGGTCATTGCATGCAAACTGCACACTAATAATATCCAAGACAGGACTTCTAGTTTCTACATAGGAACCTATATTAGTATTTATTATTTATCGGTTGGGAATGGCACACAGTGTTTTGCAAGGCATATTTCAATGTAGAACGAGGTCTAGGCCTTCAGTATCTCAAAATAGCTCAGACAGGAGATGTGACCGTGTTTCAAATGCACGAGGCCACAGATACAGCAGGGAGGTGGGCATTGATTAAAACATGCTCCAAAAGGAGACTAATCATTAGAGCACAACACAGAGGCATAGAGATGCTGCTTCTCAAGAGTTCCTTTGGTACCGTTAAAATACTGTCACGGTTTAAGTATTTTTAAAAAAAACATTTTAAAAAAAATACAAATCACATGTCTGGAACCAAAAATCCATGAGATTAGGAAGCACGATAGGTTTGCAGATCTTAATTCTTTTATACATCTCCCATTTTCGCTGGGGTTTTGAGAGCCTTTTGGGTACTATGCAGTAGGGGTGGGAAACCGGTAGAATCCGGTATCCGATAATGCCGGTAACGGGCGTACCGGCATTATCGGATTCGGCCCGGTAATCCGGACCCGGTACCGGATTCCGGGGTACCGGATTTTTTTACATTGCAGCCATTTAAAAATGGCTGCAATGTAAAAAAAATTAAAGCCCCAGCCAAAAGGTTTTTTTTAAAAAAACCCTCCCCGAGTCCAGGCTGCGCGGGTGGAAGGGGGGACACCCCCCACCCACCCTGCCCAGCCTGGCTTTTTGTTTTCAAAAAGAACAGAGTAAGACCCAGCAGAGGCGAGGCGAGCCCACCCCCCAGCACCAGCGGCCGCGGCGTCCCCGCAGCCGCCGGTAAGTATGACTCGATCCCTGGGGGGG
>QEPC01003301.1:273127-316178 GCA_003113815.1 Sphenodon punctatus
GGCGGATGGCAAATGAGGGGGAAACATATTAGCTGGGTGCTGTCTCACTATGTCTCCATGTATTGGGGGCAACCTCTGCTGGAGGACTGTAGTCGGGGAACAACTACCAGAAGATAAATCCAATTTGGACACTTTTTGGCTTGGTAAATCTAACAAAACTGGGGAAGCACAGGAGCGATGCCGTTTTCTATACATCTGGAGCAATAAACAAAAACAGTAACAGTACCCCCAAAGCTTAGCAGATTACAAGCACAGCGTCCCACAGCCGTCGCCTAAGGCCGCGCGCACGCCGAGGTGTCCACTCAGCCAAATACGCCGGGAGGGGGGAGTCTCAAGCTGTCAGCGGCCAATGGGTATGCAGTTCCTCCGCTGTGCAGTGGGTGTGGCTCTCACAGGTGTCAGCTCTGATGCGTCCCCTCTCTAACTCACGAGTAGCGCGAGTCACAGAGCCCAGGCAGCTCTACTCCAGGGGATCCTGCCCTGGTTTCAGCTCTCCCCTCACTGTGACCCTTCCGCTTCCTCCGCCAGTCTTGGAGAGCGTAGTGTGTCAGCTTATTCACGCAGATGTTGCTCTTTGGCTGCTCTGGCAAAAACCCTCATGTTACATAGGGTTACGGCAGTCATCGACTAATAGTGACTGAAATGGTTAGACGATAGACCAGACCGTCCCTACTACGTTTTGGTGTTTTCAGCAATTGCTGCCACATGAAGATTTTCAGATTTAAACCTTTACATTGTTTGTAAGCAATTGTAGCACCAAGTAACCCTCAGCAAGGCAGGTGTGTGCATCACTATGTTCCAATACAGGGCACACATGCAGTCCAACGCAGCAGGAGGGAAGGAATTTATATCAGGCCAGGACTGATCTCTCGTGGCTATCTAGTAGCATCATGAGGAGCCAGTGACACCTTGCTCTGCCAGCAAGAGGAAGAAACGCCCTGCTAGATCAGCATTTTCCAAACTGAGTGTCACTAAACACTACACCAGGCTGTCATGACGCACAGGACCCCTCCTTTGCCCAATTCATCCTCAGTGGATCCCTCAGGCTGGACAGGGTGGGAAGCATGTTTATTGTTTCAAAGGTTTGGCAATCATTCTGCTAGACAGAGTCCAGGTATTATAGACAATTTGGAAGAAAGAAAGGTTTTAGAGTTTGTGCCCTTCAGTTATAGCCTGCAATTGTGAGTTCCAGAACACTGGGATATGGGTTGGCTTCCCCCAAGATTTAACCCAAAGAAGATGAGGCCACAGAAGGGGCAAGGCAAAGGGACACGCCTGCCCCCTTTGGGCTGTCTTAAAACACAACTCTAAAGGGGGCAGGGACATGTCAGAAAGGGAGCAGGAGAGTCCCTTTGCTCCACCCTGTTCCAACATGGCCAGCCCCACATGCCCCTGAATCTGCAATTTCTTTGGGTTATCCAGGTGACAAACCTCAATTTTACCTTGTGTTTGGCAGGATATGGCCCCGTAATCCCTCCCCCATTACTTACCAACCCAACCTGGAAAAATCAGGGCTTTAGTTTAGTTACATTTTTATGCCACCCCCTCCTGCTTCCACAGCTCAGGGCAGCTTACAACAATAAAAAGTAATATAAAACATAAAAACATTAAACTGACAAAAAGACAAAGAACACCCCCCACCCCAAATCACCTGTCTCCTTCACCAAAGGCCCGGCAGAACAGCCAGGTCTTACACTGTCTACAAAAAGAGGGGAGGTCCATGAACAAGTGAACCGCCGGAGTTCCACAGCCACGGTGCGGCCACCGAGAATGCCCTCCTCATAGTTGACACCCGGGAAGCCTCAAGGAGGGTGCTCTCCGCCGACCGCAGAGGTCGAACCAAGACCCAGGGGGTGAGACGATCCTGCAGATAGGTGGCGCCCAGGCCATTTAGGGCTTTAAAAGGTCAAACACACCACCTTGAATTGGACCCGGTAGACTACTGGCAGCCAGTGCAGAGAACGCAGCACCGGTGTAATGTGGTCTCAACGACTCACCCCCGTAAGGAGGTAAGCTGCCGCATTCTGCACCAGCTGCATTCTCCGGACTGTCACCAAGGGTAGCTCCATGTAGAGCGCGTTAAAGTAATCCAACCTTGAGGTAACAAAAGCATGTGTGATGGTGGCAAGGTCCATGTCCGAGACATATGGCATAAGCCGTCGCACCAGATGTAATTGGCGAAATGCACCTTTCGCCACAGTCACCACCTGGACATCCAGGTGGAGTTGCGGGTCCAGGAACACCCCCAGACTATGGACCTGACACACCGGGGGGATGGATTCTATAAATTATGGGGGCCATCACATTCCCCGGCTTTGCCCACCACTATCACCTCCGTCTTGTCAGGATTCAACTTCAGACGGCTCACCCTCATTCAGTTCCCAACAGCTGACAGACACTGGGTAAGCACCGAGACTGCAGGACCTTGGTCAGACATAAAAGTGAGGTACAATTGGGGGTCGTCAGCATATTGAGGACATCTCACCCCAAACCCTCCAACAACCGCCCCCAAAGGCTACATGTACACATTGAACAAGAGAGGGGATAAGATGGAACCTTGCAGGACTCCACATGTGAGGTCCCAGGGAGAAGATGAACCATCACCCAGCACCACCCACTGAGTTCTCCCAGCCAGGAAGGAGTGGAACCATTCAGGAACAGTACCACCCACTCTAGCTTGGTCCCGCAACCAGGTCCCCAACAACTCATAATCAACGGTATCAAATGCAGCCAAGAGACCTAATAGGATCAACAGAGTCGAACGACCCGCATTCAACTCATGGGAGAGGTCAACCAATGTCACAAGCGCAGTCTCTGTGCCATAGTTCAGACGAAAGTCAGACTGCGAGGAATCAAGGAGACTGATCTGGTTCAGATGCTCCTGAAGCTGGCGAGCCACCACCTGTTCAATAACCTTTCCTAAAAAGGGAAGGTTAGAGATTGGCCAATAACTGGCCCAGGCGTCAACATCAAGTGATGTTTTTTTGAGCAGAGGCCACACCACCACCTCTTTGAGGCAGCCTAGCACTCTGCCCTCCCTAAGGGAGGCATTGACAATCCCAGCCAGCAAGAGCCCCAACGTCTCCTGGCCTTTAGAGACAATGGGTTAAAACGTGGAGACTCTGGACCAAACTTGGAAGAGTGGTAACTCTAGATATGGAAAGATTGGAGTGGGGTGGGGGAGGAGAGAGAGAGAGAGAGAGAGAGAGGGAGGGGAAGTGCATTATCTATTCTGGTAGTTAAAAATGATACAGAACTCTGTCACGGACCATATCCAAGATTGCTTGGAAAAGCTCCTCTTACCCAAAGACAGATCCCCAAGTAAGGGGTGTGTGTGAATGTGGGGTACACTTTACCAATCTCTGGAGATTAAAGGAGCCTATAAAGCCATCAACATGGGGGGGGGGGGGGGAGATTAGGCT
Organism: Sphenodon punctatus; assembly: GCA_003113815.1. Classification (NCBI taxonomy): domain Eukaryota; kingdom Metazoa; phylum Chordata; class Lepidosauria; order Sphenodontia; family Sphenodontidae; genus Sphenodon; species Sphenodon punctatus. Next base: position 276,550 of record QEPC01003301.1, read on the forward strand.
ACACTGTTACACTGCGTAAACCAGAGTTACTGGTTTAATCCTCTCTCAGTGAGAACGTTTGTTCCTATGTGGTCTCGAGATCATTTAAGATTTACCCGAATCAATCTGAGGCAGTTTTTTTTAACTGAATCAATGTTCCAAGCAGTAAGCTGATGCTCCAGGGTACCTAGAAGGACCAAGCAAGTGCCTGTGTCATGTTATGGGCCCAGCATAATGTTGCATGGGGCTAGCTCAGAGGTTCTACTTATCTTCACAACCCACTGGGGAACCTTTTCTTCCCCCAGGGGCCAGTTTGAAAAGGAGTAAAAGCTCTGAGTTCTGTATAGAAGTTGGAGGTAGGGGTGCTTAAGAGGCACTTCTACTCAGGAAGAGGAGGATCCAGATCATGGATCTGTCCCCCTATCCTTGTGTGAATGCCCTCCTCCCTGCTGCCTTATCCTAAGCTCTGTCTTTCAGTCCTTGGGGATCCAGGGACCAGACCCAGGAACTGGAAAGGGGCCAAATAAGAACTAGTCACAGGCTGCATTTGGCATCCAGGCCCAAGGTTCTCTACTCCTGCACTACAGCCTCTCTCTCGAGACTGATGCAGTGCTTAACACTGCTGTGTAAGAGATTCCATCTAAGTAGTTCAGAGTCCTCTGCCAACTCTTAAAGCAAATGGAGTTGGGGTTTGTCAGATGGGGGCAGGGAGGACAAGTAGCAGCCAAGGCAGGCATCTGGTTTCACACTGTTGCTGCCTAAACAGAGTGTTTTTCAGGAGTCGAGGCAGCCAACTCTGACTGCAGAACGTATTTTTCCAACCAGACAGCAAGAGAGCTGTTACTTGCAGCATTTCAAAAGATTATCACAATGAAGAAGTCAGCAGAGACTGAGAGAAAAGCTGTAGAGCTAGAGCAGAACAGCAAGATCTTACTGAAGCACACAGGGCCGGTGCTTGTATCCCCCAACCAAACTCACCAACTAGAAGAGCAATTCCTGCCAGTGCAGTCTCACCATTCAAGTAACAGATGTTTCTCCGTCAGGGTCCCCAACCTTTTTGCAGTTATGAGTCACTTTTCAAATGTTGATGATTTGTGACAAACCACAAAGATATTTTGAAGGTTAAGCATACAGATAGGTGATGTAAGGCTGTAAGCAAGTAGAAATAGTAGAAAGCTAAAAATAAACATTTTTTGTTTGGTTTGTATACTCAATCTTGCCACCCAATTAACCAGCAGCCACCGTCTCCTCTCAGAGTGAACTCGGAAGTCAGAAACATGTTAGTCCATGTCATTTCACTCTCACCTCCCCATATCTGGACAATGTCCCAGGAAAAACAGGCAGGAATCCACCAGTGACTGAATAAATACTCAAGTATTTCTATTCTTGGGCATGCTTTACTCATACGAGCTTCACTTTCCAACCAAAAAACCACCAGATGGAAAGATAAACAGCTGTCCAATCACTCAAGGCCAACTCCAACCAGCTGCTCTTGCAAAGAGTCTCACTTCTGAACATCTACAGACATCTTCCTCTTTGTCCCCACCCCAACTGCAGAGAGTCCGGTCTAGCTGCAATTTGTATTCTGAGCAGGGACCAACTATGCAAGCACAGAGCTCTCAGGGAAGATCTGTGCACAGCAACTGCATGGCTTCTGAACCAATGTAAATTCAAGTAGTCCATGAGGATTACACCAAGGATTAGAGTGGCCCCTTTACCAAGCATACCTATGGTCAGGGACCCATGTTCACTGTGTTTTCCACATTGGCAACATATGGGGAAATGCAGTGAACATGGGTCCTTGCCTATAGTCAGAGGAGGGCTCTGAATTCTGCACCTCTGATCATGGCCATTTTCTCAAAATTTTGTATTTAGCTAAACTGATGCAAAATTTGCCTCTTGCAGAGCCTAATTCTAGCCTGAGTGAAGAGAATAACAGCAAGTCAATGGGATGCCTGCACTGTGAACTAGCCGGTGGGGTACTGGCACAATTAGTAGCTGGTATACTGCTGCTGAAAAGGATAGCCCAGGAAAGACAAGAGTCCTCATGCTGATAGGTCCATGTGGCATTTAAAGAAATTTCTTAAAAATGAGATATTTAAAACTGATAGAGCAACATGCTGGGAAATTCACTTCATCAAAACTGGCATCATTTTCAGGATTATTCTTCTTTTATAATCTGGATTTTCTGGTTGCAGAATCTGGAAATATACATGGAGCTATGCATGGCCTATGGTGCTACAGAAGCACTACCTATAGACTGTGTCTGTCTATGGTTCCCAAGCTTTTGGGGCTAGTATATGTAGGTTAATCCCTGCCATTTCTTGCAACCCACCCCACACACCCACAAGAGACCGCTGCTGCTGCTCCCCCTGAACATGCCTGTAGCCGGTTCTGTGGTCCATGATCTCCTGGATCATAGTAAGGGAACTACTGCATCACACAGTTCTAGGCAACTATTCCAAAATGCTTGGCACAGCTTCCATCACCTCTTGAGCACAAGAGTCCTCAGAATTTCAGGACCAGTTTGCAGGTGCATCCTACAGACACCAAAAGGCATATTCCTGTAAGTCAACCATTAGATCAAAGCTGGATTTTGTGGACTGATGGCTGCTACCATATGAACACAGAAGGAAAAAGGAGGAGATTGTGACATTAGTCTACACAAGTGCACGCACAGGTTAAAACCCAGAGTCTCTGGACCAACCTTGGAGGGCTGGTAATCCTAATCCTGCACCTTACCACGTTCCCTATTTATGGGGGGATAGCAAGGGTGGGTTTCTGAAATGCCTGGACTTGCTGGGTCCAGGTTCTCCAGTTGCAATACCTTCCCTGCTAGCCTGCAGCAATGTTCCCTCTATCCCCAGCCAGAGACAAAGCTACGGATAGAGTACATTTCATGGAAATTGTGAAACCCATGCAAATAGTTTTAGACACAAGTACAGAATCACACCTTGCTGGTGTGCATGACCTGTAGCATGGGTTTCAAAACTGCTTCACACCATTGCAGGTCAAACAGCAGGATATTTCTGGTGCTTAAGAGTCTCACCAGGCTTATCAGTAGAAAAGTTGACTGAGTGTGCCAGAGGAAACCTGTTCAGCACAAACTGCTGAACCACAGTGGCCAGTTAGCAGCTCAACACACCCAACTGCCCTCCTGCTCCATAGCTTCTCTGGGAGCCGATGCTACAGATTACGGGGCTGTTCAGAGAGGGGTAGCTTGGTGCATAGGAGCAGCTAATTCTGTCTCCAAATTCCTGCTTTCCCTCTCTCTGTGCTCCTTGCCCTGGGGTTAAAGGACAAAGGACATTAGTACTATACTGAGTCAGACCAATGGCCAATAGAGCCCAGTACCAGTCTCTGATCTCAGTCACTTCAAAGTAGTACCCAACAAGTTCCTGGTTGTTTACTCCCAGCTCCCAAACAGTAAGAGGTTACATTGCCCAAAACCTGCCCAACTAATAGCTGCTAATGGACCAATCCAGAAACTTGTCAAATCCTTTTTTAAAACCCAGGTATGCTACTGGCCTTGACCACACCGTTCTGGCAACGAATTCCACCATTTAACTGTATGTGGAGTTTAAAAAAACCAAACACACCCCACAACTTTCATTTAAAATCTGCTACATTTTAGTTTCATAAGGTGTCCTCTAGTCCTACTACTATTTGAGAGGGTAAATAACTGCTCCCCATTTACTCATTCCACACCATTCACGATTTTATAAACTTCTATGTCCCCTCTCATCTCTTCTCCAAGCTGAAGAGTCCTAACCTATTTAGCCTCTCTTTGTAGGGGAGGCATTCCATACCCTTTATCATTCCCTTTGTCCTTCTCTGTACATTTTCCATTTCTACTATATATTTGAGATAGGGCAACCAGAACTGCACACAATACTCAAGGTGCAGTCACACCATGGACTTGTATAGTGGCATTCGGATATTTTCAGTTTTATCCTCTATAGCTAGGAAATACAGTTCTATTCCCTTACGAATAACCCCAACACTGTTTGCTTTTTTGACCGTCACCACACTCAGAGCCGAGGATTTCAATGTATTGTCCACAATGACTCCAAGGTGCTTCTTCCGAATGGTAACTCCTAATTTAGAACCAAATATTGGGTACTTATTCATTATTAATTATTATTATTATCATCATCAACTTATACCCTGCTCTATCCCCAAATTTGGCACAGGGCTGCTTACAACAATTATATATTAAAACACAGTAAATAAACTCCACTCCCCCAATAACTTGTAGTAATTGAAACAATAGATCATACACCACCAATCCCACCCCTTTCCATACCCAAGCACCCAAAACCCTTCTTCCCATCCCCACACCCCTTGATCACCTTACTCCCCTTGCCTTTATCACCTCACTCCCTTTTCTAGATTATTAATGAATACAGTAAACGTCAGTACAGATCCCTGGGGCACTCCACTATTTACTTCTCTTCATTGTGAAAACTGACAATTTAGTCCTACTCTCTCTTTCCTATCCTTTCACCAGTTACCAATCCACAACAGGACACTGCCTCCTATCCCGTGACTTTTTAATTTCCTCAAGAGTCCCTCATGAGGGACCTTAGTAATATAACTTTCTGAAAATCCAGATACACCGTCAACTGGCTCACCCCTATCCACATGCTTATTTATTAGGGATGGGAAACCGGTAGAATCCGGTATCCGATAATGCCGGTATCGGGCATACCGGCATTATCGGATTTGGCCCGGTAATCCGGACCCGGTACCGGATTTCAGGGTACCGGATTTTTTTGCATTGCAGCCATTTAAAAATGGCTGCAATGTAAAAAAACTGCCCCAGCAAAACTGTTTAAAAAACCCTCCCCGAGTCCAGGCTGCGCGGGTGGAAGGGGGGACACCCCCCACCCACCCTGCCCAGCCTGGCTTTTTGTTTTAAAAATAGAGTAAGAGAGAAGAGTGACCCCGAGGCGAGCCCACCCCCCAGCACCAGCGGCCGCGGCTGCGGGGACGCCGCGGCCGCTGGTGCTGGGGGCTGGCCTCGCCTCGCCTCTGGGTCACTCTTACTCTTTTTTAAAACAAAAAGCCAGGCTGGGCAGGGTGGGTGGGGGGTGTCCCCCCTTCCACCCGCGCAGCCTGGGAGGGGGAGGGAATTAATATTTCATTGGTTTCAATGGGGACACAGCGCCCCATTGAAACCAATGAAATAAAACCGGTACCGGTTACCGGATTTAATCCGGGAATCCGGTTTTCGTAGAACCGGTAACCGGTAAATCCGGTAACCGGCCCGGGGTCCCACCACTATTATTTATACCCTCGAAATAAACCCCACAATAGATTAGTGAAGCACAACTTCTCTTTGTTAATCCATGTGGACTCTTCCCCATTAAGCTATGTTTATGAATATGCCCAGGAATTCCATTCTTAATAGTTTCCACCATTTCCCCCACCGGTCTGTAATTTCCAGGATCATCTCTGGAGCCCTTTTTAGGCATTGGTGTTACATTCGCTATCCTCCAGTCCTCCGGTACAGTGGCAGATTTTAGTAATATGTTACAAGTTACCAGTAGGTGGTCTGCAATTTCATATTTGAGTTCCTTCAGAACACTGGAATGAACATCATCTGGTTCCGGTTATTTTTTACTATTTAGTTTGTCAATTTGGTCTAGAACCTCCTCCAGAGTCATGTTGATCTGTGACAGTTCTTCCAATTCATCACCTACATAGAACATTTCTGATGTGGGTATTTCCCCCAACATCCTCTGCAGTAAAGACCAAAGCAAAGAATTCATTCAGCTTTTCTGCAATGGCCTTATTCTCCCTGTGTGCACCTTTTACCCCCTGGTCATATAATGGCCCAGCAGACTCTCTAAGAGGCTTCTTGCTTTCAATATACTTAGAAAAGTTATTATTAGTTTTTGCCTCTTTAGCAAGTCTCTTCAAATTCTCTCTTGGCCTTATTAACATTTTATGTATAGTGTCAGTGCTTATGCTTTTTCCTATTTTCCACATTAGGACTAGCTTTCCATTTTTAAAGGATGCCTTTTTGGCTACAATAGCCTCCATCACCTCACAGTTTAGCAACACTCGCAAACGTTTGGTCCCCTTGCTACCTTTTTTAACCGGTGGAGTACATTTAATCTGAGCTTCCAAGATGGTGTTTTTAAATAGTCTCCAGGCCTCTACAGACATTTAATCCTCACAACTGCTCCTTTTAGTTTCCTTCTAACTAGCTTCCTCATTTTAGTTGTCTCCCTTTTTAAAGTTAAACATTACTGCAGTAGTTTTGTTTATCATTCTCCCTCCAATAATTATGTCAAATTTGATTAGATTATGATCACTACTGCCAAGTGTCTCCACCACCATTACCCCTTGCATGCCTAGACCTAGATTAGCTCCTCCTCTCGGTGATTCCAGGACCAACTGCTCCAAGAAGTGCTCATTTATGGCATCTAGAAACTTTACCTCCATATCACCCCCAAGGAAACATTCACCCAGTCAATAATGGGTATTTGAAGTCACCCATTATTATTATGTTTCCGACTTTAGTAGCCTGTCTAATCTCTCTTAGCATTTTGTTGTCCGTTTCACCATCCTGGTTAGGAGGATGATAGTAAAGCCCCACTGCTATAGACTTCTCTGTTACACTTGGAATTTCTATCCATAGAGATTCCAGAGTACAGTTCCCTTCCTGTAAACATTTAGTCCTACTTGACTCAATACTGCCTAAACTATAGCACAACCCCTCTACCAGGTCAATCTACTCTATCATTTTGCTATATTTTGTACGCCGGTATTACAGTGTCCCATTGGTTATCCTCATTCCACCAGGTCTCTGAAAGGACTATAATGCCCCCCCCCCAATCCAATGCCCTGTGGATGCATGCATGCAGTTTACGCACAAGCGCAATGTGGATCTGTGTGACTCCATGCGGGATCCGCAGGGCACTGGATTGGGGCCAATGTCTAGATTTTCATTTAGGGTCATACGTTCTAATTCTCCCATCTTACCTTTTAGACTTCTAACATTTGCATATAGACACTTAGATGTATTCTTTTTATTCTTATTCTTAATTTGCTCATTAGAAGTAACTGTTCCAGGTATTTTGGAATCATTTGTGTGTGTTTGTTCTGCACCGATTTGCACCTGGGCTCCCTTGACTTCTTCTATATCCTTTATATTAGGATATTCTAATTTCCCTAATTAACAGCATCCTTTAGAGATGCCTCAGCCCAAACCATGTGCTCCTCAGCATCTGTTGGCTTCCCCCTTAATTCTAGTTTTAAAAACTGCTCCATCTCCTTTTTAATTTTTAGTGCCATTCTTGTTACTGTGGAGCCATCCCATCAGTATAGACTCCCCCTTCCTCAAAAGGTTCAACAGTGCTGTAACAGACATGTTGCAACAAAGGGCTCTGGTTTCCATAGCATCTGCCAGCAGAGGCGTTCAAAGCACTTCAGGGATGCCAGACACAAGTGGTAGTTTCAGCAGGAAGTCTCATGTGCGGCTCTGGTGTTTGCTACTGGACAGGTCAACAGAGGAGACACGGTTATGCTGTAGGAGCATCAACTGCATGCAGTGGGACAATATTCTTCTGTACTCCAGCCTGCTCCAGTGACCCCCACCCTAATGATTCTAACCTCCCTGGCCCATTAAGCCCTGCTTCCCTCTGCCCTGGCTCCCCTCCTCCCAGACACCTGCCCCAGGGATGGGCATGAGCTCATTCTATCTTCTGCACCAGGGCCCATCCCCACTTAGCTATGCCCCTAGAGGTTTGAGAGCAGAGGTGTAGGATACATGCAGGAAAATGGGGCCAGCTCTCCAGGGGTGTCACAGAGTGAAATGAGTCAAAGGAGTTGGGAAAACAGAAAAGAGGCTCCCCTGAGGCACATGGCAGTATGCCAGCACCTGTGGTGGTCGTCTTGGCAGGAGAGGACGGCTGCCCACTCGACCTCGCTGACGGAGGCCATCGACAGGACGGCTCTGCAGTGTCCACGCCATCGGCGACAGCTCCTCAGGCTGCCGTGGTTCATGGAGGGCCTGATGGTGTTGAAGTGTGAGGGGAAGCAGTTGGAGAAACGGTGGCATCACTCGTGTGCTGAAGCCGACAGACTGCAACATAGAGCCAGTTTATGTGCCTATGTCATAGCTGTAAAGGCAGCAAAGAAAGGAGTTTTTTGCTGCCCGTATAGCCTCCACCAAATCGTGTCCAGCAGAGCTTTTCCGGGTGGTGAGGGGATCCACCGTCTCTCCGCCTGGTACTGGAGTAATCTAGTACCCGCTGCGACATGTTTGTTTATTACTTTGCGGATAAAACTTGCTCGGATTCACCACAACTTTGATGCTGCGCTTAATACAATGGGTGAAGCAGAAGGTTGAAAGCCCTGCCATGTCAGATTTCGTGGGATCAGTTTCAGTGGGTGTCACCTGCCGAAGTGGCAGATGTTCTTGGGGCAGTTCAGGCCACTTTTTGTGAACTTGACCCATGCCCGTCCTGGCTGGTTAAGGCCAGCTGGGAGACGTTGGGACCATTGCTGACGGGAGTGGTCAATGCCTCCCTTCGGGAGGGCAGAGTGCCAGGCTGCCTCAAGGAGGCAGTGGTGTGGCCTCTGCTCAAAAAATCCATCACTCGACATTGACTCCCTTGCCAGTTATCGGCTGGGCTCTAACCTCCCCTTTTTAGGGAAGGTTATTGAGCGGGTTGTGGCCAAGCAGCTGCAGGAGCATCTCAACTGCACCGGCTATCTGGATCCTTTGAAGTCCGGCTTTCGTACAGGCTATGGCACTGAAACTGCACTTATGGCTTTGGTCGACTACCACCACCGTGAACTGGATCAGGGTCACTCCACCCTGTTAATTCTGTTAGATCTGTTGGCTGCTATTGATACCGTTGACCATGAAATGTTGGCTACTCACCTGCGGGACTGAGCCGGGGTGGGCAGGATTGTTCTTGAGCGGCTCTGCTCTTTGACTGGAAGAACTCAGCATGTGGTGCTCAGGGATTGCTCTTCGTTGCCCCGGAACCTCACATGTGGTGTCCCGCAAGGTTTCATCTTGTCCCCTCAAGGAATTAGAGCAAGTAAGGGTTTCTAAATATTTAGGGCTCCTTTTTCAAACCTCAGGTAAATGGTCTTTCCGGTCTTTAAGCGCTGGTTCTCGGGCCAAGCAATTAAATAAGGTCCTTTTGGCCTTTTTTCGATCGCATGGTGGGAGGTTGATCAATCCGGCAATCAAAGTCTTTCTGCATAAATGTGTCCCACAGCTACTCTATGGTCCCCTCCTTTGGGCTCTAGATAAAAAGCAAGGATTTAGAACGTATACAGGCTGGGTTCTTGCGCTCTTTACTCTCTGCCCCTCCTGGTGTGAGTACCTTGTCTTTGTATTTGGAATGTGGTGTTATCCTCCTTTATGAAAGGATTTGGTGGGGAGTGCTGAACTATTGGTTAAAGTTGTTTTTTGGCCTGGTTGCTCCTTTTACACACGCGGTGATTTTTGATAGCACCCCCGGTAGATGGGTACAATCTATTGTCAAGAAGTTAAAGCATTTGGGCTTTTCCCCCCGAGGCTCTTGCTCCCTTGGAGTATAAAAACTCTAAGAAAATGGTGTATCAGAGGTTGGCGGATATTGGCCATCAGGAGAGATGGGCTGTATTAAGTGCAAGCTCTGTGTTGGGCCCTCACAAGTGCCTTATGACTGAGATAGTTTATCCAAGGTTGTATCTGGATTACAGACTTCCCCCGGTAAGGAGAAGGCTCTTCTTCCTGGCTCGGGTGAATTATTTCCTCTCATCACTTACTCAGGGGAGATATCAAAGTACCCTGTTGGGCGAGCGCCTCTGTAAATGCCCTTTGAAGCAGGTGGAGTCTCTAAAGCATATTATTCTTGATTGCCCTTTGTACGCTGATCTTCGACAGAGATTAATATCCCCTGAGATCAGCGCTTTCCCTGGTAGACCATGGGAGTTTTATAATAAATAATAATAATAATTTATTATGGCTGAAGCCAAAACAACAAAATTTTAAAAAATTTCAAAAAACACAAAAGTTAATTTTAACCCATGATCATACAATACCCCAATATACCAGGCGTTAAAGGCTCGGGTTACCCTGTTTCTAACAATTGCCAAGCATGTGCCATGACTCATCACTCACTACTCAAGGGTTGCCTAAACTGGAGAAAGAGTATGGAGATTTATAGCCGCTACCAAAATCTGGGCTACCGCTTCTGAAGTAGATGGTTCATCATCAGCCAGAGCCAGGAGAGAGAGGTTATACTCTGTACACCCGGGAAATTAGAGGAGAAAAACCGAAAGAAATTTAAAGCGGATTAGATCATATAATCGGCAGTGGAACATAACATGGGCGGGTGTTTCCACATGCTGCCGATCAAAAGGGCAAAGTCGTTCTGAAAAACTAACAGCAGAAAAACGCCCATCCAAAACCCGAGTGGGCAAGGCATTGAACCTGGCGGACATGAAAAGGTGCTTGCCCCGGGGTGAAATTGTGGAGAACAAATAGGAGGCCATACACAATTGGGGCCTAATATAAAGGAAGATAACTCACGAGATGGGAAGTAGCTCTAATTAAAGCCATCTCTTCCTGTTGTTCCATATCCTCAATCCTGGCTAAAAGCTCCTTGAGCACTACTGCCAACTCCTTGCCTGCCCAGTAGTCTGGGCTAAAGCCCAGCTGTTGCAGGAAAGTCTCCACTGCCTGCCACCACGAGCTCTTAAATGAGTCATTAATCCAGTAGTGAACCAACCCTCTGGGTCCAGAATGATATAACTTTGCCCAGCACTTAAGAGCATCAGTTCGCACCAAAGTGGATCATCTCATCTGCCCCAACTCCTGTCTAATGGCCACAAATGGAGGAGCTCTTGGAATCCTCAGCAGCCTCTGAAAAAAACGGGCCTGTACGCTGTCCAATTTCTCCAATTTTGAGGGAAGGTAGGGTGCCCAGACCTCAGCCCCGTAAAGTAACTGGGCCCGTACTCTGGCATTGCCAGCAACAAAGGTCCTGAATATCACCCTCCCCCCAGTATGACAGTATAGTTTGAATAGAGAAAGGGAAGCTTCCCTTGCCAGGGACAGGGCCTTCTCCAAATGATCCTTCCATGACCCAGTCGCATGGAAAAGTAAGCCCAGGTATTGAAAAGATTTAACCTGGGCAACACTGCAGCCATTAATAGACCATTGGTGGAAATTACGAGCTCTAGTGAAGCTCAGGGTATTAGATTTTCCATAATTTGTAGCCTGTTTCACTGGCAAAAGTCCGCAAAACAGGCTAACTGCCTGTTTAAGCCCACCCGGGTCTGTGGTATTGCAATATCGTCTGCATATAGCAGACTCCCCACCGCACAACTGGCCAACTTAGGAGGGAAGAGGTCGGACGTGGCCAGCAATGGCACCACTCCATTGATTAAAAGATTGAAAAGAGTGGGTGCCTGGACGCAGCCCTGTCTGACTCCAGACCCTGTTGGAATTTCCTTGGACAAATGACCCGACCGGCCTAACTTGACAGCTAAAGAAGTGTTAACGTGGAGTTGCCGCAGCAAGAAAAAGGAGACGCTTATCTATGCCCATTGAAGCCAGCCTATCCCACAAAACAGTCCTATCAACAAGATCAAAAGCCGCCCGGAGCTCAAGAAAGGCCACAAACAACTGCCCGTTTTTGGCAATGTATTTCTCTACAAGATGTTGCAGGATAAGGCCGTGCTCGGCCATCGAGCGCCCACTCTGGAAACCAGCCTGCTCAGGGCATAACACCTGCTCCCGAGTTATCCATTCATTTAGTTTAAACAGCAACCACTTGCCATAAATTTTGCTAGTGGTGCAAGGCAGGCTAATAGGCCTATAGTTTGCCGGGAGCGCGCGATCTCCCTTCTTATGAATGGGTACCACAATGGCCGACCCCCACTTGGAGGGGATTTTCCCTGTGTTGTTTACTGCAGTAAACAACAAAGCCAACTTTGGAGCCCACCAATCCACTGACTTCTTGATCAAATCAATGGAAATCAGGTCTGGGCCAGGAGCTTTGCCACTCGTGAAAGATCCAATAATTTCGGCCACCTCGGTAACCTAACCGTCACCGGGGGCCATAGAGGTAAAAAAAGATACCTCCTCCAAGCAGCTCTTAGAATCGCCTGGAACCCAGTCTTCACCAAAAAGATCTTGGAAATAAGAGACCCAACGGGATTCAGGGACCACTACATGGGAAACACCCACAGAAGCTTTACCCAGAGCATTTGCCAGCTGCCAAAACCTCCTGCCATCTCTGGAACTTGCAGCAGCTACAATCCTGTCCCAGTAATTGTCCCAATCCTGGGATTTTTTCCTTCTGACTGCTGCCTTATATGCTTTCTTGATTTTAAGGTACTGCAAGGGCAGGGCACCTGCTCCGTTCTTCCTATATTCACTATATAGGGACACAAGCTGCCACCTAAGATCCCTACATTCCTGATCAAACCAGATTTTAGCATGCTGATTTAAAAGGCAAGATCCTCCGGGCTTGGGTCCACAGGACAACAAGATTTGCCTCAAGTTCGCAGTCATTCTGGAAAATTGATCTATCACTATACTATCAGGATCCCCACCCAGGAGGGGCACAACCCCAAAATTTTCCGGTTCCCTCATCATGAAGGAATTCACCTTCATCCACATGCAATCCGACAATTTGGTGGAAAAATGATGGGAGCCTGAGGAAGAGATGACTGTTCCTTCAATCACAGGGGCTACTATGGGGCCCTGGAAATACAGTCACAGTGTCAGAGGAAAATGATCACTGTCATGGCGGCGGTTACCCACGGCAAAGTTCTTGATGACCGGGATTATATCCTGAGAAACAGCCATATAATCACAGACACTGGAGCCAGCCGGGCTCACATAGGTGAATTCACCCTCTGGGTCACCAAAGCCAGATCCATTCAGTATGAAGAAAGAAAATTCCATTGCTAATTTGGCCAAAAGGAGGCCTGAGTTATTGGTAGTAGTGTCCTTAGATCTCCTAGGACCCATAACACCAGTCTCCCTGCTATCACTCTCAGGAGTGAAACTATAGTCCTCCTGGGCCAGGCGGGCATTAAAGTCGCCTGTCAGTATAATCCCAGCCCTGGGATGCTGATGAACAACCTCCTCTAATATCTCGGTCACCAGTGACCAAAAACTAGGGCTATATGATTTAGCATTGGCAGGGGGAAATGTAGACTATGATCAATGCAACATAGAGAGCCCCAACCTTGATCACTACAGCCATAGAGCAGGGCAGCCTGGTGTAAATTGCAATCACCGACTCCTTGAGCCAGTCAACTATAAAGCATGCTAACCCTCCAGTAGGGCGTCCCCTAGTAACGGGGACTAGTGCAGGCAAATGATAGACTATATAATTTTCAAAGGCTGGCTGATTTATTAACCATGTCTCTTGAAGGGCTATGACCGGAAAACCCAATAAAAATTCTCTAACTTCCGGACAAAGCAAAGATCTTGACCAATTTGCGCAATTACAAGAGCAAATACGGAGTATCTTTGAGTCATAACACAGCCTGTTTCAGGAAGCTGGAGATCCCACCGCTTCTACCTTGTTCAGATTAGTTCTGACCAAGGAGACATCTCTGCCTAAGGCATATACTTGTTCTGTCTGGATTGTCAAGTCCAAATCGGCAACCTCTGGGCGCCCCAAGACCCCAACCATACCTTCCTTCACCCCAGCATTTGCCAGGATGGCCAAATCAGAAAAGACGGAGGAGGCAAAATCAGTGATGTCCATGGGGAGGGAAGGGAAAAGGTTTGCAATGCTCCCAATGAATCTGGGTTTATTTTAGGGGCAGGAAGGTGCTCAGACCGAACTAGTGGCATAGCCAATTCTGTCAGTCTAACCCCAATAGGTTCCCTAGAATCATGGTGGTTGGTATCCTTAGAATCAGAGCACCTCCTCAAATTCACTGCAGGAGGACAGTGGACAGATGGCTCTGGGGCAGCAGCAGCCAAACAGACTGTGGATGCCCTCAAAAACAAGGGGCGCCTAACCTTATCAATCAGAACCTCCCCCAGGGTAACCCCCCAAGAGGCAAACAATTGGGCTTTTAACAATAGCTCCTTAACCACCTGGGGGGAACGAAAAGGGAGTTTTATATTAATCAGTTACTTTGTGACAGTAGCAAGGAGGTTACATTGAAGGTGTGCTTCAGGCTAACCCCCCTCAACCCCTGCACAATTTTTTTATGTTTATGTTATTAAACAGCATTAGGGGTGTTTAATTGCTCACCTCGTTTATTAATCCTTTGTTATATGCATGTTTTTATGCTTGTTTATTTTATTTTATTTTATTATACTTACGTATACATGTATTGTCTATTATGTTTGTTTGTATTTTTGCAATGACCTTTTGGTCACGCAGTAAAGCTATTTACTTTACTCTACTCTTGTCCCCTCTCCTATTCAACATGTATATGCAGTCGCTTGGGGAGGTCATGAGGTTGTATGTGGTGCGGTGGCATCAATATTATTTATTCTTAAACTTATTTTCCCAGTGCCTGTCGGCTGTGGGGGCTTGGATGAGGTTGAGCCATCTGCAATTGAATCCTGACAAGACGGAGGTGATGTTGGTGGGCGAGGGATTGAGGAGCCTGGGGGTGGTTGAATCTCCTCTTGTTGGGGGGGTTCGCCCTCCCATGGTGTCTCAAGTGCGGAGTCTGGGTGTGCTCCTCGATTCGCGGCTCAGCTTGGAATCTCAGGTTGTGGCCGTGGCGGGGAGTGCGTTTCGGCAGTTACATCTTGTCCGGCGGCTTCGGCCGTATCTCTCAGACTCCGACGTCGCCACTGTCATCCATGCCTTCATCACCTCGAGGCTGGATTACTGCAACGCGCTCTACGTGGGGCTGCCCGAGAAGCTGGTCCGGAGGTTGCAGCTGGTGCAGAATGCTGCGGCCCGTCTCCTGACGGGGGCGGGTCGCAGGGAGCACATGACACCAGTGCTCCGGCCTCTGCACTGGCTGCCTATAAAGCACCGGGCCAGGTTCAAGGTGCTGGTTTTAACCTTTAAAGCCCTTCACGGCCTAGGCCCAGCCTATCTGCGGGATCGCCTCACTCCCCATGTACCCGTGCGACCCTTGAGATCGTCCGTGGGAGCCTTTTTGAAGGTTCCCCGGGCGAGGCGGGTGGCCACCGATGTTAGATCTTTTTCGATGGTCGCCCCTGTGCTGTGGAATTCGCTTCCGGAGGAGGCTCGGCTGGCTCCCACTCTCCTGCTGTTTCGGCGTATATGTAAGACCTGACTGTTCCGTCAGGCTTTTGGCGGGGGGTGGGGTGGTGGTGGGGATAGGGATGGGGGTTTCCCCATGTAGTGTATTTTAAATTGTTTTAAAAAATTTATTATTGTTTTAAACGAAATGCTGTTCGCCGCCCCGGGCTGCCCTGTGGGCAGGAGGGGCGGGATATAAATTTAAAAATAAATAAATAAAAATAAATAAAAAAATATGTTGACACCCAACTCTACCTCTCTTTTTCATCAGACCTAGACCCAGCAGTCTCAGTGCTTATATGGTGTCTGGCGGCTGTGGGGGACTGGATGAAGGCGAGCCAACTGAAGCTGAATCCCGACAAGCCAAAGGTGATGTTGGTGGGTAAGGCGGCAGATGTGACAGCCCCCGTCATTATCTGGTTTCATGGGATCAGTTTGGTGTTGACTTATGAAGCCTTACACAGCTTTGACCTGACTTACCTACAGGATCGCCTCACTCTCCATGCTCTGGATCGACCCGTGGTTAGCTGGGAATGCCGTTCTCAAGGTCCCCCACATGGCCTGGGGGGCCACTATGGAGAGGGCATTCTCGGTGGCTGCACCTCAGCTGTGGAATTCCCTCCTAGCAGAGGCCCGGATGGCCCCGGACCTCCGTTCCTTGACTAAGACCTGGCTGTTCCACTGTGTGTTTGGCAGGGGAGATGGGGTTTAGGGTGCGGGGTTGTGGGTTAGGGATGGGGGACGGAGGGAGATTTATTGTTTTTGCCTTCTCTTTTATTGTGCTTTAGCTTGTTTTATTGTTTGTATATGTAAACCACCCTGAGCTGTCTGGAGCAGGAGGGGCAGGGTAACAAAAGTTGTTAAATAAATAAATAAAATAAATGAAGTCAGACCAGAGAACCTCTCCCCACTGCGACCACCCTATTTGAGCACCAAGTCTCAGCTCAGCACAATTTAGCTGGCAGAGTTAGCATACCCTCTTGAGAACAGGCTCACGGTGTGCTGTGAGTGACAACAGACTGTAGCCAGTGCCATGGCTGCTCCACGGCATCTGGCAACCGAGCCCAGGAGAGAAGGGACCATGCTGTGCTGCAACAGACATGCTGTCTAAAGATTCAAGCCTATCCTTAGCCGTGTTTTCCATCCCCAAGAGTATTCATTCTTCACAGGGGGAGAACAGGGAGCATGAGACTGTATAGGGCCACCTCCTTTTCACGCCTCGCCACCACCCACGGAGCATCTGGAAAGGTGCACATGTGCCCCTCCATTAAGATTACCGTGGACTTAAAAGCTGCTAATCCAATTAACCCCCTACCACCACACTGGACACACCAATACTGCAGAAGTGTAACAAGACAGAGCCTGATAAAAGAATATGGGAGAGCAGCACAGAGGTTATAGGGCCCCAGCAGTACTAGAGACCGAGACAAGCGCCAGTTCCTGCAAGGTGTGTTATGATCTGGGACACCCAATGGAAGGATCTTGGACACTACAGACTTCAGGTCAAAGGGTGGAGAAACTTGTGCCTCCAGCGTTGGTTTCCTGACCCTATGGATCAGAACTGGGCAAGATGCATAAACCCCCAATAGGCTCTTGTATCAGAGAGCTCTAAATTCACCTGGACGGCCCAGGAAGACTGTGTCCTGCGTTCCAGGCAGGGCAGGCACATTGTCCAGAGCAGTAACCTCCTGTGGGCAGCATAAATAGAATCACAGAATTGCAGAGTTAGAAGGTACCTCAAGGTCATCTAGTTCAACCCCCTCAGGATGCCCTCTGCCTACAACAGGGGTGGAGAAACCGCAGGCCCAAGGGCCAAATGCAGCCCACAGCTAGTTGTCTGTGCCTTTTCCAGTTCTTTAATCTGGCCTCTGGATCCAGTTCCTATACCCAAACACTGAAAGAGTGAGCTCAAGGAGCAGAGAGGAGGGTATGCACAAGGATATGGGGATGGATTCATGGAAGAGACCCATGATCTGGATCTTCCTCTTCCTTTCCCCACCCTGAGTACACCCCTTTAGTACCCCTGCCCACAACTTCTACGTGGCCCTCAGAGCTTGCACTAATTTTTAAAGTGGCTCCTGGGAGGTGAAAGGTTCCCCGCTGCTGCCTTCCAGCATAGCAAGTAGATGATTCTCTAGCTGGGTTTTGAAAACATCCAAGGACAAAAATTCCACAATGTCCCTGGGCAACTTATTCCATTGCCCCACATCTCTTCCAGTTTGCAAGTTTTCCCCTCCCAATATCTACATTGCTGCAATTTAAGTCCATTCCCTCTTGTTCTGCCTTCTGTGACCATAGAGAACACATTTGTTCACCATCATTTTATGTCCTAATGGGCTGCCTTAACAGTTGCTCCTAGGGTTCTGTAGATTTCAGCAGTAAGGCTAACACCTGCCTGTTTGGGAGGGAGTGATCCTGCAGATATCTCCAGCTGGATTTGATAATCAAAGCCTATACCCCCTACTCACCCCAGTCTTTTTTTTCTCTAGGCTAAACATTCTCAATTCTTTCAGCCGTTCTTCTTATGGCTCAACTTCCAGCCCCTTTATCAACTTAGTTGTTCTCTTCTGAATGTTCTCCAATTTGTCTACATCCTTCTTGAAGTGCAGAACCCAAAATTGAATACAATACTCCAGGTGAGGTCTCACCAGCACATCACAGAGTACAGAGTTGCATGGAGCAACTTTACCGCCAACAAAAAGCACCTCACCTGCATTGCATGCCCTGGGGAGCAGCAAAATCTATTTTGTCTAGGGTGGCAAGATAGATAGGGCTTGGCCCGATTCCATTTTAGAATCAGACACCCCAATCTAGCTGGGAATCCCCAAGAGGTAGAAATGGGACACCGTCCACCTCCGAGTGTTTGCCGTAAATCCAGACCCTAAGCAAATCCATGCTAACATGCATGAGCACCAACAGGATTAGCCAAGTAAGGGTTAAAAGGTTTACATAATGAACAGCAGGAAAAAAAGAAAATACATCCCCAGGCTGTAAGGTTATTAATCTTCCCTACCCCACCTCTGGCAGTTTATTTGTGCCAGCTATAATCTTTTAATCTCAGGCAATCCACCAAAATCTGAGCCTGGGAAGCACACCAATTGCTTGCTGGAGCTCCAGTCTAGGGGTCCAGGATATGTGAGGAGAACTTCTCTCCCAAGACAGATTCTTATGATCCTTGGTTACTTACCACTGGGACAGCAGAACCCCACACCCAGAGTATTTCCTCACCATTCCTGCTGGGTTTCATCCCAGTTATGTTTTTGTAGACCAAGGGTCATTAAGGTGACCCAGTAGCTCATCTCACAGAAAGACATGGCCAAGCCTTACTCCTCGGAAGTACTGCCACTTCTCAGGGCCCCAGTCTGGCCTGCTGCATCCTCACTGTAACCATCACCTGCCAGCTGCAAGACTGGAGATAGGGAAAAAGCCATGCTCCACACACACCCTTCCTTCTCCAGGACACAGATTGACAAGACACTAGGCCACTTTGCAAAGGGTAAAAAACTTCCATATGCAGAGCTAATGGGCTGCGTTAACAGTTGCTCCTAGGGTTCTGTAGATTTCAGCAGTAAGGCTAACACCTGCCTGTTCAGGAGGGAGTGATCCTGCAGATATTTCCAGCTGGATTTGATAATCAAAGCCTATAAAATGAATTAAGAAAATTGACCAAGAATAGCTTACACACACACACACACACACACACACACACACACACACACACACACACACACACACACACACACACACACACACACACACACACACGTGTTTGAATGGCAGAACAAACAAGGGGACCCATTTAGAGCATTCCCATGACCCTCTGGGGGATTTAGGACCCACTGTGNAGGGCACTGTTGTACAGAAAACAGAAGCACTCTTCTACAAGGAAGTCATGAAATACTTTCCTGTCCTGCCAACAATCACAGGCCAGAGGTGCAAGTGCTCTGCTGTAGAGAAACCCAGAGTTTGGGAACCTCTACATGCAACACTTGCCACCATTCCAGCCTCATAACACGAAGGCATTCGATTTGGCCACTCAAATTTAGGGGCAACGCATGGAGGAAACACTGGTTTGCTGAGGTTTGTTTCCATGAACAAATTGCATGGGGTTGGGGGAATGACAGGGAACTACTCCTCAGTAAGCCTGCAAGGCAGTCAGAACACACACTATGGCACCGTGACACGTCTGTTCAGCTCAGCAGGGGGCTTCAGGCTTTTTGGTTTAATCAGCCGTGATCTTTGACTCCTCAGTCTCACCAGCCAAAAGCTTTGCTTAATCAGTTTCACAAACTGGAGCGTTTGCCTTGCAGCCCAGAGTTTTGTCATGTCAAAGCTTTTCTTTGTCAATGCCACCAATTTCATCCTGCAATGCAGAGTTCCCCACTGGCAACACAGACAAGAAAAAGCTCTGAGCTGCACTGCAAAGGTGAAACAGCTGGTGAAACTGACAAAGCAAAGCTCCCGCCTGCAGAGATGCAAGGGCTTTACCTAGTTATGCTGCCATCTTATTGGTTCCCTTGGTTGGCCAGAGTCCATAGGGTGGCAGCAGAAGCACGAAACAGCATGAACATTCATTCATATTAATTCATGACAGGATGACACTGCTGCAAGTGACGTTGTGCCATGGGGTTGATTTCCCCCTGGCTAACAACTATTAGAGCCACCCTGTTGGTAAGGGCCTCAAGTAGGGTCACACTATCTGCAGATGGAGTCACAATTCCAACTGATATTTTATAGATTCATTTTTACTGCTATCTGGGATCATGGAATTATATCCAAGTCTCAAAATAAGCCTCACACACGCAAGTCTTTGGTCTGGAAGACCCAGTAGAACAATAACTTCCAGTCTCATGACCAGCACGGGCTCAGTTTATCTGGGATATTTCATGTTTTGGCTGGTGTCCAGAACTCAAGCAAGATAACACCTACTGCCTGTGGGAATCCGAGACTGCTCTTGAATTTATACCTCCTTCCACCAGAAAGCTATTCCAAACTGCCATGCTACATAGGGCTGTGCATAGGGTCAAGTATTTATATTTGTGGGGTTTGTGTTTGCATATATTTGTATCTTTGTCTGTGTTCACTGCATTTTCCCCATTGTTGCCAATGTGGAAAATGCAGTGAACACAGGTCTCTAGGTATGCGTTATTTTGGCACAAAAGTGCAGCAAGGCTCTGCCAATTTGACAGGCCTATAAGGAAAGGAAAATGCAGGAAAAAATTGATGCCAAGTCTGCTATCAATTTTAAAAGGGGAGTGCTGGTTTGGGGGAGGGTGGAAAAATACAGCTAGCTTGGGGGTGTGTGTGGGAGGGGTGTTGGCTTGAGGGGTCTGGCTCCAGGGGAAAATCACTGGCTTGAGGGGGGAGAGTGACGCATGCAGCTGGCTTGGGAGAGGGGAGAATGGAACATGGGGAAGTTGGAAGTTGCTGGCTTGGGGATGGGAGAAATGGGCATGGGACTAGGCTCAGGGAGGGGGAATGAGGCATGGTTCTGGCTTGGGGGGTGGGGGGAGTGGTTTCTTGCCCAGAGGGGAGTCATTGGCTTGCAGAAAGTAGGATCGGGGTGGGGGGGAAAATCACTGTCTTGTGGGACGAGCGGAATGAGGCTGCCAAGGACTCCCCCTCTGCTGGGCAGGGCCTGGCTGCAGTGTTGAAGTGTGCAGTTCTGAGACCATGGCAGCCCCTGCACATGGGGAGGGCTCACTACAGGCTACTGAAGCAGGTGACTAGGCAGAGTCAGAAAGCAGCCCAGCTACAAACTGGATATGTGCTGCAGATTTGGGGTCCAGTTTGAGGTCTCAGATATGTTTTTTGGGAAAGGTTGGGTTCACTCAAAACCCAAGTACATTGAGCTAGTATTCATATTTCAAGTATGGAACCCAAAAAGATTTTTTGCATTTTGTCAAAACCCAAACACACAGCCCTAACACTAAGTACTCCTTTTTAAAATTTAGCCTTGCTGCTCCTACTTTAACTCACTCCAGATCATAATAAGCAAGCAAGCATACATAATGTATTCAAGCAAGCATACACTATTAGGGCACATAAACACAAGAGCTCTCTTCTGCATTGTGAATTTCTTATGGGTAATTAACTATTGTGCATTCTACTGCTAAAACGCCATTCCCATGTTGTATCCCACGAGTTCAATTCTGCCATTCAATTGTTCCATTTATCAAGACACCAGAGTTGAACTTTAAGGACTAGCGGAGCATCTAGGGAAACCAAGGTTACTTACCTGTAATCTTGGTTCTTTGAGGTGGGCTCCGTCACTCATATCAACAGGAGCTGTGCCTGTACAGGTTGGCTTTGGGAGCCTCCTACAAGCAGTTCATCCGTTGCACTCTACATCCCCTTCCCTCACTTCTTGCGCCATTGGAGGGCTCCTAGTGAGGCTATAACAGGGGCAGACCACAGAGTACCTAGTTATTTCCAGCCTCCACACCAGAGAATTCCACTCTAACTAGGGCTCCAACGCAGAGGAAAAGGAGGCGTGAGTGACAGAGATCATCTTGAAGAACCAAGGTTACAAGTAAGAAACTTTAGTTTCTTCTTTATGAGGAGCTGTGTGTACTCACAAGCAGTAGTCCCACAAGGGTGGAGGCTGAGTGATTCGAGGACCGCTCTCCCGAAACCAGCATCAGATTGTGCCATGAACCCAAGTGCATAGTGCTTTATGAATGTGTACACAGAACTCTATTTAGCAGCATTACAGATCTGGTCCACTGGAAATTTTCTGAACCAGGCTGCTGAAATTGCCATGGCTTTCATAAAGCAAGCCTTAAGGCCTGCAGGGGGTTCCCTTTCTGAGAGTTTGTAGCAAAGGGAAATACATTCCACCAGTCACAAAGATACAGTTCAAGATGTGATCTTTGACCCTATGGAAGGACCTCTTTTTGTAAGCAGTGGGGAATTATCTTTTTGGAATGGCTCAGTTCCAGCCTCGGTCTGCCCCCTTGGGCATTGTCCTCCTGGCCCTGAAGGACACCGTGCGACCTGCCAGCCAGCTAATATTAAAGTCAAGACACTTTCCTCCCAAGCAGCATGTTGTTGTGGCTGCCGCTTTGAAGCAGCCAGCACCAAACTTCTGGGTGCGAGGGACACCCTGGGCAACCGCGCATTCGTACCTCCCATGCATATGCTAGTTCAGGCGGGCGGCCAGAGGAAACTGAGCTGGCACCTGCCTTGCTTTTGTATACATTGCATTCTTTAACTGTTTGCATAGCAGACAGCGCCAAGGCCGAGCACTGGACTGGACTGAGCCCGAGGCGGCAGTTGGAGAGCGGAGAGATATGGAATCCTCTTAGGGACAATTAAGTGCCTTCTGTGGTATGAGTGGCTGTTTGTCCTCTCCATGCTTCAGGCATTACCAATTGTATTTCATCTTTTAGTCCCGCAGGGGCAGAGTTGCAGAGCCCCCATGGGGCCAGAAAGACAGCTATTCTCAAGGCTGTTCTCAAGGCGCTAGGTAGGCTGGAGCTGCACGGGCTTCTCGCACAGGTATGTGACTGCTGCCACCATTGCCAACAACTAGCTTCACCCTCTGCCTCTTTCTCCCCTCCTACCTCTTCACCAAGAAGGGGGAAGAGAGGAGAGGGAAGAAGGAGATATGGAGAGCTCTCTCCCCCTCCCCTCCTCTTTACCAGAGGGGAGACAGGAAAGAGGTAAGAGCCAATGATTTGGCCCAGTTCACCAAGCTGCTGCAGAGGACAACTGGATCCCTCCTTTGGGTAGTAGTTTTTTTTTACTTTTCTATTTTTAACATTTTTAAAATGATTTTTAGTTATTTTTATTTTTTATTCTTATTTTCTTTGGATTTATTTTGTAGGGTTTGGGGTATTTTAGTTTGGGTATTTTAAATATATTCTTGGATTTTTAAAAAATGTGTTAGTGTTTTGGGTAATTTTGGTCTTTGTAATTTAAATATATTTTTGGTTTTTTTAACATTTTGGTTTGTGCATGGACTTTATTTATTTTTTTAATTAGATTTTTAAAATAGTTTTCATTTGTTGTATGTAGTTAGAAATTGCATATTTAGAGTGGATATATTGTGCATTGACCGAGTGCAGCTGGGGAATGTCTTCCTTAGAATGCAAGCCACCCAGGGCAGGGACCCTGTCTATTTTAGACAGTTGCAAAGCACCAGGTACATTGCTGACACTATATAAATACTTTTTTTTTAAATGCGGCAGCACGAATACTTCAAATATACTTGTTTTTCATGTGACCTTATATCAACTTCTAGTGTTGCACGTTGTGTCAGCCCGTTAAATTTTGTCCCTCTTCCTATGTGATTTGATGCTTGAGAAAGTTGAACTTTGAGCCCATAAAAATACCCCAACCAACCAATTTAAACGTTCATAGTTGAAAAAGTCGACAAAACATAGAAGCTTTTCCAAATAATTTATTTGGTGACAAAGTTGTTTGTTGACTAAGGACACGTAAAAAATACTTGCTGATTTTGCACACAGCCTTGGTGGTTTCTGGCTTTAGCGTTTTTGAAGGAAGAAATAGCCACGTTAGACACTTTGAATTTTGCCCCCCACTCTACTTTGTGGAGAGGTTTGAAGGAAGGGCATGCATTGTAGTTGATTTTCTTCTACTGTCCACCACTGCGGTGTCTGGAAGATAGAAGGGGGTATGGTCACATATTTAGTAAGTGGATCTCAAGAGGACACGTAAGCACACACCAGTCAGTGTTGGAAAGGCCTCATGTGAAGTTCTGCATGCTGTACATATGACTGCTGAAGAGGCCATATGGGCTAGAATCTGCAGGAAAACTTACTCTTTGATGTGGTTCATGATCGAGATTGTCTATGGAGTTTCTAATTGCAAGGAATCTGCCATATGGGAGAAATGCTCTCAGCTCGATCAAGCAAGATTTCTGCAAGTTAACGAGCAATCCCAACTGTTAGAGGAGATCTAAAACCATATGCAAATCTCTGGTAAGTTTTTGAAACTATTAGCCAATCATCTAAATAAGGGAAAACAGTGATGCCCTTTTTCCTAAGGTAGGCTGCTACAGGACCAAGATGGTTTGTAAAACCCTTGGATCAGCAGAGAGGCCAAATGGGAGGACTGTATAACAACAGTAATTTTCTAGATGAATCTTAGGCATTTTGTATGCAAGGGGCAAATGTTAGGTGTGGAAATGTGTCCTGTAAATCAAGATCTTCAAACCATATATCCTTGCGTAAACACGGGAGGACCTCAGCCAAGATTACCATTCTAAATTTTAAAAAGATCTAATAAGTTTGTTGAGGTATCTTAAATCCAGAATACATCTTAGGCCCCCCATTTAGGGACCAAATATTACTTCGAATAAAAGCCTCTTCCCTGAAATCTCGAAGGAACCTCCTCTATGGCTCCCTTCGAGAGGAGGATTTGTATCTCCTGTGCCAATATTGACTTGTTCGGAGTCCCTAAACCTCTATGATCTCAAGAGCCCATTTGTCCAAGGTAATGAGACACCATATTTTTAAATGCAAGACGAAAAGGAAAAGTGTAGCAGGTTTACGGAATATGGTTCACAGTTCTCTAAGTAAAGGTTAAACCCAAGACCCCAGTTTTGGCGAGCTGACAGAGTTAGAGGGTTGTCTAGGTATCTGTTTAGATTTGTATGGTCTTCTTGTCCAAGAGTGTGGAGTGGAAGTATTCTCTTAACTTGTGTATACTGAGGAGTATCTAGTGGATTTGTAAGAAGGTGTGGAGTTGTACCTTCGGGGAGGTTTGTAGGCAACTCCGAAAGCAAAGTTGTTCTTGCATCCTTTATCTTAACCAGAACCTTATCAGTACCAGAGAAAAAAAGAGACCTCCTTCATCAAATGGAAAGTTTGATTCTATTTCTGTGTTTGTAGGCCAGAGCAGCAGAACATAGCCAAGCGTGTCTTCTCATTTGCAATTACACATGTTGCTGAATCAGTTATATGGGTCATGGTGACTGGGCTAGATAAACGTCAGAGTTAAGGCAGTTTGAAAAAATTGTTCAGTGTTGAATTACGATAATAAATTAATGTCTAATAATGAAAAAATGTGATAACTGATAAAATGTAATAAAAGTATGTTGGTAAGGAATGTTGGTAAGGAATTAAGTACATATCTTACGTTTATGTTGATGGTAAATTATGAAACAGAAAATCTTTAAATAATTTCCATGGTTTTTGGAGTTTAGTTTTTGTTGTAATGTGTGTTAAAAGTTTTTTTAATAGGAATTTTAATACATTTTCATGGTGTGGAATGTTAGATAAGAGGGAAGTTTTTTGGTTTGGAAATGGTCCTACCTTTAACATTTTTTGAACCCATCATTTTTTTGTTTGGATAATTTAGCTTTTTTTTGTGATGTGATTAATAATCACATCAGAAAATACCAATACAGGTTCGAGGGTTGTGAGGGTGTGGGGGATCGGGTTAGGAAGGTGGGGGGGAGGAGTCAAGAGGATGGGCGGGGGTGCGGGAGTCTGGCTAGGAAGTTGAGGGAGGGGGTCAGGAGGAGGGGCAGGGGTTCTTACCTGCAGGGAAAGATAGCCCGTCCATGCAACACCCCGGGAGATGCAGCAGCCAGACAGGCAGCAGCTCTCTGGCCAGGCAGCAGCCCGGGGCTCCCAGTGGCAGTGCGGCAGCCGGCTGGGCGGGAACACAGAGGGGAGAGCACACTGGAAGGCAGCACTGATTCCTGGGCCCCAACAACAGAGGAGCCAGGTGGGCAGCGCAGCCATGGGGCAGCAAGAACTGCTATGGGCAGGGAGGGAGAAGGGGAGCAGCTAGCAGAGCTAGCCTAGTGGCGACGATCTCCACCGGCAGCAGAGCGAGTGGGAGGGAGGTGGCAGTAAATTTCTCCCTTCTCCTCCACAATGCTGGCCAAGGCTCCTCGCCCGAAACCCAGCAGCACTGGTAGCTTCGGGAGAAGCAGGGGAACTATCGCACATGCGCAGCCCCAGCAGAACTGATTTTGTAATCGGTTATATTTCATTTTTCACCTCAACAAACGCCCTGAGACTTCAAAAGCACTTAATAGACATCTCTAATTACAAGAGCTGAACTCAATCAGGGTAGGGAGATATAAGTCAGAACAAATTATCAGGAAGTCTGCGTTTTAACCAAAAGCCATTAACCTATACAGTTGTATAACTTTGGATTTCCTGGCTCGATCTTGCTATAAATTTCCATAGACTCGGATCTCAAGGGTTATGGCACAGTGTTACAGTTTCAGAACTGCAGCTCAAGCAATTTCTGAAATAAAGGGGCTTCAAATTCTCCCCTTTATAATGGAGGACGGTCCTACCTTTAACTTTCTAGACAGGACTGTGCCTAGAAAATCTACACAAAGAACTTGTGCCTCTCCTCCCTTGCTCCACTCCACAGTGATCCGCTGGTGTGGACAGTGCCGGGTAAATGCTCCATTGTGGGGATTCCCCCTTTCACTGTTTAGGAAACCAGGCCATGGAGTTACTTGCTTATAAAGAAAGGGTTTTCATGACCTCTCCTAGTGTAGTAAGCAGGCATTAAGTGGTTTCTCCAAGTGCAGTATTATCCAAAAAGGCAAATACTACCTTGAGTCGCATGAACAGATGCATTATCTGTAAGACAAGGGAAAGGATTGTTCCTCTACTCAGCTCTGGTCAGGACTCATGTAAGGCATTGCTCCCGTTTCAGGCTCCTCCATTTAAGAAGGCTACTGACAAGCTGGAGAAAGTTTTGAGGAGAGCAGCAAGAAGAATGGAGTCTTTTTTTTTATTATTTTTTTAATAAAGTTATTTTTATTGTTAAATTGAAATAAAAATACAGATTAGAAAAAAATATAGAAGGAAACCAAGATACAGAATACACACAGTAGTCTCCGCAGCTTCACTCTGCTGCTCTTCCATCCATATACCTGTTCGTCTAACCAATAATACAAACAATACTGAAGGATAAAGAAATAAAAAGATGTTTCTCTCGCATATACAACTTCCATCCTTAGGGATAGTTAGATGCAATCTTCATATTGATTTAAGGTTAAGAGATGCTTTTGTCTTATCCATGTCTATATGTTCCGAGACTCAGAGCCCACCCCCCAGCACCAGCGGCCGCGGCGTCCCCGCAGCCGCCGGTAAGTATGACCCGATCCCTGGGGGTGTGTGTGTTTAACACCCCCCCAACCCCCCAGGGATCACCCCTACTAAAGTTCAGTGCTTGCTTTGCTTACCTTGCGGAGCTCCGGCGGCGGCGGCGGGCGGTCCGGCGGCCTCAGCGCCGGCTGTGGCTGCCGGCGTCAGAGACGCTCTAGGCCTTCCGGGGAAACCCGGAAGTTCCCCGGAAGGCCTAGAGCGTCTCTGACGCCGGCAGCCACAGCCGGCGCTGAGGCCGCCGGACCGCCCGCCGCCGCCGCAGCTCCCAAAGGTAAGCGGCAAGCGCACTGTAGGGGTGATCCCTGGGGGGGTGGGGGTGTTAAACACCCCCACCCCCCCAGGGATCGGGTCATACTTACCGGCGGCTGCGGGGACGCCGCGGCCGCTGGTGCTGGGGGGTGGGCTCGCCTCTGAGTCTTTTTTTAAACAAAAATCCAGGCTGGGCAGGGTGGGTGGGGGGTGTCCCCCCTTCCACCCGCGCAGCCTGGGAGGGGGAGGGGGAAGGAATTAATTTATTTCATTGATTTCAATGGGGACACAGTGCCCCATTGAAATCAATGAAATAAAACCGGTACCGGTATACCGGATTTAATCCAGGAATCCGGGTTTTCGAGAACCGGTAACTGGTAAATCCGGTAGCCGGTAATGGGCCCGGGGTCCCACCTCTACTCGTCTGTAATCGGAAGGTTTAGTTCCTCACTCCATACAGAGATGTATCCTGCATCTGGGGGGGTGGAATAAATTTCTAATGATCTGGTAGAGCCTGGAAATGATTTTTCTTTGTGGAGTATTGTTGAACATCTCCGACTCTATGGGATGAGTTTTCCTTATAAAGTCCAGCTTATTTCTTGGATGCATTAAGTAACTATGTAATTTAGTGTACAGCCACCCATCAATTCTTTCCCCACATTGCGTCTGTAACGTATCTCTAGTTAGTATACCCTCATTCACATAGAAATGCCTGACCTGCCACAGGCCCTTTTTTCCCCACCTCTCCAAGATTGCCTTCTCCCTACCGCTCAGGGAGAGAGCCCCACAGAGCACTGGCTTGAATGGAGACCTGCCCTGGGTAATGTCTGCTTTATATTGGCACATTTTCCAGATTCTAGTCGCGGTATCAATGAACGGGTGCAATATTTTATTTTTTATTTGCATTTTAGGAGGGGATTCTTCCATTAAATAGGGTCTGAATGTAGTAATCTGAGCAATTTGTTTTTCCAGCTTCACCCAGGCAGGCTCCCTTCTATCCTCGTACCACATTTTTACACCCCTCAATACAGATGCCCAGTAATAGAATTTAAAATTTGGAACATTAAGACCACCTTTTCTCGTTGATAGAACGTCTGACCCTTGGTTTGTTCTTATTCCATATCATGTTATTGATAATTTTGTTAAGCTTATTAAAGAAATCTCCTGGGACATGGATAGGGAGTGCTATTATGGTATATAGCGATTTTGGTAATAGTATCATTCTAATCAAGTTTATTTTTCCCATCCAGGAGCAGTTTACTGTCGCCCATGATTCTTTGAGGCTCTTGGCCTCTTCTAGCAAGGGCAAGTAATTGTATTTGTATAAATTTGCTATGCTTTTTGAAAGATTTATTCCCAAGTATTTTAGGGATGAATTATTTATTTGGAGTGGGGTAATATGTTCCAACTCTGATTTAGGAATCCCCTGCTCATTAAGTAGAAACATTTAGAATTTAGCTATATTGACCTTATAGCCAGACAGCTTGCCAAACTGTTCCAACGTGGTCAATGCAGTAGGAGTAGATTGTTGTAAATTGGTCAGAAACAGCATGGTATCATCCACGTACAGAGAGATTTTAAACTGTTGTTCCCCAAATTGGACACCTGAGATCTGTGGGTTTTGTTTTATAGCAAGTGCCAACGGTTCCAACCCTACATCAAAGAGAAGCGGAGA
The DNA here is from genome assembly GCA_003113815.1 of Sphenodon punctatus. Lineage (NCBI taxonomy): Eukaryota > Metazoa > Chordata > Lepidosauria > Sphenodontia > Sphenodontidae > Sphenodon > Sphenodon punctatus. The sequence goes on from QEPC01003301.1 coordinate 305,778, forward strand.
TAGTGGGCAACCCTGTCGAGTGCCTCTCTGGAGCGCAAATTTATTTGTTAAGTCCCCATTCACTATTAACCTGGAGGTGGGGCATTTATGTAACAGTTTGACCCACTGCAGAAAATTACCTCTAAAGCCCACATGTTCCATTGTTTTGATTAAAAAATAAATATTCCAAACGGTCAAAAACTTTCTCCGCATCTAGGGAGATTATTGCGGCCGGTGTTTTGTCTTGTGTTATCTTGTACAGCACATTAGTAACCTTCCTAACATTATCAATTCCCATCCTGCCCCCTATGAACCCCGTTTGATCTGGTGAGATCAGATCTTTAATGCACAATTGTAGCCTGACAGTCAGAATTTTTGTAAAGATCTTCAAGTCTGTATTGAGTAAGGATATGGGGCGATATTCTGCACATTCTTCTAATTTTTCCCCCCACTTTTAGGGCATAGTGTAATATTGGCCTCGTAAAAAGATGGAACTAAACTTCTTTGCGATATAAACATTCTAAACACAGACTCCAAGACCGGGGTTATTTCCTTATTATAGATTTTGTAGAATTCTGTAGGGTACCCATCCAGTCCTGGGGCCTTATTTGACAGCAGATTCTTTATTGTTCCCGCTATTTCCTCTTGTGTTATTGGAGCATTCAGGTAAGACCTTTGCGCATCCTCCAGTTGTGGGATATTTAATTTCTCTAAAAATTCCTGTATAGCTTTTCAGACGGTTGGGTGGATTGGTAGAGGTCTGCATACAACTGAACAAACCTCTCCTTTAATTTGGCCCCTGTCAGGTTAGTATGTCCTGATTTATCTCTGATGTGCGAGATATGATTTTTTTCCCTTCGTTTTTTTAACCATCCAGGCTAGCGTTTTATCTGTCTTGTTTGCTCTTTCAAAGTAGAATTGTTTAGTGTATCGCAGTTTACCAATTATATGCTCTGTATTCATAGCATCTATCATTCCCCTCAATTCTCCTATTTCCTTCCCTCTTTTCTTTGTTGGTTTTGACTTTTGTATCTTCTGTAGGGCAGATAGTTTTAATTGCAACTCCCTAATTTCTTTATTCTTTTCCCTCCATTTATGTGCAGCAGCTGAGATATACGATCCCCTGATGACCACCTTCATCGCGTCCCACACCACCAATGGGGACACATTACCCTGTATGTTATTACTAAAGTACTCCATCTGATCTTTCTTAATTGGTTTCTTAATCTGTGGATCCATTAAAACGGATTTGTTCAAAATCCAACGTGAGTGTGTGTGTAGGGGTGGGACATCCGGGCAAATACCGGGTACCGGATTTACCGGTTCCCGGATTTCAAAATACCGGCATACCGGATTAATACCGGTACCGGTTTTTTCCCATTGATTTCAATGGGGAACTGTCCCCATTGAAATCAATGGAGAAAAAAACAAACAAAAAAAAAACCTCCCACCTCCCCCTCCCAGACTGTGTGAGTGGAAGGGGGGACACCCCCCCTGGATTTTTTTTTAATTTTAAAAAAAATTCTCCTAAGTCCCTGGGCTCCGGGCCAGGGCCGCGCAACCCAGAGCCCGCACCAGCAGCAGGTAAGTGTACCAGTAGCTGTTGATCCCTGGGGTGGGGGGTGGTTTAACACACACCCCCACCCCAGGGATCACCCTACCTTGCCTTCAGCTCCGGGCGGCGGCGGCGGCGGTCGGCTTCAGCTCTGCTGTGGCTGCCGGCTTCAGCACGCTAGTGACGCTCTAGGCCTTCCGGGGGAAAAAACCCAAAAAAAAACCAGGCTGGGCAGGGTGGATGGGGGGTGTCCCCCCTTCCACCCGCACAGCCTAGACGGGGGAGGGAAAGTGTTTGCTTTGTTTCTGTTTCTTTTTTTTACATTGCAGCCATTCATTTGAATGGCCGCAATGTAAAAAAAATCCGGCACAGGGGGAATCCAGTAAATTCCCCCAATTACCGGGGTAATCCGATACTGCCGGTACACCCAAAAACCGGCAGTATCGGATACCGGATCATCCGGTAGCCCCACCCCTAGTCTTTAGTAACTGGATTTTGGCACATTTTAAGCCAGACTGCACTGTGGTCTGTGAATGTGTTCTGCAGGATCTGGCACTGAAAATCTGCTTGGTACATTCTTTTTTCTATAACTATGTGGTTGATTAGAGAAAATGTTAAATGCTTATTAGAGTAGAAGGAGTAATCTCTTTGTGTTGGATGCTTAGTGCGCCAGACGCTCACCCATTCTTCCTCTTCTATTAGACTCATTATTCTCAATTGGTATTTTAAAAATTTTGCAGGGTTGGATTTATCCAGTGTCGATAAGGGGGTATTAAAATCCCCACATATTATCATTTTATCTAAGAATGGAGAGAAAGTCTTAAGGAGAATGTGAAACATTTGGGAATGTTTAACCTCAAAAAGAGAGGCTGGGGGAGGGACATGATCACATTTTTCAAATATGTAAAAAAGCTGCGATAAGCAAAATGGTGCCTAATTGATATCTCTGGTCACTGAGGACAGGGCTAGAGGGAACGGGTTCAAATTAAAGGCAAAACACTAGGGAGACTAACTACCAGGACAGTTAGGGCAGTGAAATAATTTGCCAAGGGAGGTTGTGATGGTCCTGTCACTAGAGGTCTTTAAAAACAGGTTAGACAGACATCTCTCCAGGATGGTGTAGGTGCTGCAGATCACACTTAATGCAAAGGACTGCGTTAAGATAACCCTTTTGATTCCTTTCAGCTCCATCATTCTGTGAAAATACAATGAGGCCCCAGGACTGGCAAGGGAGGAGAGAGGGCATGCCCCATAATTACATGAAAAGGAGCCATTCCTGAACCAGGGGGCTGCATAGATCATGAATCTCAGGGGAGTGAAAAGCCAGCTTCCTCCACATAGCAGCAGGAAGAGAGAGAAGGCAGGGAGCTGGAGTTGCTGCCATCCCAGAAGTATTGACCCAAAAAGGAGCAGAGCCACACCAAAGCAAGCAATGCAAATGGACTCCAGTCCTGCCCTTAGAGCATCGTGACATGGACACATACCCTCCAATAAAATCTTTTTTGCCCAGTACAATAAACAGGTTTTGTTAGTTATCTTGTACCAGGCTCTCAACAGTGTAGGGTTTTTACCAGACAGCAGACAATGGAGGTTGTTAGCACCTCATTAATCCAGCTGGAGAACATGCTTGCTGCTGTTACCATTTATTGCTGTGGATCAGAGTGGGGCACCCTTTCTCATTTTAAGAAACTTGGGATAAGCACCATCAAAGAACAAAGAAAGGTAACACCTAGACAGGAGGAGCTAGTGCCTGGGATCAAGATAAAAACTAAAAGGTAGGATGGGCATGTGCATGTTTGGAGAGAGATGATTCTTTAATGCGCTGAAAGGGACCATCACTGCTTCCACCTGTAATCCTCCGACTTCCAGAGCTGGCCTTACTGTGGGACGGTTCAGGGTGGTCGCCCCGGGCCCCACTCCCCAGGGAGGTCTCATGCACTGCTTCCACCACCAACTGCTGCCAGGGGATTCAGTGACTGGCCACTGGGACTCCCCTTCACACCTTGCTACCGGCCCACCCAAGCCCCCTCAGCAGCAGCCTGGACAGGTGACTGGGAACTACCACCTTGCTTTGCTCGCCCAAAGTTGCCACTGCTGCCACACTGTGACAGTTTCAAAGGCCCCACACTGCTGCACTTGTGTACACTGGAGCAACCATGTTTCCTAGTCTGGCATGCTGGGAAATGCAGTCCCAGAATGCCAGACTTGGGGAATATGGTGGCAGGCCCAGTGGGTCCAGCGGTGCACATCTTTTAAACAGCGGCAGCAGTAGGCAAAGGGGCAGGGAGGCCAGCAGCACTTCTTCCCCACGTGTGTGTCTGTGGAGAGGGGTTGCTCCCTCTCCCATGGCTGTCCCCCCTCCCCCTCTGCTCCCCCCCTCTCCCCATGGCTGCCCCCTCTTCCCCTGCCCCCACATAGCTCCTGGAGGGGAGGAGGAAGCCAACATGCTTCAGGAGAGACCCACCAGAATATTACTGCTGTCCCTTCCTGCCTAGCTGCCTATGCTGTTAATAAACAAACAGATTATTTTAAAGAGGAGATGGATGTTTTACATTTAGAAAGGATGGGTAAGGAAGAGAGGCACCACAGTTCAGGAGAGAGAAAACCAAAGCTTTCAACCATCTAATGCTGAGGTTCTAATGCTGAAACACAAGTGCTGTTTGTTTACCATTAATTTTATTAAACTCTTAAAGTTGAACAACACTGACACGTTCCGATATTGGGTGTTAATGGGCCAGGAGCCCTGCCCCCTTCAGTGCACCCCCCCACAGCTGCAACCCATGTGGGGAGCACAAAGAGCCCCCTGCCCACAGTTCATGCGCTCGCAGCAGCTGATGAAGAGGGCAGTAGCACCCTCAGGGACAGCGTGGTTGCTCCATCCTCTCTCCATTCCACTCCCTCCCAGCCAGCTGTCAGAGAACGCTAGCGCTAGCTCTGGTGGAAGGGGGTGGGAGGCACAGCCAGAGAATAAGTCTTCCCTGGCCATGCCCCCCCATTTCCATCAGACCAGTGCTAGTGCACCCCTCTCAACTGACAACCAGATGGGAGAGGGGAGCAGTGGAGCACAGATCACACCGCTGAAAGCCTCTGGAGACTTCTGCACTGCCCTCTCCCAGCTGGCTGTCAGCTGAGGGGCACACTGGTCACGCCTCTACAGTGCTGAGCTGAGGGGGAACCTAACACATGAGACCTGGCCCTATGGGTGCCCATTAGCCCTGGGTTTACCTAGGGAGCACAGATCGCACCGCTGAAAGCCTCTGGAGACTTCTGCACTGCCCTCTCCCAGCTGGCTGTCAGCTGAGGGGCACACTGGTCACGCCTCTACAGTGCTGAGCTGAGGGGGAACCTAACACATGAGACCTGGCCCTATGGGTGCCCATTAGCCCTGGGTTTACCTAGGTGTGCCTGCATGGCAGGCTTCACATTTCCGGGCTTGATGCCAGGAGGAGCAGCTCTGGGGCAGCCCCAGGGTGGACATCAGGCAGGCACTGAGATGAGCAGGTAATCCAGGGTTAATGTGGGCAAGTGTGGGACAACATCTCATTTGTTAACACCCACTGGGGCAGGGGAAGATATAAGGGGGAGAAACACAGTAAGATCCCAGCCACATGATAGATTATTAACAGCTAGCTCAGACAGCTCCCAGCCTGGAAAAACAGCACATGGATATAGGTGATAGTAAAGCAGCGCATGCAGCTACAGACACAGACAATCAGTGCATAAAACCCACTGCTGCTGGAATGTGGCTCCCCAGTTAACTGAAAATTGAAAGAATTCCAGTAGGACATTTACAGGAGCAGAAATGAGAGGGGACGAATGATGCAGAGAAAAATAGTGAGGAGGACAAGTGCACAAAGGGAAGAGGCAGAGAGCTTGCAGGGAAGCTCTTAGCCTCTCGGAGCTCTGCTGCTGCGCGAACCTATCACACTGGCATCTGATCCCCGAGAGAGTACAAACAAGACACAGGGCATATGCTAAACCAACAGCTTTAGAGGGGGTTGGTGTTGAACCAATACCAGCTGCCTTATTCCTGCATCCCCTCTGTCTCCCTGAAGTTCACACTTGGGCTTTACAAGCAGGGAAGAAAGAGACAACCTTGATCCAGAGCTACGGTGCTGGCATTACCCACAGCTGCTCTCAAAGGCCACCACCATATCCTCTGCACAACTAAAGTAGATCCGTGTCTGTGCTTCATGAGGGATGATTGGCAAGGATTCAGAGAGAAGCTCTGGGCTAGCGATGCTGTACTGCAGAATGCAGCAGGAAGGGGAGGAGGTGCAGCCATGCCAGACACACCCATGCGTTAGTGGGGTTTCGGTGGTTAACCATGGTCACTACCTGTGGCTGCCATCTGCAAGTCTGCTCTTATCAGGAGACTGAACACTGGACCCTGGGTGCCTGTGTGTACACCACAGCTTTCATTTAAGAAAGTCAATTCTAGGCTGTGAGCGAAGCAGTCACAATATTAAATACCACCCTAGCAGGTAAAGAATCAAGGAAGGATCCTTTTGCTCAATCCCTCTTGGGTTTTGCAAGGCCACTCTCAATCCATGAAGGTTTGTTATCCAAACAAGGGGACAGATACCAGAGCATACCAGTCTGGCACCGCTAGGCTGCACAGGACAGCATGAAATCAGAGACAATTGCCACCATGTCTGCAGCTGCAGAACTACCTAGCTCCCTCACACTAGGGCTGTCCCAGTAGTCTTGTTATTGCTTCCTCACTAGGAAAGTCAGCAGCTTTTCCCTTCCTGCCCCCTGCCAAAGCCAGCAGCCTCAACCCCCGTGAGTTTAGCAAATGTAACGCTGATATTTAAGAAGGGCTTGAGAGGTAATCCTGGAAACTACATGCCTTTGAGCCAGATGTCTGTGCCAGGCAAAATGGTGGAAGTGATTATTAAGAACAGAATGTCTGGGAATATTGATAAACATGGCTTAATGGGGAAGAGTCAAGATGGATTTAGCAAAATGAAGTCGTGCCTCACTAATCTACTGGAATTTTTTGAGGGTATAAACATGTGGATAGGTCTGAGCCAGTCAATACAGTATCTAGATTTTCAGAAATTGTTTGATAAGGTCCCTCATGAGAGACTTTAGAGGAAATTAAAAAGGCATGTGATAAAAGGCAATGTCCTATTGTGGATGAATAACTGGTTAAAGGACAGAAAAGAATAGGACAGGAAAGAGTAGGACTAAATGTACTGGGACCAGTGTTTAATGTATTCATTAATGATCTGGAAAAGGGAGTAAAGAGTGAGGTCATCAAATCTGCAGATAAAGTTATTCAAGCTAGTTAAAACATGAGCAGACTAAAGAATTGCAGGAGGATCTTGCGAGACTGGGTAACTGGGCATGTAAATGGCAGAAGAAATTTAATGTGGACAAGTGCAAAGTGATACACGTAGGGAAAAATAATCCAAACTATATGTACACAATGCTGGGTTCAAAATTAGGGGTTACCACTCAGTAAAAGGACCTTGGAGTCATTGTGGACAATACATTAAAATCCTCAGCTCAGTGTGTGGTGGTGGCAGTCAAAAAAGCAAACGGAATGTTAGGAATTATGCGTAAAGGTATAGAGAACAAAACTGTAAATATCTTAATGCCTCTAAGACTATGGTGCAACCACATCTTGAGTATTGTGTGCAGTTCTGGTCATCCCATCTCAAAGAGATATAGTAGAAACAGAAACGGCACAGAGAAGGGCAACAAAAATGATAAAGGGTATGGAACCCTCTGAAGAGAGGCTTAACAGGTGAGAGCTTTTCAGCTTAAAGAAGAGACAATTGAGAGGGGATACGATAGAAGTTTATAAAGTCATGAGTGGTGTGGAATGATAGGGAACAGTTAATTACCTTCTCAAAATAGTACTTAAGCTAGGGGACACCTCATGAAACTAACAAGTAGCCAAAAGTATTTCCACTCAATGCACAATTAAGTTTTATAATTTGTTGCCAGATAATGTGGTCAAGGCCAGTAGTACAGATGGATTTTAAGAAGGATTGGACAAGCGGCTGAAGGATAGGTCCATTAGCCAGGTGGTATTGGGGAACGTAACCTCTTGCTGTCAGGAGCGGAGGGTGAACATGGAACAGACAGCCCCATTGTGACCTGCTGAGTACTTCTTCCAAGTGAATGAGATTGGCCACCATTGGGAGACAAGTGCTGGGCTTGATGGACCATTGGTCTGACCAAGTATGGCACTACTTCTGCCCTAACCCATACTCCAAAGACAGGAATTTTAGTGGCCACTGTCACAAACAAATATGTAAAGGTTAAACATGTATGTAATGTGGAAGCTGAGAACTGGAAACTTACTTCAGGCAATGGAGAAATGCGAAATCGTGCCGAATTTGTATTCAGAGGAAGCCTAAAACACCTCTGCAGACACTAGCCAGAGACCATTGAGTTGCAAATGATTCCTTCCTGTGGAAGTGACTGAAAACACAGTCACCAGGCAGGAAAATCAAACAAAGGACCCTGAAAAGATATTTAAGGAGGGAGACAAGACAGAGAGAGAAGCTTTTCTTCTATCTTGCTGAGTTGGTTGAGATCAGCATATCTTACCAGCCAGAGAAAGGCTGCACGAGAGGAACTCTGAAGTAAGGCCTTTTGGAAACTCTAAAGACTGTGACCCAGCCTAGCTTTCCATCGCTGGCTGTGACATGAACGGAAATACCCTTGGACCTGGATTAGGGTAAGCCTAAATCTGGGAAATCCAAGTACAGATAGGAATGCGTTATTGGTTATGTTATTTTGATTTCTGCACTCAAGTATAATCTTGTACTGCATGCTTATTCATGATTTAGTCATTAAACTACTTTTTACTGAACTTCGTATGGTCCACTGGAATTGTTAACCCTAACATTGGAGAGACACAGTTTGGGGTTAATTCTGTGTTTTCAAGACACAGGCGAACCTAGAGAGAGAGAGTCTGTGCTGGGAAACTCTGTGGCTGAAAAGGTGACAAGAAGGTTCCCCCCCGTTGCAAGCTCAATCAGTTCTAGAAAGGGAGCTGATCCAGTGAGAGCTGTAAGCCAGGGAAACTGAGTCACAACAGCCTAGAGTGGGGTAGTGAACCCCAATTCCATGGCAGCCACTTTATTAAAAGTAAGGCTATTCAGTTAATTAACAAAATATCTGAACAGTTTGTAAAAATTAGATTTTATTTATTTATTTATTTTTTTAAAGTAAGCCACTCAGGAATATTCCAACAATCAGAATCACTATGTAAACTGAACGGATACGTGCCTGCGAGTCTAAGGCCAAGACGGCAAGGATTCACCATCTTCACTCCGACCCAAAAGGCAATAAGCTAGCAAGTGCTCTAGAGACTATTTGTGTGTCTTGCTGGTTCATGGTATCCAGAACACACACAACCCTAGCAGGATGTGGGACCCTTGAGTCAAGCTCAAAATGCACAGCTTCCAATTCACCATCCTCTTCTTGCAGGAGACAAATGTCTCTTCTATAATTCTCTGGATGTATGGGAGAAAGGGGGGGGGGGGGTTGTCACGCAAGGGTCTTTACCATTCACACCATGGCAAAAAGGCCAGAAGAGCTCAAGACAGTAACACCAGGCAATGGGCACAACCCATACAAGGAAGCCACAGCAGACCATGCTCTGTGAGAACGCTGTTCCTTGTTCTCTTAAGCACAGTGAGATCTCTCCAGCTAATGCAACACCCCCAAGTAGTACCAACGGGCAATTAAAAATCATCTGTAAGCTGCAGCTTTGGGTAAGTGTGGGTGGCTGGGAAAAAAGAGTCAGGCCTAAGGGGATTCAAGGAACAACACAGGAATTTCCCAACCTACCTGGCAGCAGATCTCTCAACTGGGAGAGTCCGGGAGAGGATTTCTCTCCATGACAGAAGCCACCGCACCTCTCCCTCATTAAGAAAATACAGGACACTGCACAGCTCTGAAATAAGGGTAATTCCCTTAAAATAAGGGGCACCTGGCAATTCTAGATCTGTACCTTTTGTTCTGCAGCTTGTTTGAATAGGTGCCTGAAGGCAGAATTTACAGATCAGCCATAGAAAGAAGGACCCATGAGAGGCTGTACCACAATTTTTTTACAACCCAGAAAGCAATTCTGAAGGGGACAGGGGAAGGGCATGAACAGAAACACTGATTCAGGGGAGCGAAGAGCAAAGGAAGCTTCACTGAGCGGAAAACAAACTCATCAGCTACAGATAACTTTCGTCTGCAATTTCATCCGATCTCTCTCAGAAACACACACAAAACAGCAGGTTACATACAGCAATGAGCACTGCTATAACCTGCCTTATGCAGTAGCAGAAATACCATTTCTTTTACAGATAAAAAGTTAACACACAGAGATGCTTATCTTAGGCTGCATTCCGATCGGCGGCGGCAGCAGCGGGAGGGGCGAGGGAAGACGAGGCAGCGGGGAGGAGCCGGCTGACAGGAAAAGAGCCGGTGCGAACGGGGATCTGCCGTGGCTTCTCACGCGCATGTCAGGGCAGGATTTTGCACCCTGACATGTGCGAGAGAAGCCTCAGCAGATCCCCATTCGCACCGGCTCTTTTCCTGTCAGCTGGCTCCTCCCTGCTAATGCCTCTTTCTTGGCCCCTCCCTCTGCTGCTGCCACCGCAGATGGGAATGCAGCCTGACAGAGGGCCTCCTCCTCATCCAATAGAGGGTGTTAACAAGACAGTAGGGGTGGGAAACCGGTAGAATCCGGTATCCGATAATGCCGGTATCGGGCGTACCAGCATTATCGGATTCGACCCGGTAATCCGGACCCGGTACCGGATTTCGGTGTACCGGTTTTTTTACATTGCAGCCATTTAAAAATGGCTGCAATGTAAAAAAAATTAAAGCCCCATCAAAAAAGTTTTTTT
>QEPC01003301.1:327658-403168 GCA_003113815.1 Sphenodon punctatus
AGGCAAGAAATACACTACATTGTTCTAAAATAACATCTCCGTAGCAACACTGTAGCATTTAGTGCCATTTCCAAATCCAGCATACAGCACGCACCCACTCAAGCACAGGCATCTCTATTTCCCAGTGTCTTAAATTTCATTAGTTCCTAGGACCACAGTCCACAAACCACTTATTGCCCTTACCCACAAGGCTTCAATGGGGCTACTCCAGAGTACGTGGTTTGGGGATCACAGCCTACAGCCTCCAGGCACCAGACACCATAAGTAATAGGAACTGCTACCCAAGTCTGCAAAGAGTCTGAAAACACATCCGATGGCGACATCCATTTCATTTAAGCAACTGCTGAGATGGGTGTGTTGCTTTATTTCAATGCTGAACATATAAAAACAAAATGAAGGCCAGTGTATACCAGCCTTGGGAAAGAGCAGCAAGTGGCCAGGAGTACAAATGAAGCAGCTTAAGCCTTTATCGATACAAGGCAGGGCTTCAGAGAAACACAGCTGTCCTAGGTTTTTAAAAGGTGCCTGATGGCAGGAATTACATTGAAAAAATAAATAAATAAAATAAAATAAAGGGAAGGAGCCAGCAGAAGCCCCAACTACCATGAGAATTTCAGCTGACTCAAGAGCCCATGAACTTGTCACGGCAAGGCCTCCATGCCATATATGACAGCACACAGCCTGTGGCTTGATCCCAAACTCACTCCATTTAGAACAAAGCTAGCTACAAAAGACCAGCCACCATGTCAGAAACCACCTGTTGCTCTGGCTGGTTTTGAAATGCCAAAGCCAGCCAGCCACTAGAGACCAATTAACAATTTACATGTTTGCAAAAAGAGGCAACTAAACTTGATCTTTTTGCAGGCCAAGTGACACGGCTCCAGCATGGCCTGAATGCAGCTATCCTGCAAGATCTCCCAAAGCCAGGAGATGAGGGCTTGGCTCAGCTGCAATTAGAGGTGCTCACTAAACAAAGCCACCTGCTGGCATTTAGAAAACAAGAGAGACAGACAGACATTACTGTTATGGGGAGCAGGGAACACAAGATTGACTTTACAAGGTCAGCCCCATCTCTCATCTAGCCTGGTATCCATCCCACCAAATGTGTCAGGGGTAGGTGGGTTCAAAGACGGTTTGAATAAATTGATGGCTATTAGCCAAGTGGGCTGAGGTAAATGTAACCTCTGCCTGTCGAAACCAGGAGCAAGTGACAGGATGGATCACTCTGTATATGCCCTTTTTCGCACACTATTCTTGAGGTACCCTGTACTGGCCATTGTCAGAGACAGCAGGTGCAAGATGACTACCTATTCAATAACGTTCCCTAAAGAGGGGAAGTTCGAGATGGACCAATAGCTGGCAGGGGAGACCACATCAAGAGATGGTTTTTTGAGCATGGGGCCAGATAGCCACAGTTTTGAATCTATCAGGCACCTTCCTGAAGGGAGGCATTGACAACCCCAGCCAGCAATGGCACCTGCATCTCCCAGCTAGCTTTCACCAAACAGGATGGGCAAGGATCTAATTCACATCTAGTCGCCCGTATTACTCCAAGCACACACACTGCATTGGTGAGTGACACTAACTGAGCATGTGTTTGGACGTTGTGTGTAAGCACCATAACAATCCCAACACCAATTTGTAAATTATAAATAATATAATTTATTGTTTAGCCATATGGCCATCACAACAAGGAAAAAAGAAAAATACAATAAATACAATAATAATAATAATGAATAATGGCAATAGCAGAAGTCAACCATCTCTCCAGATACAAAGTCAACAATACACAAATTTAAAGTTAAAATAATAAAAAATGACCAACAAAGTAATCCCAAGAACAACGCATAATGAAAAGGTAATACAGATTAGCTGGAAGAATCATTAACCAACACCATCATCGGGAAGAGGCATCAAATTAGGCAGATATCCACTACGGATGTTTTCAATTCTTGCCGCAAAATGTTAGCAGGTGCAACATGGGGAATGTGCCAGCAGCACTTGTGTGCTGAGATTGGGTGGCGAGCAAAACACCAATTTGCCCCAAGACGGGCTGTATGTCTAAGCACCGTCACATGGTGAACACAGGGCCAAACCAGTGTTCATACCAAGGTCAAAACACATATTCAGACACCCATCGAAGTTATGTCTAAAGACACCCACTGTAATGGAAGGACACTGCGTTACAGAGCACTGAACAGCGTTATGTCTAAAGACACTCTATGGGGTCTAAATTTAATTTAAATACATGCAGAGATGACCAGCCTCTTCAATATGTAGAACTTGTTAATTAAATAAGGTACAGAGAGAAGAGTCCCCCTAGGCTAGACAGCACTTTTATTAATTTAAATTGATGTAGAGATGAAGAACCACAGATGACACTGGTAGTTTGTTAATTTAACTTGTAGTAGAGAGGAAGGTCCACTAAAAAATACAAGTGCTTTTCTTATTTTAAACTTACACAGGGATGAAGGACAGGCCCCCATCATTGACAAGTGTTTCTTATTTTAAAATTAAGCTGAGATGAAGGACAATATAATACACTTACAGTTTGTTAATTTAACCTAATGTAGAGATGAATGTCCACAGATAAGATATTTTTCTTATTTTAAATCTATGTGGAGAGGATTGGTTCTATAATGTGACTTATAGTTTGTTAATTTAACTCTATGCAGAGATGACCTGACTCAAATGGGGTTTGGATTTATTGATTTAAATGTATGCAGAGATGTCTTCCATTATAGATCAGATGGTTAGCTAATTTAAATTAATTGCAGAGATGCTGCTGGGATTTACCTGACACTAGTTGAATATACTGCACTTAACCCTTTCAGCTTTGCTTTTATGAGCTTTAAGATGTATTGTTGAAGTTGGCTACATTAGTATATACTTTACTTCCTTGTCCTATGCTGTAATGCCTGTCAAATGACATCTCATATGTATTGGAGGGAGATATTTAGTAGAAGATAGTATGATCTAGAATACTGCAATGGGTTCTCATGGGAGCTTAGAGCCTTTATAGTGCAGAGCTACTGGTTTGCTTCCCTCTACATGGTGGGGGGGGTTAATGTTTTGTTTTGTTTTTATTTTGCCCTTGTGCAGGGGCCTCGGAGGAGACAGGGCGACCTGCTTTGCGAAAATGGAGCTGCTGATGAGTGGCTGGTCTCGTGGGAAAGCTTTTCTGTGGACAGGTAGTAGTGAGGTGTTTAGCCGGGTCGGCAAAGTGTCTTTGGTCCTTATGATGCAGCAAGATGGCTGAACTGAGAGTTGGTACAATAAATGTTAGAGGACTCAACTACCCAACAAAGCGTAAGTGAGTTTGGCAATGCATTAGAAAAAACAGACCTGGATATCTTTACACTACAGGAATCTCACTTATTACAGCAAGATCAAATTAGATTACAAAATAAGTTTTTCACCCAAGTTTTTTTTCCCCTCTTCTGTGAACTGTAAAAAAGCTGGAGTGATATTGGGATTTGCCAATGCAATAAGCTTCAAATGTACCAAACAATTAAATGGCAAATCTGGCAGGTTCCTCTTGATCTCAGGTCTCATAGGTGCCATAGAAATTACTATAGTTTGTCTATACGCCCCTAATCGAGACTAATTCTCCTTTTTTCAGGAGATAGTTCCTGTGGTTTCTGTTGAGGCTAAGGGCCAGCTTATAACATTAGGAGGCTTCAATATCCCCTTGCATCCAGAGGATAAACTACCCTTAGTTCAGTTATCTTCTAATAGAGATCGTGAATATGTTTTCAGAGAATTCTTGGGTAGATGTTTGGAGACTGATGAATCCCACTTCTACAGAGTTCTCATTCTATTCATCCCCTCACAATACATATTAAAATATTGATCACATTCTGATTGATAAAGAGAATGTAAAAAATTGTAAATCCTGTTGTATGCAGAGCCTAGTGTTTTCTGATCATAGTGCCATCATTTGTGAGTATGAATTGGCAGGCACAGAAAGAGATAGGGGGAGGAATTGGAGACTTAAGTACTTCCTTAGGAACCAGGAAATCAAAGAAAAAATACAACAAAATATTACAGATTTTTTTAAATTAAACTATGTTGGAGATATACACCCACAAATATTATGGGAAACTGCAAAAGCATATATCAGGGGAGCGTACATATCAGCTATTTCCTATGCTAGAAAAATAAAATGTCTGGCAGTACAGGAGTTGTTTATGCAACTGCATGCGCTTGAGGACAAGAATAAAAGGCGGCCCCCTCTAGAGCAGAGAGATAAAAATCAGGAACTAAGGCGCTGAACTAGAGCCAATTGTTGAGGGGTTAGGCTTACCAGACACTACTATTATGATAAATCAAGTAAATCTGACAAAGTATTGGTTTGGTTGGTAAAACAAAAAAGCAAAGAAAAAAAAAAGCACACATTGAAAAAATTAGGAACTCCTTGGGTGAATTGCTTTTACAACCCGAGCAAATTAATGATCGTTTTGTACAATTCTATGAAGAGTTATACCCTTCAACTAAACCTGTTGCAAGGGAGATACAAGAATTCCTTCAAAGCCTATCATTGCTGCAGCTCTCCACCAATCAAAAAGAGATGACCAATAAATTGATCACCTTGGAGGAGGTGGTTGAGACGATTTCTAGCTTTCCAGAAAATAACGTTGGGGGGCCGGATTCTATCAGCTTTACTTTGAATCTTTGGCCCCTCGGTTGACAAAATTGCACAATTCTTTTCTTGATTCAGAAAAAGATGCCCCCGTCCTTTTATGCAGCCTTAGTGACATTATGCCCTAAGCCAGATAAAGATTTGGAAACCTGGGGGAGTTATCACCCCATATCACTCAAATATCGATCTAAAGATCTTCACTAAAATTCTCACGAGCCAGCTTCAGCGGGTCTGTAAGATTCTGATCCCTCCAGATCAGGCCGGGGTTGTCCCTGCGTGGATGGGAATTGACAACATCAGAAAGGTGGTGGATTTAGTTCATCACATCCAGACCGGTAAAACACCTGCCATCTTAATCTCATTGGATGCTGATAAAGCATTTGACAGAACTGAACACACATTTCTATTTAAAACATTAGAAATAATGGGTATTAATGGTAATCTTCTTTCATGGATAAAAACCTTGTATCTTCATCCTAGAGCCAAACAGCATGGGTTCGTGGATATTGAATTGAAATGTGGTACTCGACAGCGGTGTCCGCTCTCTCCGCTATTGTTTGATTTAACAATGAAACCTCTTGCTATTGCAATACGTTCGAATCCCCATATTAAGGGGATCAAAATTGAAGATTCGGAATATAGATTGTCCATGTATGCGGACAATGCCATGTTGACCTTATCCAACCCACTGGAATCAGTACCACAGTTACTAAAATTATTGGATCGGTTTGGTAAGATCTCGGGTTTCAAGGTTAATGTCAACAAATCTCAGGCCTTACTCTTTCACATCCCCCCGATACAATGCACTAATATTGGAAATATTATCCCCTTCAAACTGGCTACTGACAGATTAAAATATTTGGGGGTCCAGATTTCCAAAAATACACAATGTTTGTATAGGGACAACTTTCTCCCCTTACTAACAGAACTTCAAAACAAAATGGTCAACTGGCATTCTCTTCAGTGCTCTTGGTTGGGTCTAATTAATCTGGTCAAAATGATGTTGATTCCTAAACTACTATTTACAATTTTGGCATTGCCCAATGGTTTTTTTTAATAAGGTAAACAAAACTCTTACCTCTTTTGTATGAAACAAGAAGAAGTCAAGCATACATAAAACAATTCTAGTCTGACAAGGCCTTGGGTGGCCTAAATTTCCTCACATCAAGAAGTATCATTATGCTGCTGTGATCAGGGCCATAAAAAGTGATATGGGGGGCGGGGGGAATCCTAGCTGGATTTGTATTGAAAGAGAAGTGTATGGGATTGACGGATTTTGAGTCACTCATAGTTGGTGGCAGCAGGTTGTCATCACCGAAGCTGGATGGACATCCTTTTATTCTATATGGGTTTCAAGTTTAGAAAACCATATAGAGACGTGCTGATATAAGTTCAGCCAGATCTCCATATACTCTCCTTAAAAACACAGTCACAGATATGAGTGGCCCTATTCAGAAATTGTTTACCCATATGGAGAGTAAATGTGTCCAACAGGCCCAGCATCTTTTCTCTAATGGAAACTTCATGGATAAAGATAGAGGCTAAATTGGGTACCGAAAAATGGATTTTCTTTTATACGGCAGATTAGTTAGTATGTTTAAGTCCCGGGGTAACAAGGAAACGTACGGTAGACGTGCCTCCACAATTGAAGTGATATTGTTTGATATGGGGATTGAGAGGAAAATGCTGTCTATCCTATATAGAGAGCTTAAAAAGCTCTTTTGTATGGCTGATCATGGCTATATCTCCCGCTGGGAAGATAAATTGCATGTGGCTATTGAAAAAAAAATAAAAAATCAGATATGGTTTAATATGTTTAAAAGTTCAGTGTCGCTTCTGGTAAAAGAAGTGCAAATTTAAACTCTACGCTGGTATCTTACACCAATGTTCATGCATGCTTCTGACCCTTCCGCGTCAAATCTCTGTTGGCGTAGATGCAGGGATGTGGGCTCCATATTACACTGTTGGTGGAGCTGCGAATGCATCAGACCTCTATGGATAATAGTATGGCAAATGATGAAGGAGATCTCTGATGTCTATTTCCCCTTTAGGCCTTCTATAGCCCTTCTGGGAATTTTCCCACACAGTTCCATGTCTAGGGATAGACGACTCCTGTAACCAGATTTGGCTAGCTGCTTTACATGTCATTGCCACTCACTGGAAAACATACCACAAATTAACAAAACAAGACTTACTAGGCCGTCTGTGGTATATGATCTCGATGGAGCAGATTGCGGCTGATCTAAATGACAAATTAGAAGAGTTCTACGCAGTGTGGTCGCCGTGTTGGCTTATACGGTTGCCAGCGATCGTTGACGCTTCCTCACAGACCACCATTTTATTACAGAAGATTTGATTGAGCTATAGATTGGAAAGTATGGCCCCTGTGCAAAGGGTGGGTTTTTTTGTTGGTTTTTTTTTTTTAATGGTTTCTTTATTTTGCAAAAATTAGGGACTTGGTTGCTTGTTAACTTTATTGTTGTTTTTCCAGGGCTGGTATCACAGTACCTAAAACTTGTCATACTGTATAATCTCGTTATCTGTTTGACTTGCTGTCCAGCTATATGCCAAGATATGGACAGTATTCTCATACGTGTTTACAAGACAATGTATTTGTCAGCTTTTTTTTATTTTAATTTTTTATCCTTTATTGTTGAAGTAAGGTTACATACAATCTCAAAATCACTGAATACAATCTCAAAATCACTGTAAGGTATGGATGATGCAGCGCAACCCCGGCAAGGGCAAACTGCTATAGCCTGGCTAGTTTTATTTCCCTGAAAAAGGAACTCATCTTTCAGAAGTGTGAAGAACTCGGGTGTACAGAAATGCTCAAGTCTCTTCTTACGTCTGGCTGAACAACATCAAAGAAGCTGCATGGTTAAAAGCATTACTCCTCCCTATGGAGGCGGAGGTGTTAAGTGAAGCAATCGTGAGGAGGCCTTCCTCTCCCCCCGGTGAGGGAGAGGTGGAGAGGGAGGACTACCCCTGGTGGCAGCAGGGGATGGAAGGAAGAATGGTTTGATACTGGTAGAGTGGGTATTGGGATGGGTTAGTAAGGCATATTGTTAGATGTTATTATTGAAATGTTAAATGGGAGGGCAGGGTTTTCCTGTTTATTATGATGTATTTAGTGTTGGGTTTCCCCCGCGTGGGATAAAAACCCTAATATTGTATTTATTATTGATGTGAGCCGCCTCGAGATGACTTTGGGTGGGAGAGTGCGGGGTATAAATTAAAGATGAAATGAAAAATATTATCAGGGGTTACGCTAGCTACTTGCAATTCCAACCTTTGTTGTGCTGAATCCTACACCTTGCAGAATCAACAGGCCTTTATGCTGCTGTGTGCTTGAGCGGCTCCCTCACTCTCCACCCACTACAGCCTGGGTGTGTGGTGTTGGTGCTGAGATGGGACTTCTCTCCGTCCCAGATTCTCCAAAGACTCTGGGAAAGTCATGTCCCCTGGGTCTGATCCTCTGCCGTCTCTAAGGGCAAAAGCAAGGTGCCAAGCCCTGCTGCTGCTAGGGCACTTGTGGTGACGAGCAGCTGCTGCTCTGGAGAGGAGAGTGATGCCTCCCCCTGCACCTAAATCAGTAACATTGTTATGCTCTTACTGGCGTTTTGACTTTGAGGTGGGGGGAGAGGCATAGTGTGCCAGCTCAAACAAGCTTCCCTATAACACACTTCGGGGCACATTTCTAGATGTGCAGTTGTCCAGTACATGGTTTTCCTAGGGGTGGGACTTTGGGTTTTACCGGTTACCAAAAAAATCAGTTTACCGGATTAAAACCGTTTTCCCCCCATTGATTTCAGCGGGGAACTATCCCCATTGAAATCAATGGGGAAAAAAAAATACCTCCCCCTCCCAGGCTGCGTGGGTGGAAGGGGGGACACCCCCTACCCACCCTGGATTTTTTATTTTTTTACCCGAAGTCTCTGCTAGTGTGGGCTCTGGGTCGCCACTGTGCTGGCAGTGGCGACCCAGAGTCCGCACCAGCAGGTACTAGGGCGATCCCTGGGGTGGGGGGTGGTTTAATACCCCCTCACCCCAAGGATCGCCCTACCCCCCCACCCAGGGATTGTCTTACTTGCCCTCTGGGCGGCGACGGCAGCAGCATGGTACGCGGGTCCGGCTTCAGCGCTTCACTAGGCTTTCTGGGCTGGGGGAGGGAAAGTGGTTTTGCTTCTTTTTTACATTGCAGCCATTCATTTCAATGGCCGCAATGTAAAAAAATCCGGCATGGGGTACCGGTACCCCAGATTATCGGGTTAATCCGACACTGCTGGTACAGCAAAATACCAGCAGTATGAGATATCGGGGGAACCGAAATTCCCACCCCTAGTTTTCACACACATAATTAACGGCTGGAACATCCATGTTCAAGCACATAGCAGCACACCACACTGTGTCTACACATACAGATATAAGCTATGGACTAGCAACTGGAAACATAATGCCTGATAACACACAAAGACATATCATACACGACCTAAAAAAATTAGTACCGATACTTTTTTACAACATACACCCATCGAAGGAAGGGAAAAGAATTGCCTTCTCAGCAAAGCTCCAGCAACATCCAAGAGGTGGTGGCTTGTCACCTATGCAGAGTTTCAAGAGAGCGGTCAGAGGCAGTGTGCTCCGCCCCATCCCCAATGTCTATGTTGAGAAGTTACACTAAGCCCAGGTATATGGAAATGGTGGAGCTGTGCAGTCCTAGCATGCAGCAGGAAAAAGGAAAAGGGAGGAGGAGAGATATGGACGATGGATGATTCATTTCTTTCAGCATCTCTTGCATTCTCCAAAGCTCCCCGATGATTAGCTTCCCTGAACTTCTTTATAGACAGAATAAGCACCACCACCCCTACCCCTCCCCTTTCTCTCCCTGTAAGCTCCCACTTGCAAGCTGAATCATTACCTGGGCACCCAACATATTGTTAGGCTTTAGAGGCTTGAGCAGCTCATAAAGCCAATACATTCATAAGAACAAACAGCATAAAATGACTGTCCACAATTGGGTGTACAACAACAGATCTTTTGAAGTNGGGAAGAGAGGGGGACAAGAGAGTCAAGGGTCGAGACGAGAGAGAGGTGTTGAGAGCGTCAAATCTTCAGAGTAAAATCTCTGTTGGCGTTGATGCGGGTTCCATGTTACACTGTTAGTGGCGCTGTGAATACATCAGACCTCTATGGATAATAGTATGGCAAATGATGGAGATCTCGGATGTCTATTTCCCCTTTCAGTCTTCCATAGCACTTCTGGGAATTTTCCCACACAGTTCCATGTCTAGGGATAGACAAGATTCCTGTAACCAGATTCGGCTAGCTGCTTGACATGTCCTTGCCACTCATTGGAAAACATACCGCAAATTAACAAAATAAGACTTACTAGGCGGTCTGTGGTATATGATCTCTATGGAGCGGATTGCAGCTGATCTAAATGACAAATTAGAAGAGTTCTACGCGGCGTGGTTGCTGTGTTGGCTTATACTATCACCGGTGAGAAAATGGTGACCCGTGAGGAAGCACTAATGATTACAGCAGATTTGATAGAGCTACAGATTGGAAGGTATGGCCCCTGCGCAAGGTGTGGTGTTTGGGGGTGGGTGGGTTGTTTTTTTAAATGGTTTCTTTATTTTGCAAAAATTAGGGTCTTGGTTACCTGTTAACTTTATTGTTGTTTTTCCAGGGCTGGTACCACGGTACCTAAAACTTGTTATACTGTATAATCGTGTTATCTGTTTGAGTTGCTGTCCAGCTATATGCCAGGATATGGACAGTATTCTCATATCTGCTTATACATGTTCAGTGATTTTGAAATTGTATAACCTTACTTCAACAATAAAGGATTAAAAAATATTTTATTTTTTTTTAAAAAAAGGGCCTCCCCAACCCCCTGCACCAAAACTAGTCCCCAATGCACAGCAAATCATACTGCCCATTTCCCCATCCCAGAAGGACAGAATTAACATACACACATATATAGATATATAGATATATATATAGATATAGATATATATATAGATATATATATAGATATAGAGAGAGAGAGAACATGCCAACTCTGGGGGGAAGAGCATGGAATATTGTCACAGCTTAAGGAAACACTTACCTGCTTTAGGGATTATCCATACAAGAGAACCCTATAGGTGCAATCAAGAGGCCAATTCATGCAGGACAGCAAGACTGGGCACAAGGTTATTATGATAAGGCAGGAGGGTATCAGGATGAGACCTAGCAAGTGTGTAAGAACAGGGGGAGAGGGCAAAGAGGGAAATGGAGGAGACATGTCCACTCCCAAGTTTGAGGCATAGGGAATAGTCCCTTTTATTTTGCTCTCCCTCCTTTCAATGCCCAGAATGGTAGCAAAAATGGCTGCTGCTCCAGGAGCGGGGTGGAGGTGGGGCAAAAAGGAGGGAACTGCCCCTGATGGCATTCAAGTTTCCTGGCAGCTGGAGGAATAGACAGTGCAGCTACTGGAAGATTCAAATGCTGGCAGCAGAATGGGGGTATTTCTCATGACAGTGCTTTAGCTCTGGCAGCAAATCTATCTCTGCAGCAGCTCCTGATTTTCACTCCAGTGGCAGCAGCATTTTCAGACAAGGATCTGAGTAACGCTCAGAAGGAGCCAAGAGTGTGGGTGAGTGATGCATTTGATTTAACTTAGGTAGTGACAGCAAGGATTGGGGCAGTGCCGTCTCCTCACTGCAGTGTTACTCCATTGAGAGCCACAGAGCAGAGGGCTCGGTACCATCCTCGATAGACAGAGAGGCTGTGCAGTAGGTGTATTTCTCGTTCTAACAATAGCCGATTTAGCCCAGTTGTCCACCCACAGCACTTCCCATGGGCCTTTAGTAACACTGGGATGATGTCAATGTGAAGTCTACTGAATGGCCAATATTAGAGTCCTAATCTTCACGTTACTGCATTGTCATGGAGATTTGGGGGTGTTGGGCATCTACTATCCTAAAAGCCTTCTCCTTCTTTCCAGTCCAGATGTGGTCCAGAATGTACCCTCTGACCACCTGTAGCTTAAAGTAGCACGACATTCCTGCTATCTGGGGTGCTGGCAATCATATCACATTGTTAAGCCTCTCCCTTCCACTTGGACTTTGGAAAAAGGCTGGGTTTTTTTATACGTATGAACTGTCAGTTCTGTGTAAATTCATTAAAGACAAGAATGCTTCTGACAGGCAGATGCAGACCACCACACACAGTCAGCACAGAGACCAAAAATAAGACACAGGTAGGATTGCATCTCACCCAACTAGCTCCCTGGTCTGCCCAGACTCCAATTACAAGGTTAACTATTCCCTTCCCACTCCAGTCACTGCTGCAGACAGGCCATCTGGCTCCCATAAATAAAGTCTGCTTGCTTCTGCAAACTGCAGAACTTGCCAGCCGTACCTCCACCAAGCTACCAGAAATGGATAGTCCAAGTTTCAAAACAGGAAGGGAAGCTGGCTGACTGCATCCAGAGGCTGGATTCAGAAGGGATGCAAACACACTCTCCTGCTAAACATCCTTTGGGACCACCCAGACTATAGCTGCCTTTTATCAAAACCTTCTTTCTACTTCCTGTAGCATTCCCCAACACCCCTTGGAAGCTAGTTAAGTTTCTTAGTGGGGAAACACATTAATTGCACACGTGAACAGTGCTGTGTGTAGAAAGAATGGCATCAAGGGCTTATCTAGACAAGGCTGTAAACATGAAGTTGGCTTGTCCCAGTGTGTATTTTATTTTGCCAGTTACCTCAATCTGAGCAAGGGGAAAGTCCCACCTACCTTTTAGCTATAAAGCCACCCTGGAACACAGGAGCCCAAGCCAGCTGTATGGAGAGAAAACAACAACCCAAACACCAGAGGAACCAATCCATCTTGTGCAAAGTAGTCTAATTTTTCAGAAGTCTCAAGACACCCACTCCTCTCACTGGACTCCCACTTAAGCTCAGCACCTCCAAGCCAGATGGATCCTAAAGCCCTTGGCGGCGACTCAATTGACACCACAGCCCATGAGAACACTCCAAACTCTTGCCTTATACAGATCCATTTTAGGCAGCTCAGCCTTGGATGAGCTGACATAACTACTTATGACAAGAAGCCAGCTGCGTCAAGAGACTTACCCCATCTTTGACCGTATGGAGAAAAATAAATCAGTGCTGAACCCATGACTGGGTTTAAAGTTCATTGTCTCAACAAGCACATTGTGAGAGAGGGGGAGGTTTAATTGAAGAAGAGATGGAAAACACTGCATAGAAGCTCTGGGAAAACATATCAGTGCAGCAAGCAGGGGCTGTGCCCTGCTCACCAGGGATGGGGAGCTCAGATTCAGATGAATCATCTGAATTCTGGATGATTCGTATTGATAAGAATCAATAAGCACTGTTCCAGAGGTATATGAACCACCAAAATTCGGTTACTCGCTCTCCCTCCCCTTACATCAAAGCTCGAAACTTACACATGCCTAAATACATCTGCCCCCCAGACCCTGCCCACCTCCTCCAGACTCTTGCCCGCTGTAGTGAAAGATTGCGGAAGACCTACGTACACCAGCGGAGCCAGTTAGTGAACCCTTATATGTCTTATGTTGCCTGTTTTTGCTTTAAGAATCTATCTTGCTGGACGAGAGCTGTATGCATGCCTTTTTGGCAGTTTATGCTGTATTGTATAAGTTGTTGTTCAGAATGTCAAGGCCAGCTAAGGCAGTAATGTTATGAGAAGCGCTTATCAGTACTCAGAGAAAGGCTAATTGGAAGTTGAATGACTCAGGCCAGAGGGAGGCAATAGTTAATTGTTAGCACATGCGCAGTGGTTGCATAGTGGGTTTTGTGAAGTCAGAATACTACAAGACACAGAGACCGGAAACCCACATTGAAAGAACTTCACTGCTGGCCACTCCGCAGATGTGCAGAAGGGGAGCGGCAGAACCTGGGGATCATCTTGCAGCTGTTGTTGAGGTTCTCTGGCTTGCAGAAAGGGATGTGAAATACTTTGTATATCTTTTATGTTGTGTACTTTTATCTTTTATGCTGTGTATATAATAAAATAGCTTTCTTGGCACTATTTCATCTGAGTCATCACTGCACTGATTCTAAAGAACAAATAATTTCAAGACACCCGCCCAGCCCATTGCCCATCCCAGACTAACCCTCCTCCCAAGGCTAGGCTGCAGTGAGTGATGGGCCGGGCAGGCAGGGGTCCAGGTAGAGGGCCGAGAAGGTGAGGGAGGGAGTGGACTTCCTTTTCCTGCAGGGCTCCAGAGCCCTAACCAGCAGCCCGGCATGGTCATAAATGCGCATGCACAAAAAAGGCCTCCATGGCTGTTCTGTGAATGCTCAGACGGCAGCCAAGCATGTGCAAACCAACTGCCATTTCCCAAAATAGCACAGATGCTGCCAACGTCATTTTGGGAAATGGCCACACATGCACAGAATGGCCATGGCAGCCATTTTGCACACATGCATTTGTTTTCTATTATTTTCTTCCTGGCATGGCCTGACAAGGCTGTGCCAGGTGCTGCCAGGCCAAACACTGCAGCCCTGCAGGAAAAAGTAAATAAAGCAACTACTCAATATTTCTATAGCGATACTAGACATACGCAGTGCTTTATAGTCACTGAGTTTGGAGACAGGTCCCTGCCCCGGGGGCTTACAATCTAAAATAGACAATGATGAGGGGAAGCACAAGACAGACACACATATTCCCATTTTACACTTGGGGAAATTGAGACTGAGAAGTTGTGATTTCTCCAAGACCACCCAGTAAATTCACTGGCTGGGGCAAGATTTGAGCCCTAGTTTCCTAGGTCCAAGTGCACCACCACCTCAACCACTGCACCACACTGTTCACTACTCCCTCCCATGCCCAGTCCCATTGCCCCCAGGTCTGTTTCCCCAGGACACCTGCCCAGCCCATCAACCACCCCAGCCCACCCTCGCGGGGGAGGGCAGGAGAGGGTGATAGGTCAGGCAGGCAGGAGTCCGGGGAAGGCAGAGTTAGGGACAGACATGGATTTAGGCTGGATATGAACCTAAATCCAAACACATTCTGGTTCGGTTCAGAACTGAACCAGAATTTTCAGCCAAACTCCCACCCCTACTGCTCACCCACCCCTAGCAGGGAAGAGTAGGAGCTTAGCATGCCTTCTTGGGGGCAGATGACTGGAAATAACAGAACCATTTATCACAGACTTGAGTTCCTGCAACGCATGAAAATAGACACATTACTATGCTGGGTTAGACCAATGGACCACCTAGCACAGTATCTCATCTCCGAAAGTTGCCAACAGCAAAAGTTTCAGGAAAAAGTATAATTGGACAGATATAGAGTGCTCTCAGTCCCAGCTTGTAGCAGTCAGAGTTTGGGGGCACTGAGCATAAAAAGGTTTTATCTTGAGATAGTAATAAATTTTTTATTGTGCTGGCCTTGAGATCATGATGGCTAATGGGCACTGAAGTGGCCTATTTATTTTGAACCCGGCTATTTTGTGGGCCTCAGCAACATTCCACAGTAATGGGTTCCACAAGAGATGTTTTGTTTTAATCCTACCTGTTAATTTCAGTTGCTTGCTGAAAGACTGGGAGAAGTTACAGTTCCCTATTTACTTTTCCTATACTGTCCATAATTGTATGAGCCTTTATTATATATTCCTTTCTAAAAATCAAGAGCCCTAATCTTTCCAAGCATCTCCTTGGATGGAAGGTGTTCCATACCCCAGGATTATTTTTGTTGTTCTCTATACTTTACTATATTCTTTTTGAGATGCGTGACCAGACCTGCCCACACTGTGGGCAGATCATGGATTTACATAGGAGTATCATGATTTTTAATCACGCCCCCCCCCCCTTTCTTTCCCAGTAAATCCCAACTGTTTGCCTCTTTGACCACTGCTGTACATTGAGCTGGTTTTCAGTGAGCTACCCACAGCACCACCAAAATCCTTTGCCTGGGTGCTAATAGTAAAGTTAGAACCCAACATTATGACTGTATCATATCACTTCTCTACATTGAATTTCATCTGCCATTTTATTGCCTAGTCAGTGTTTTGCAAGCTTCCTCTGCAACTATTCACAGTTCACTTTGGACTTAAAGATGGTTAATATCGTCTCATCTGCAAACCTTGCAATATCACACCCTTTTCCAGATCATCAATAAATATGTTGAACAGCATGGGGTCAGTGTACAGACCCTTGGGGCACCCTGTCGTTTACCATTTGCAAAAAATGATTCAGCCATTTGTCACTCTGAGGAAGAGGCTGGCTGAGGTCATTTTATTGCATCAGATTGTTTGATCTTGTCTGCAGGAACTTAAAGCACCTGCTTATGATCACAGCTTCTGATCACCTCCCCATGGCATCACAGCTGCCAACTTTTCCTGGCCAAGGAAGTTCTTGCCATTATTACTCTTACTAGCTCTGCAGAGGAGAGATGGCTGGATTCATTGTGGTTCACAGCACTGCAGAGTACATCCTTCATGCCCCAGCATGGACTCATTACTGCTATTAGCCAGGCACAAGCAGAACAGACACAGCTTTACTTTCATACCACATCCCAGGATTGAAGAGTCCAGCCGCCATTTGTTTCCACTTGTGAATGTAGCAAATGCAAAACTGGAATAACCCTGTCATCAACCTTCTTTGGTGGGTGTTCTCAGTAATCCCAGCCCTGCCTGTGCAAAGACACTGGTGGGATCCCTCTAGCATGGGGATCGTTGCAGGTTGGTGCACCCAGAGACCTTGGTGGTGGTATTACTGCCTCTAGAGCAGAGCTCTGTGCAGCTGCATCCAGTAACATGCACCAAAGGACATCCCAAGTTCTGTTCTGGAGCAAATCCTCACACTGTCAGCATCTCACAGAAATCTTTGGAAGAGGGAGCAGGGGGGGGGGGAAACTACCAACACTTGGGCTCAAAATCCCTCTTCCTCCAACTCATAAACCCAACCAGCCACCTCCAAGAAAGGCTTACATGCAGACATTTTATACAAGTTCAAATTTATTAAATAGGGGTCAGCCATAGGCCAATATACTGAAAAATTATATCCAACACGCACCACAGAACAAAGATGAGTTTAAAAACAAAACAAATGGCAGCTTGCTCTTAATATTTCTACTATCATCCTCTACAGGAAAAGGAATTAGCCACAGCTATAAAAAACAGTTGACTGCAATAAGGATGTGCAGTGCAAAGTGGACTAACACATATTGGGTAGCTTAGTAGTTAAGTACCGAATAACTGTTGTTCAGCTTTCACTATAAACCAAGTACTGTACACCACTAGTCCATCATCTGCCTCACAGATAAGAATAATTAGAATTCCATACTTTAGGTCATGCCAACAATAGATTGTCTACTTTAAATTCTTCAGTAGTCATTAAAACATATCTTAAATACCCCCAAACAAATACATCACTATTAAACTGAATGTTGCTGTTCTAAAGTTTTTTCTAATTTTCTCTGCAGCAATGGCATAGTTGGCAACGCTTCAAATTGAATAGCTGTTATAGTTACCAAATAAACTTTTGATCTTTTGTAGATTGGTGGGAAGAAGTCTCCTATCCCACATGGACACAAGTCACTGTGGTCATACTGCCGTGTCTAGAGCACATTCCAGAGGGGAATGGGTATGGTACTCAACTGCCCTGAATCCACACAGTCATAGCCATTCATCCCACTTAGTGCAGAGAAATCTGACTTTCACAACTCAGAAAGCAAAGTGAAGTCAATAGACCCAGAGTTCAGATCCTTTGATCCGATTTCATGTCATTTGATTTTTCTCCAGTAAACCTGGCTAGCAGAAGAAGATACAATTCTTCTGTCAGGACTGAAAAAAGGAACCAGCTGTGCATGTAAAGGGCCAAGTTTCAGCAGGTTTCGCTTGAGTTGTCTCTTCCAAAAATCACATAAAAGCTAGGTATATTTTATACAGTGCATCCGTGAAGTGATTTGCAATCACAGGCTTCAGAGCCAAAGCTCTTAGCAGAATGGAAATCCAATGGAAGCCCAAAAGCCACCATGAGAAGAGGTCAAGAGTCAAAGCACTGGGGAAAGTTCAGTGAAGACTGCTGTTAGCAGGAGAGGACAGGATATAAATTAACAAACAAACAAACCACAACACCTAAAAGCAACATACTAGCACACTGGCTGAATAGCTTGGCAGATGAGCGCATGTAGAACAGTGGGGAAGCCTTTCCCCTCCCATGGGCTACTTTGAAAGTTAGTACAAGCTCTATAGGCCAGGAAGGAGTTGGGGGCAAGAGGGACTTGTCCTCAGCAAGGAAAAGGAAGGGGGTCTATATCATGGATCCATTTCTACTCCCTTCCCCTAAGCTCTCTTTCAGTGCTAGGGTGTGGCAACTGGATTACTAGACTTGACCTAAGAGTTGGAAATGAGCCAAATAATAAACATCCATGGGCCAGGTGTTCCCCAACCTTGGTGTAGGGTGTTTGAGACAGACAACAAGAGGGATCTGAACAGTCGGGTTAAAGCACTGATGATTTTTTCTCCTGTCCAGGAGCTCCCCACCCTGAGGGTCAGTAGTACCTCCCCACATCCTCCCCACATACATTGAGAAAGTTGCTAAGCAGAAGCATCATCAGTATTTCAAAGCTTCAGCAGAGTCATTACACAGTTACACTAACAGATTTCTGCACACCCTGCTCTCATGTTCAATGCACACAGAGCGCATCTCAGGACTGAGCAAGACCAAGAAGGTAAATGTGCACACAAAGAAAGACAAGAAGCCACAAAGCAATTCCTGTTTACAGATCTACCAAGATGGTTGGACTCCAATGGCACAGTCAAACAGTAAATAACCCTGCGAGAGTTACATCTGGGCCAAGAGCTGGATTGCCCTTTATGCCAGTTGAGTCCTGACAACAAAGGGGCTTGTTAACAATGCCTTTTCCACAACGCTGCTTTGCTTGCCTCTTCCACAATGAGGGGAGCTTGAAGCAAGAGACACTGCATTTCATGAAAGAATGGGATAGCATGGGGGTAAACATGCCAGCAAGGGACTCGCCCGTGTACCCTGAAGCCCAGGGACTGCTCCATGCTAAAGGAGAAAGGCTCCCACTAGTTAGCCTGTTTGCACAACTGGAAGCTGCTGGAAGCAGCCCCAAATCCTGGTGTTTCAACAGCACACCATAAAATGAGCATTGTTTGATCCTGGCTCATCAGTGCGGGGGGGGGGGGGGGGGGGGGGNNNNGAGGGGAGAAGGAACTGGAGGAATACAAGAGACAAAGCAACTCACTTCAGTTTTGCTGTCCCGCACCCCGATGCCTCAAAAGAGAAGAACACCATCCTCCCTTCCACACTCACATCAACACAATGTGGGAAGCTGCAGCTCTAGGCTTCCTAGAGAGAGGACTAGAGCCTCTTGGTTCAGAGCTGCAGCTACACAGGCAGCTTTATGTAACTACTTCCAGAGGAAGAGCCCATCTCCTCAGCCCTCTCCCCTCAGAGCTACAGTGGACATCCCCTCCTGCCCTTGACGTCATTCACGGGCGGCACCCCACACCTATGCAGATAGATAAATCAATGCATGCAATAGGATCTGTACCTTGTTATCCTCCTGGAGCCTGTGCCGGGCACCATGCTGCTGCAGGGAGAGCAAGAGAAGAGAGCACCAGGGATCTGCTACAACTGGAATCCACCTCCCCGAGGCTGCTAGGTTAGCAGGGTACCACCCTGTCCAGGCTCTATCTCGGCTGCTGCCTCAGCAAAAACCTCCTTCGCCGTGCAAGCTATCTCCTTGCCTGGCAGCGGTTACCTCTCCCTCCATCTATCTATGACAGCCCCCTCCCTTCTACCGACAGACACCCCCCACAACAATCCAGCAGAGATTTTAAAGGGGAGGAAGGAGCTAGAGACGGAGGGAAGTTGGGCTGCTCGGCTGGGAGCTGGGAATTGTAGTCCACCTAAGACCAAAGCGCCTACCTCAGGCGACGGGGCTCTGTTTAGGAAACTACAGCTCCCATAAGCGCACTGAAAGAGTAGAGCAGGTCCTCCCACACAGACTTTTGGGAGTTGGAGTCAGAGCCTGGAGGGCTGGATTCCATAGGAAGGTCAGGAGGAGGGGAGACAACCCTTCCCAAAATGCAGTGCTCTGCTCCTAGAATAAAAGCCCCAGTGAAAGTTGGGGGATTGTGCTAATTATAATTGAACGTTGAGTGCAGGATTGAGAAGAATCGTCTTAATTTGTAGGTTATTGCGGAAATCAGGGCATGAGCCGATCAGCAATCCCCAAGGACCTGCGTTGTTCGGACTAGGGGGGATCCTGTCTTCGAATGTTCATGTCAGTGGTTCAGCTTTCATTGGTTGAAGATCGCGCCCAGAATCAATGCAAATAAATCCAGAAGCAAGTCTGGGGGCAAAATTGCATTTGCACCGGTGCAAGGTTTCCCTACAAAGGTGCTGAGTCTCCACCAGTTTATCACTCTTACCAGAAACACTCTCCTTCCCCAAGCCTAAGGAACGACCTTAGCACAGGGTGACCCGGGGCAGCCCAGGACCCTGCTCTTTTTGAGAGCCCCACACACATTATTTTTGCCCTGGGCCCCACTGCCAGCCCTGCCCATAGGGCACAACTGCAGCCTTGCACATGGATAGTGGGTGGGGAGGTGCATGTCTAAAAGCACCCTATGTGTCTCTTGGGCATCAGAGTCCCTCAGCATAGAGCAGTGGTTCTCAAACTTTTATTGTTCATGCCTAAACTTCCACTTGTCAGTGGCAATTGAGGCCCCACCACCATACACACAACTTGCTCCTCTCTTCTCTCTCTCCTATTACTTCCGCTCCCTCTTGTTCTTTGACTCTCTCCCCCTTGCCACCCTGTTATTTGGAGCTTCCAACTAACTCAGAGAAGAACTGCTCGTCCCTCAGTTTGAGACCCAGCGGGATAGAGAGACAAAAAGACCAGTATTTCCATCATCAAGTGCATATTTTCTGGTTGCCTCCCAGGAAAATTATTTATTTATTCAAATTCATATGCCACCCTTCCATTTATGGCTCAGGGTGGCTTACAATCAATAAAAACTTCAAAAACAATCCCCTTAACACACCTGCAAGCCTTCCCAACCCCCACCACAGCCAATCTTTCCCTACCTGCCAAAAGCCTGGCCAAATAGAAAGGTCTTACATCGTTTCCAGAAGATGAACAGGCTCAGGCGTAGACAAACCCCCAAGGAGAGGGAGTTCCATAGTTCTGGGCCAGCCACTGAGAACACCACTCTGTGTGCCCTTGATGTAGAAACTTCATGGGCAGATGGTACCTGCAAGAAGGTGCTCCTGGCTGACTTCAGAGGTCATGACAGGACATGAGGGAAGAGGCAGTCGTTCAGATACCAGGTGGGGCCCAGGCTGTTTAGGGCTTAAAAGGTGTAAATCAGCACTGTGAATTGTGCCTGGAAACCTATTAGTAGCCAGTGCAGACTCTGGAGCACTGGTGTAATGTACTCCCAGCTACCCACCCCCAACAGAAGACATCTTGCTGCATTCTGCACCATTTGCAGCTTCCGAACAGTCATCAAGGGTAGCCCCACATAGAGCACACTGCAGTAGTCTAGCCTTGGGTTACAAAGGCCTGGAGAACAGGGGCCAAATCCGAATCTGATAAAAATGGTTGCACCCTTCTCATCAGATGTAATTGGTGAAAAGTGCTCCTGGTCACCACCACAACCTGGCAATCCAGGTGCAGCAATGGATCCAAGAGCACCCCAAGGCTACGAAACTGAGTGACCAAAGGAAGCTGGACCCCCTTCAATAACAGGAGTCCCTATGTCTCCCGGGCCACAACCATCATCACTTTGGTTTTGTCTGGATTCAGCTTCAACTGGCTCGCCCACATGCATCCAGTCTCCAATGGCAACCAGGCACTGGGTAAGCACTGAGACTGCAGGGCCTGGGTCAGATGAAAAGGAGAGACAGAGTTGGGTGTCAGCAGCGTACTGATGGCACCTGACTCCAAATCTCCATACAACCTCGCCCAGGGGCCTGAGATACACATTGAACAGGAGTGGAGATAAGATGGGACCCCACAAGGGAGCTCCTGAGGGGACAACAAGCCACCGCCTATCACTGCCCTCTGGGTTTTCTCAGCCAGGAATGAGTGAAACCACTCAAGAGCAGTCCCACAAACCCCTGTCAGGTCACGCATTCGTGCCAACAACACCCCATGATCAACTGTATTAAAGGCCGCCAAAAGATCTAACAGAATCAACAGGGTACAATTGCCTTTGTTGATTGCCAAGTAAAAGTCATCAACCAAGGCCACAAGCACAGTCTCAGTGCCATATCTAGGACAAAATCTTGACTAACACAGGTCCAGGAATCCATTAACATCGAGATATTCCTCTCACAGTTTTAGCTCTGACACTCCCATTTTGACCTATGGGAGAATCAGGGTAAAAACCATGAGAGGTGGCAACCCTAGGCTCCAGCCTTAACTTGTGCACCATGTAAGTAATGAAGGCGTTGTAAAGTTTCACATATTGTGCTTGCTTACAGTTTAGGCTCCATGCACCCACACTTTGCCTTGGTCTTTCAGCCTCAATCCTCTTTCTTTGTAGGTTGGGGGCAACATTGAAGCTGGGGACAGCAAGCTCCTTCCCACCCAAGTATTACGGATTTGATCCCTGTCTTCAGTGTAACTACAATTTCTCCTTTATTTATAGCTCCCCTCTCAGGCAGCAGCTCAAGTGCATCTGCTTACTACAAGCAAAGGGCAAGCAAATATTTGTCCTAATATATCATGCATTAGAGTACTATACTGTATTGGAAAGGGATTTGGCTGTCTGTGGCTCCTGATTGAGAATTGATTTCCATCTGCTTTCCCCTCAGGTACAACAGCCCTTATAAGCGGATCAAGCTATCCAGGCCATCAACCCTTATATACACACACACCCCTCAAAGTACTTGGATAGTCTGTTGTCCCCATGCCAACTGAAAGCACAAACAAAATACAAACATACAGCCCCCACCCCTGGCTGTCCCACAAACCTTGTCCCTGAATACTCATCTCTCAGCTGGTTCCCCCCATATACACCCCACTACCACCTGGGTACCTCCTCCCAATACAAATACTACCCACACACACCTGCGCTGTCCTCTAGCCTTTTCTGTGGATACACATCATCTATCTCTCAGGCTTATTCCCCCCATATACACCACTACCAGCACTTGGTTGCCTGTTACCAATTGTGACAGGGTCACAGGGGGTTTCTGTGCTCCTCCCCAGAGTAGGAGGCTGTTGGCAAGGCACCAAGCTACTGGCCCTTAAGGTTACAAGCTGAACCTAGCTAGGTCAGCTGATTGACACATCTGGGAAGGCTGCAGGTTAGAAAAGCCAAAACCCAGAGTGAAAAGGGGGAGAGTAGTGAGAGAGATATTTCGGGTTAGTGACTGTGAGCTAACTGGGACCTAGCTGTGTTAAAACCAAGAAGAAGCCTAAAGCAGAAGGCTGTCTTCTTACCAAGAGCAGAAGAACTGTTAAACTTAACTTGGACCCAGTCTGGTAACCAGGGAGTTAAATGGCACCAGGTTGGCTCTAACCTTACCTTTAGTTAGCCCAGAAAGGGGCTGAGATTTATGTTTCTACTGGGGACCCAGCTGACTGGGAGAAGCCCCATTGATTGGAAGTTTGGGGACTAGCTACCAGGGGAAGTTTGTGAGACCAGTGTAAACAAAAACACTCTGGAGTTGCTCAGGCTGAAGACAGCTTATTCATAGCAGCTAGCTTTGCTAATTTTCCATGGACAAAGAAAGGGCCATGCTTGAGGAGGATTGTGCCCAGCTACCTGCTACTGTTGGGAAGTGGGACTAGGGAAAGGAAAAGGGAAGGGAATCACCGACTCCTTCCTCACGCAGATGGCTTCTAGGTAAAAATTCTCCCTCAGGATCTGAGCGGTGGAGGAAACCTCCTAGCCAGAGATCATCACTGGGAGGTGGTGATGTAATCAGTGCTCCCAACACTCTCACACCGTGCACCACAGGGAAAAGGATGGGGAGATAACATGTCACAAGTGCGGATAGGGGGAATAAGGGTCCCAGAGGATAGGTGGGAGAGGGGAAGGGGAACAGGGCACACAGCAGGAATAGGTACCCAGGAATGCAATTATATGGAACACACAGCCACACCTACACCATTCACAAGCACTCAACATAATATATCCTCCACCACACACGAACCTACAATCACCTGCTCTCACACACTCTAACTTACCTGCACACACACACACACAACATCCACATTATTAGCTCACGATACAAAAGATACTCGAGTCAAGGGGCCAGTCTCTCAGCATTCAATCCGATCATCGGCAAGGAGTGAGGCTGGAAGCAGCCTCTTAACTGTTTCCCTGATGCTGGTGCAGGCACTCTGGTCCCAGCCCCGCCCAGGCGCCCAACACAGCATCCCCCTGTGCCTCCGAGCCTGATTGCATGAGCGCAGAGGACTTGGCCGTGGCTACGCCTGAGGACATGCTCTCCATGTGCGGTGGTGTGGCCACTTTTGCTGCGGCCGGGCGCCCCGCGCTACGACTCTCCTCGTTGCTCCCCCCTTCTCCTTAGCAGAATTCACTATGGAGCCCCCTTCCATAGGGAGCGGGACAAGGGGTACCCCCAAAACCATCCCTGCACCCACCTATGCCGGTACCTGACAGCTACACTTTATTCCACCCCTGTCTGCCCCTCAGCCTCATCCGTGCATATGCATCATCCATTTCTCAGCCATAAGAACATAAATAGTGCTATACTGGGTCAGACCAATGGTCCATCAAGTCCAGCATCCTGTCTCTGACAGTGGCCAATCTCTGTCTTTTGGGAGAAGTACTCAACAGGTCACAATGGGCAATTGATTCCCTGTTGTTCCAGCCCCCAAAAGAAAGAGGTTACGTCCCCAAAACCTACTTGGCTGGACCTATCCTCCCCAAAACCTATCCATACACTTTGTCCCCGATAAACACTTCCCCACCTCCTGGCTATCCTCCACCCCCCATATGGACACTTCTCCCACTGCCTGGCCACCCCAGTCTTGTTTCCTTGTACACATCCTGTATCTATCAATCATGTTCCCTAATACTCAGCTGTTCTGTTCTCCACAACCCAAATGAAAGCAGGGGGACAAGGAGAGGCAAGCAGTCCCCTGACCCTCTGCTGTCCCCAGCTTCAGTGTTGCCTCCAACCTGCAGAAGAGGATTGGAGTTAAAAGACCAAGGCAAAATGTGAGTACATGGAGTCTAAGTTGTAAGCGAGCACAATATGCGAGACTGTACGACGTCTTTACTGCTTAAGGTGGGAGTGCTAACTTTCAATATTTATGCTTTTTGGTGTATGAGTGAATTTATAAGAGCCTTAAGTCCTCCCTTAAACTGAAGTATTTTTATCCTAGAATTTCCCTGTTTTTTTAAAGAGGAATACACCAAATTCCCCCTCCTACAACCCAAGAGTCCTGGATCTGAGGAAGTCCTGACTCCCAACCCCCCCTGGTCTAACCCACTACCCCCAATCTCCCCTCCTATTGAAACCAGGAGTCCTGGCTCCCAGCCCCCCTCATCCCCGCTCCCCAAAGGGACTTAAATAACCACAGACACTCTGTAATCCTAATTAGTGATTTTTGTCCCCTTGTTACTCGGCTCTGGATCTCATGAAAATGAACTCTTCATGGTACAGCCTGGCACTTCTTCCCCCACCTGTGCTCCATAATTAATTGACTCTTATCTTTAATGATATGCTACTGAACCTTGCCAGAGCTCAGCTAGCTTTTTATCTTGATCCACATTCATCCTCACATAACTGGCCAGCCTGCCCAATGAACCTGCGCCAGTGTTCTATGCATGTGTGCCGTTATCTTAAGAACCGCACTCTCTCCATTGGATAACAGGAAATTGAAAATATTGTAACACAACATATTTTTAAAAAGAATGGACTAGAATGGACACTTGAATTTTCTGACACCTCAAACCCACTTGATGAAAAGTGTGTTTAAAGTTATTGTATATCAAAAGAAACCAGTTGCAAAACCCAGAAAAAAAAGTTTTTTCTCCAATTTTCAAACTCTTATAATTCAGCAAATTCTCAATGGATCTGTCTGAAATGTGGACAGCTTCTACCCCTCACTCAAGTGATCCTCCCTATAAAATTTCACAGTGGTAGGATAAATCATCTAGATTTTATGAGTAGAATGTTTGTGATTTTAACAGAGAGTGCAAGCCACCTTACCTATGTAGCTGCTCCCACAGCTCTAAATCCAGGTATTTCTTTTTATGCTGCTCTTCACACAAGGCTCAGGGCAGTTCATACAAAAAAGTTTAAAACATTAAAATACATACAATAAAAACACTCTCCATTCAATATCTGTATCCTTCCCCACAACCCCACCCAAAAACCCAACCAACCCCCACATCCCTGCCTGCCAAATGCTTTTCCAAATAATTTTTTTTTGCATTGCCTCCAGAAGATAGCCAGGCTGGCTCAGGCTCAAGTGAACCTCCTGGGGAAGGAAGTTCCACAACATGGGGGCAACGACTGAGAACGCTCTCCCATGCATACCCAGCCCACAGACAAGGGTAACAGATGGAATACGCAGGAGGGCACCCCTGGCCGACCGTAGGGGCCACGTAGGGACATAGTAGGAAAGGCAGTCCTTCAGCTTTATGAGACCCACACCATTTAGGGCTTTAAAGGTCAAAACCAGCACCTTAAATTGTACCCGGAAAACTATAGGCAGCCAGTGCAAACCTCAGAGCATTGGTGTAATGTGCTCCCGGCGACTCGTCCCAAAAGGAGTCGAGCCGCTGCATTCTGCACCAGCTGCAGCTTCCGAATAGTCACCAAGGGCAGCCCCACATAGAGCGCATTGCAGTAATCTAGCCTTAAGGTGATGAAAGCATGGATGACAGTGGCCAGATCTGAGTCAGAAATAAAAGGCCGCAGCCTCCTCACCAGATGGCGCATCTGGCCACTGCCACCAGCTGACAATCTGAATGCAGTGAAGGATCCGAAAGTACTCTGAGACTGCGAACATGAGTGACCAGGAGGGCTGGACCCCATTAATGACAGGTGTCCCAGTCCCTCCCAAGTCACAAGACTGGCCAACCATCATCACTTCAGTCTTGTCAGGATTCAGCTTCAGTCAGCTCACCCTCATCCAGTCCCTGACAGCTGCCAGGCACCAGCTAAGCACCGAGACTGTGGGACCTAGGTCAGATGAAAAAGAGAGGTAGAGCTGAGTGTCGTCAGCATATTGATGACACTTCACCCCAAACCTCCGAATGACCTAACCCAGCAGCCTCAGATACACATTGAACAAGAGGGGGAACAGAATAGAACCTGTGGGACACTACAGGGAAGATCCCGAAGAGACGATGAACAATCACCCATCATCACCCATTGGGACCTTTCTGACAGGAGAGAGTGGAACCACTCAAGAACAATTCCGCACACCCCTACCAGGACCAGCAGTCATGCCAACACCACCTCATGATTAACTGTATCAAAGGCCACAGAAAGATCAAATAAGATCAACAAGGTAGAACTCCCCTTGTCCATCTCCAGGCACAGGTCATCGACCAAAGTCACAAGCACAGTTTCCGTGCCATGGCCAGGACAAAAACGGCACACTTCCGGTAGCACAAAGGAAACCCATTTTGAGTACTCTCCATTGTCTATATTATTGATTTATTATTTTATTTATTTCTTAAATTTATACCCCGCCCCTCCTGAAAACAGCTCGAGGCAGCTTCCACCCATAAAATATACATAAAATACATATAAAATACTTTAAAACACATCAATAAAAATATTAAACAGGGCCCGGGCAACATTAAGACAATCAATCGGGAAGGGGAGATAAAAAGTCCAATTACACCACCCCCACCCCTCGAAGGCCTGGGCGAACAGCCAGGTTTTACAACTTCGCCGGAATGACAACAGGCTTGGGGCCAGGCAAGCTTCCTCCGGAAGGGAGTTCCAAAGGCACGGCGCGGCGCAGCCACCGAGAATGCCCTCTCCATTGTGGCCCCCCGCTTAACGCGGGGGACCTCCAGGAAGGCACCTCCGGCAGACCGAAGGAGCCGTTCTGGGGCGCGGAGGGCGAGGTGGTCCCTGAGTTATGAGGGGCCCAGACTGTGACGGGCCTTATAAATCAGCACCAAAACCTTGAACCTAGCTCGGCACGCTATTGGCAACCAGTGCAGAGTCTGGAGCACAGGTGTAATGTGCTCCCGGCGACCCGTCCCCGAAAGGAGACGGGCCGCCGCATTCTGCACTAGCTGCAGCCTCTGAACCAGGAACAAGGGAAGACCCACATAGAGCGTGTTGCAGTAGTCCAGCCTCGAG
Source organism: Sphenodon punctatus (assembly GCA_003113815.1). Lineage (NCBI taxonomy): Eukaryota > Metazoa > Chordata > Lepidosauria > Sphenodontia > Sphenodontidae > Sphenodon > Sphenodon punctatus. The sequence continues at coordinate 355,637 of QEPC01003301.1, forward strand.
GTGACGAAGGCATGGATGAGGGAGGCCAGGTCCAGGCCGGAGACGAACGGACACAGCCTCTGCACCAGATGCAACCAGCGGAAAGCAGCTTTTGTGACTGCCTCCACCTGCCGCTCCAGGCGGACATCCGCGTCCAATATCACCCCCAGACTCCAGACCTGCTGAGCTATAGGAGGGCGAACCCCCCCAATCAGGGGGGCCACTACCTCCCTCGCTCTCCCCACCAACATCACCTCCGTCTTATCGGGGTTGAGCCTCAGTCTGCTCTGCCACATCCATTCCGCCATGGCCTCCAGATACTGGGATAGCAACGAGACAGCAGGGTCTGGGTCAGTTAAAACAAAGGCAGCTGTTGGGTAGTATGTTGAATCCTAGGCTCTCTGATCTCTCAGCAAGCATCAGTTCCTACAGCCAGTGTGCCAGATAGGCATTACATTACCACCACCCTCATTTAAATGAGGTCTTGGGAGGCTAGTGAAAGAGTGGTAGTCACCAAAAGACCAAGGTTCCTGGATCCCTGTGTTTACCACCTTTTAACATTGATATTGCCGTGAGTCTTGTGGGTAAGGCAGTGATGGAATCCAGGAGGTCTAAGGCTGCTTTTAGACAGGACATGCCCACAGGAGTCCACCCATCCCACACAGTCCCAGGTGCCAGTCTGAAAGTGGCATGGGTGAAGGTATGCTCCTGCAACTCATACACACTCACCCATGCCCTTGCAGGGAGAAACCCAGGTTTTACCCAGTGGCTCCATGGAGGGTTATGAATGGGTGGTGGTGCATTGGTGGAGGTGCACACCGACTGTACACCCATTCACTGCTGTGTAAAGGCCCACCCCCACATGCACACCGGAAGTGCACAGCAGCACACACAGACCTACCCCCCAGGTGATTCTGTCTAAAAAACGCCTGTGTTACAGGTACAGCTTTAACCCCACTTGCATGGGGCCTCTTGCATGACCACCTCTGAGGTGTTCCCTCTGTCTCACCTAATTTTAAGTATATTCTCTGAGGCAGTCTAAGTATTACTCTGTACATGTTCAGCAGCTAGCACAACAGTGGCACTAGGTAAAAGCAATAATTGCTTATGTTTAAATATTACGACTCTGAAAAATTCTGCAAAGGACACATTCTCTTTACCATGACACTTGCTCTGAGATGCTCTGGTGGCTTTTTTTAGTTCCTTGTTGCTGAAAACTGCACTACAAAGATATATTGATTCTGCGCCTAGCCATGGTCCCTTGCTCACAATTCGTTAACTCAGCTTACTGTGTGCTGCAGTCCCTGCAATCCATAAGTAAGCAGATGGATCTGCTGGTAACGCCTCTTTTGTGTTTCATTTTCGGGGGGAAATCCTCATTTAACTGGGCACATTCTCCCAGCCCATCCAGACTATTTATTTATTTTATTCGATTTTTATGTCGCCGCCCCCCTCCCCCTCCTGCCTTCACAGCTCGGGGTGGCTTACAACATTTTAAAATACAATAACATAAAAACTTTAAAACAACCAATAATAAAGCTACAAACAAAAGTATCCCTACCCCCTCACCCGTCTCCCTCAAGATCTTGAATTTCCTATTTTAGGCTATGGAAAGGAAAGTTGATGCAATGCATGCTTAGTTGGACTGGCAGGAAGCAGCCATGGTACTCGCATGTTGACCAGCCCGAGCTCCCGTCCTCAGCAGCAGCCTGGGCAGGGGGAAGAACTACCGCCGCCTGCCCGCCGGCCACTCGCCTGCCTGAGTCATGCCCCTGTTCGCCAATTTGCCCGCACTGCTGCTGGTGCTGCCGACCACCACAGCTTCAAAGGTCCCGCTGCACTGTGTGCCTCCGTGTGCAACTTGTGCAAGCACACGCTGGGGCAGCTGTGTTTCCCCATACTATGAGGCCTGGAGACATTAGTGGCACTGGTCCAGAGTAGCCAGGATATGCCATTAAATGTCCCATAACAGCATAAGTGACGTGTGGGGACCCGGGGGGCACCGATTTCGGAAGCCCTATAGAACCCCTGCCCAGCCCCAACTCCTGTGCCCCTGCTCCACCATCGACACTTACCAATTGTCTGTTCGTAACAGACACCTCCACACAGAACCCTAAAGAACAAGGATCCCCACAGCTCTACAAAGCTTAGAACCCCATAAAATAGACACCCACAGGCTAGCTCAAAGAACCTCACAGAATACACAACACAACCCCGTAGTAAAGAGTCCCACAGAATACACCCCCCACAGAATCAGCCTCATAGAACGCCCGCAACCCCATAAAGATCAGACAGCCCCACAGAACATACACCCAGTCCCACAAAGACTCGTAGAATCCACCCCTAAAGACACATAGAATAAAGCCCCGCAGACGCCCTCCCACACACACAATCCCACAGAGTGATGACAACTCACAACTACATAGTGCCCTAGAAGAACAGACACCTCAGCTCCAAAGTGCCACTTATTTTTATAATTTGTTTATCTAATCCAGGGTGTATTTCTAGTCCAGGGTGATGCTCCATGCGCAAGGAAATGTGCACTGTGCCTTTAAAAAGCTAGCACTTTATCTGGCTAGAAGCGCAGCAGCCCTCCGGGAATTGTAGTTTAACTGTCCGCCTAGCCTCCCTTTGTTTTATGCGCGAACTACGATTCCCAGAATGCAGCAAGAATAGTCTGGAGGGGAAGGGGCTGAGTTAAAGGGGCCGTGCAGGAGGAGAGAAACGTGTTGCACTAGGAGGTAAGGATGCAGCGTGGGGGGAGACTGGCAGAGTGGATTAAACTGTGTTCTGCCTTTAACGCTAGGCCCTTGCAAAGCCGCCCAGGCCGCACCAAAAGGGGGGGTGTGGGGTGTCACTGCTTCATTTCCCCTGTTTCCTGCTGCAGCCAGAGTGCCGAGAGCTCATTGCATTTAATTTAGAGCAAGGTTTCCAGATTAACGGGGGGATTACCACCAGTCATACTGAAAGTGTGACAGCTCCTCCCTCTTGAACCCTCAAAATCTCCCTTCCTCTAAATGGTACTGGCTTCTCCCACTCATCCAGCTATCAGGAAACTGAAATGCAGGGTGGCACTGGAAGTGCTGTGGGGCTCATGGAGCTCTGAAATTGCAGGGCGGGGGGAATGATGCCCCCTGTAAACCCTAGCCTTGAGGTGGAGGCATATCCCTTCTGGTTTGAAATTTCTGGCTCAGGGCACTGGCTCCCTGCTTAGGGGAATGAATTGCAAACTCGTTGCTTTTCATTAGTGCTTGGGTTCTCTCAGCCTCCGTTAGACCCTGATGCCCCTTCACAACAACGGATGGGTTTATCCCCCCAACTCACCCACTGGGGTAGCTGCTGGCTCACTTGCCTTTCTGCAACTCAGGACCTAGGCCCTTGTCCCTGGGCTCCCTAGCAGTCTCACACCCACCTAGGTAACCCCAAGGGCTGTTCACTTTCACAACAAGAGCCTTCAGCAAGAGCTTGCTGCTTCGTAAACTAGATCCCAGCTACTCCAGGGGTCCTGCAGTTACAAGCCCCTGTTCCTGTCCTGAGTTACACCTGGACTGGGCAGTAGCTAGAGTTCCCCTCTGCCCCGAGTCAGGCCTCAGCTGAGCAATGTTAAGGGGTTGTAGGGCACCAGAATGAGTAAGCAGGCACCTATTGCTACCTTTTGTAGTTTGACTCTGAGACTCCCATAGGCCAAAATGGGAGTCGGGGTCAAACTGGAAAAGGTGGCAACCCTACCTCTACCCTGAGTCACACCTGAGGTGGGCAAATGCTTCCTCAGGATTTCCTGCCCCTGTAGTCTGTCTTGGATTTCCAAGGCCCTTGTTGGGCTAAGGCCCTACCCTAGGGCCTTCCTGAACCCTCTTGCCTATCTCTGGGCAGGGTCCAGGTTCCCACCTATATCTCAAGCAGTGTGGCTGCAGGTGCTCCCTACCCTCCTGTCTCCAAGATAGGACTCCCTGATTGAGCTTGGGTTCTCTATAGCTCTCAGCCAGGATGATGTGACCAGCCCACATCTGGTCACCTGATGCTTCTATACTGAGCCCTAGCATAACTCTTTAACTGCTGGACCCATTCCAAGTCACCACCTTTGCTTTTATGCCTGGACTATTGGCTCTGTCGCCTCCCTATAACCCTTTGCACTGATGACCTAGTGACAGTGTGTTTAGCCTGCTTGGGCCTAGTCTCCTTCCCCATCAAACTCTGGGAGCAGGAACAATGGCAGGCAATGCAGCTCCACCGTAACACATGGGCCCCAGTGCAGTTACACTGGCATACCCTCCAACAGTACCTTTTTGCCCAGTACACTAATGGGTTTTGTTATCTTGTACCGGGCTCCCAGCAATGTAAGGTTTGTACTAGATTTTGACAGACAATGGAGGTTGTTAGCACCTCATTAATCCAGCAGGTTTAATGATTTCTTCACTTTAACAAGCTTGAGATAAGCACGGCCACCAAAGAACAAAAAAAGATAACACCCAGACAGGGGTGCTGCATACCTGGGTTCCAGTTAAAAACTAAAGAAAGTAGGATGGTTGTGTTTGTGGGAAATGATTCTTTAACATGCTGAAAGGGACTGTTGCTGCTTCCACCTGTGATCCTCTGAGTGACTTTAGAACTAAAATGTTAGAGCCAAAGTCAATGCACACATTTAAAATACTAACTTTAATAGGCTGAGTTTTAATTTGAAGCATCAGTCTTGCACATACAAACATATGTGTACACAGTCTCTCTCACAGACATCCTTTTTCCCCAGCTCATCCCCAAAGTGGGCTATTACAATTTTTGATAAACACATGCAAATGTATGCAAGTTAGGAGTAGCATGAAGTGTACCTATTTCTCACCTTCAAATGTTGGAGGGTATACACTGGCCGTCCCTATTATAGCTACGCTGTAATAGGGACCTTCTCCAGGCTGGAGCTTCATGCTATGGCATGAGCAATGAAAGGGTTAATCCAACCCTGGTCTTTTAAGTCTTTGTTTTGCTGGCCCTATGGTAATGATATAAGGAGACTTCTTCCCTCTCTAGCTACCCTCATTGAAATACGGTCCACCTCCACTGCAGCAGGATTCCCTCCTTCCCAAACTCTCTCCTGGAGGGAGCCCAGGCCATGCTCTTTAGCCACTGCCATCATGCTTCATTCAAGGCCTCAGCCTTCATATTCTGTAGGGATTCGGTCACCTCCCCATATGTTTAGAGCAGCTCTTGAATCTCTTGTCTTGTGCTAAGCCAGAAAATAATCTTCTTTCCCCCATCAATTGCCTCTCTCACTCTCTCCAGGCATTTTAGGGCCACAGTCGTGGCCCTATAGTTAAGGCAGTAGCAAACTCTCATTGAACAGCATCTATGCTGTTCAGTGGGAGTCAGTAGAGCAAAAATGTCCAGTTGGCGACCATTCTAGCTTTCCTCCAGCAACACATGTGTTCTGTGATTACAAACAATGAATGGGAGTCCCCATCCCTCACCTGCCTCTGCCTGCCAGTAGTGCTGCAGCAGCAGAAGGATAGTGGAACTGTTTGTTTACAAACAACTCCTCCCCATGTGAGTGATCAGAAGGTTGTTGCCGTGTACAGAAGGTTCTTCGAGATGGCTTCTAACATTCTCACAACTGGGTTGTGCATGCTCACCATATTCAAATAATAGACCACGTGATGGTCTCAAGCTCCTCTAGTATAAAAAGTACTCTCTCCCTCAGAATGACACTTCCTTCCAACCCTTTCTAGGAATATAAGAAAATTCCACGCTGGGCTGGAAGGGTGGGTGTTGTGAGAACATTAGAAGTCATCTCGAAGAACCTTGTTTACAAGGCAGCAACCTTCTGTTCTTCCTGTGGCTCATCACAGGCTGTTTTTACACAGTGCCACCAGGTGGTGGGTCCATGGGCGCACCGGTACACAGGCGTGGCATACACACAGCCGCACACGCATCCCCACTCACACCCCCCCCACTCATCTGCAACCACGGAGCAACTGCCGTTTTCCCCGGTTGCTCTGTGCATGAACACGCAGAAATCTGCGTGTTCATGGGTGGGAGAGCCCCGTGTAAAAAGGGCTACATTCTCACAACTGTCTTATGTATACTATCTTGAGTAGGAATTTAGTATGTAAAACTATCTATTCTATCTTGGAAAAGCTGCAAATATGGATCTGAGATTATTATGGCTGCTATTTCACTAACTCTTAATGAAATTATTGCTAACAGGAATACTGTCTTTAAACCCCCACCCCATAACCAGTTCATTTGTGCCCCCCATAAAATCAATTCACGCTGCCCAGGGGATGCAAATGAACTGGTTATGGGTGGGGGCAGTGCGAATTGATTATGGGGACACAACTGGTTATCTTTGTCTTTTCATGGCATAATGATGTGCTTAATAGACTGACTGCATTTGGGGTGCCATGTGTGATAGCAGCGCCCCCAGGCCCGCCAGTGGGACACAAAGAGGGGACCCACCTTGACTTCTTGGCCAGGGGCCCATTCCATCCTAGCTACGTCCCTGCTATTGAGTACAGCCACCAGGGGCACTGATTGCAGCTTGAACCACGAGCGCTAGCCCTCTGACCGGCCCCTCTCCAACTCCGGGCCACAGCACGGTAGGCCAGGTGAGGCCTCGCCTTCTCCAGCAAAAGAAAGAGCAGTCAGACAGAGCCAACCAGTGCCCAGCAGCTGTTCAGTCAGTAAGGCCTCCTGTGTGTATCCCAGCCCTGTCACCCACTCCTTCCCTTTGCAAGCTCAAGCGAATCGGGGACTCCCTCCAGTTCAGGCAGGCAGCGTGAATGNTGTGTGTATCATGTATGGATGAGTGTGTGTGTGTGATCAATTTGAATGAATGTGAGGTGAGAGCATGTGCGTACTGTGTCTGAATGATTGTGTGAGATCAGTTAGAATGAGTGTGTGTGTGAGAGGTGAGAGCACGTTTGTGAATGAGCATGTGACCTCTTTTACACGAGACGCACTCACGCAGTGGCATGGGTGGGTGTGTCTCGTATGAAAGCAGTCACTTGTGCGCTCCTGAGTAACACGCACCTCCACCCATCACCCCTACACAGAGAAACCTGCAAAACAACAGGTTGCTCCATGTGGGGGATGTAGGGGGATGGGTGAGCACCTGTGTGCACCTGCAGTGTTCTTGTGTCTGGAGCCAGCTTATGCATTAACAAAACTATTAAGTTTCAACCGAAGGGCAAATTACCTAGACAAAAAACCTTTGGTTTAAGAAGCTCGTTAAGGCGGCATTACAAATTATACTCAATCATTAACATGACAGTAAATTGTACGTTAAGGCAACTTTATTAAAAATCAGACCAATCTATACATTTTTCTTTTCTCATTCATTAATTTAAAAAAATTATGACAACTGAAATTAAACTGTATACATTCCTCATCACATATATGTATTGTTCAGTCACCATACCACACATATGCAGCTTAATTTCAGTTGTCATTTTTTTTTTTTATTAATGAATGAGAAAATAAAATGTATAGATTGGTCTGATATTTTATAAAGTTGCCTTAACATACAATTTACTGTCATGTTAACGTTTTAGTATAATTTGTAATGCCGTCTTAATGAACTTCTTAAACCAAAGGTTTTTTGTCTAGGTAATCTGTACTCAGAGGAGTGCCATTCAGCAGTGGTACAGGCTTTGCAGCTCCATAGTGTAGCAGGAACTGCCTCTCCTGTATCCAGCTTGTCCCTGCTCTGAGTGGTTCCATGGGGCATTGCTGTGGCATGGGGAGCACTGCAACACTGAAGAGCTACTTTTCACTTACAGGCCCAGCACTGCGAGTTGGAGAGTTCAGTTCTGCAAGGATGGCAGCTCCAGGAGGGGTGGAGTGGACTGTGATCGTCCTGACTTGCCAGCACAAGGACAGCGTCTATGCCTTTCAGAAAGGCAAGTGTGGTGGCCCAGAGCCCTCCTGTCATGTTTTGCAGGATCAAGACCTGAGTTCTTGCAGGATCAGGGCTGGTCAGGCAGCAAATGCAAGCGAGGTGATCAAGACTCAAAATCAGTGTCCAGGCCAAGGGGTCAAAGCCAAGAAGGAATGTAGAGCAGGGTCCAGGCAAAGGAGTAGCTGATGGGTAGGAGTGGGCTGGGCTGGGCTGGGCTGGTGGAGGGAGGCAGAAAAGGACTAGCTGGGCTTGAAGACAGGCTGGGAGTGGGACAGAGATTAATTGAAGAGGTCTGTCTGCAATGGTCTTGGCAACAGATTATTCAGACAAGATAAGTATGGCAGGAACAGGAAATAAATACAGGAGAAGAGCCAATGAGCAGCAGCCTCCTGTTCACCTGACTCCCTTATGCTGCAGCAAGCTAAGGGCTGGATTGCGCTCTATACAATGTAATTCTCTGGCCTGGCCTGGCCTTTGTGATGACGCAAGTGGGTGACGCTCTGGCTCATCTCAAATGCCTGGGTTTTAGATCCCTGGGTCCTAACATCTCCTGTCCGTACAGAGATCAAGCACAGCCACCTGCCGCCCTGATCATGGGGCTGGGGCTCACTAAGCACCAATAACTCTGGCCAGTCAGACACAGTCTTAGACCACAATCCTATTGGCCTTCATCCAGATCCCTTTGCTCTCCCAGCTCTGTCCTGATGCCCCTCAGTCCTAACTTGCAGCTCCCTGCTATCCCTACCCTGATCTCTTTCAATGCCCCTCAATCCTGACCTGCAACCCATACTGCTATCCCAGTCCTGAGGTCCCTCCCCACAACTTTGTTGGCATCTTTCTGTCCTGATCCACAATCCCCAGCTATCGCAGGTCTGTGCTCCCCCACCTAAAACCACAGCACTGAATACATAAGAACAGAGTTACTGCTCTACAGGGTCAGACCAATGATCCATCTAGCACAGTATCCCTCACCAGCGTAAGTGTCAGACTCCATCATTCCTTTCTATTTCTATCAACTTCTCTGTTCCCTTTACATAGATATAAAGCAGGGATGGACAAACTGTGGCTTTGGAGTCACATGTGGCTCTTGAGCTATTCCAGTGCAGCTCTCAGGCTAGGGGTGGTCCTGGGCTCCACACTGCCTTAATGCACTCAAGTCTTGGCAGCTGAAACGCAGCTGTTCCTCAGAATCTTGGCAGCCAGGAGCAGGACCAAAGAGCACCAGATCCACCAACTAATCACAAAACAGGAAAGGTTTGTGCACACGTGTGTGTGCAGGTTTCTTGTGGTTCTCATACACGGCTCTTAGGTAGGGTGGCCTATCTAAGGTTGCAGGGCTGCAGTGGAGCCAGTGCAGCCCTGCAACCTGTATTTTTCATAAGTGCCCTTTAAAATTTGCATATCTGGCCACCTACTCTTCAGGTTAGAAACTTTGCCCACCCTTGATATATAGAGTTTTCCCTCTAATACCATCATCCTTAAGTGATGCCTGTGCCTTCCTAACAATGTGCTCCCTGGCACCTGTAGGCTTTCCCCCAGTCCTTAGTTTAAAAACCTCACTTGTTTATTATGTGCAAGCAGTATGGTTCCATTTTGGTTAAGATGGAGCCCAGGTTTCTGTAGCAGAGCAAGCTAGCTGAGGGAGCCTGGCCCAGCCAAAGTTAGCACCAGCCAGGCTAGCACAGGGGCTGTGGTGGCACAGAAGGGTGCCTTAATGGGCCATGCCATGCTAGCAGCCTGCGGCTGGGCTAACAGAGGGCCTGATGGGGCCAGCTGAGCTTGGGTGTAGTGTGACAGGGCCAGTCCAGAGTTCAGCAGAATGAGCTGGAAATTCAGCGAGGAAGGCTAGCGAAGCAGGAGCTTAGGGGGAGCCCTGTGTAAACCCTAAGCAGCCCAGGAGTGGGGCTGGCCAGGAGGGAGGCAGGAGTTATGGAGGGCTCTGCCTAGAGAGAGAAGTCGGCTACCTGACTACAGGAGGGACTGTGCTTGGACAGAGGAAGAGCCCATTGGACAGGATTGTATGTTTGGTAGTGGGTAAATAAAGGACTGTAGGTAAGATCCTGCATGGCTGACATGGTTGGGCATGGATCCTGACATGACATACCTCGGACCCGCACGCCCAATCACAGCTTCCTTCTTTTCTCACAGGTTTCCAGTTCCTGATAAACCTAATCCTCTTTTCTCCCTACACCATCACCTCATCCACACATAAAGGGTATTCTCAGACGTTACAAGATCACAGTCAACCACAGTGAACCACACACAACCCCGCGGCGGGGCCAAAGGGCCCCGAACGTCTCTTCGGTGGCCACCAGATGTTCACCACAGACAAACCCCACCAGGGGTCAAAATTAACCACCCTTCCGGAGCTCCGGCCCGGACCATCTCCGAAAGCGTGGTCAAAGCAATTCCCACCAGGAAACAACAAAATGTAACGACTGAACGGCAACCACCAGCTGGAATCAAGCAAAATGATTCCCAGCCGGGGACAAAGCACGCAGTGTCGCTGCCAGGCAACGAGCAACAATACAGGCTGGGGAGGGAGATTTAAAGGGCACACTGTGGCGGGATGGAGCAAGGCGGAAGGGAGAAGAGAGCGGAGGGCGGGTGAGGAAGTGGGGAGGAGGAAGTGGTGGTGGTGGTGGAGGAGACGCAGGCGGAGGAGGTGGTCGTGCTGCACATGGAGGTGGTTGAGGGAGAGCAGCAGCAGCAGCCAGAACAGGCCGCCCCAGCGCCGGCAACCGGCCCGGGGGATGAGGCACCCCGGAAACAGGTAAGGGGACCAAGGGGGGAGGGCGGCACAGGGGCACCAAAGGGGGAGTCGGGCTGGCAGGTGGGGGGAATGCGGGAGGGCCGTGGGGATGGGTCAACCCGGCAACCAACAGCCCCCCCCCCTTATGATTCACAGACACGGAAATGGGCCCGGGAGCCCGAGCCCCCGGAGGAGACGGGCGAAGGGCAGGTGGAAGAGGAGGAGGACTGGGACCAGGAGGGCTCACGCGGGAGACGCCCGTACCACCGAGGGGGTCAATGGGGCACAGGGAAACCTAGGACTTCATTAAGATCTGGGGGACCCTGGAGCACCAGTTGGAGCTAGCAGTCAATGAGAGGAACGCGCACGTGTACCAGGAGATCGTGCGGAACATGGAGGCGGCGGGGCACCACAGGACAGTGGCCCAGTGCCGATCAAAGGCCAAGGAGCTCAAGGCCATTAAGGACAACAACCGGCGGTCCGGGCATGGAGCCCGGACCACCCCCTACTATGACGCCCTGGACCGTATCCTCCACATGAAGGGCTCCATAGTTGCTCTGCGCCTCGTGGGGAGTGCCGTGGTCCAGGGCAGGGAACGGGCTGAGGTACCCCCTCCCCTCGCTGCCCTGCGAGAAGGCACTGGCTCCAGGGGCCCCGCCCCCCCAAGAGGAATGCCCCGGGTCATCAGGGACCAGCAGGCCCCCCTCACGCACCAGACCCGAGAGCCCCCAGCTGACCCCCAGACCAGGAGGAGCCGAGCCCGACAGACCAGGCACTCTCGCCCAGGGGACGCAGGGGGACCCCAGCAACACAGAGGGACCAGCCTCGGAGGGCTCTGAGACCGTCATAGAGGGTAAGCAAGCGGGTGGGAGGGGAAACGGACTGGAGGGGATGGGCTGAGAGGGGGAAGGGGGCACACAGGCCATGGGGCCGCCCCCAGCAACCCCTGATACCCCGGACCATGGACGGGGCCCGGGGGACACATTCAGCCTACCCCAACCCACCCCCTCCTATGTCCGCACAGGTCACGTCACGCCCCGGCACCTGCGACAGGCTGGCGAGGGGGACGGAGGTGAGCGGTCCCAGGTGAGGCAACATGACAAGTGGGGGGAGAGGAGGCCCGGGGAGCCCAGGGGGTGGACCCGGGCCCTGTGGCGTGGGGGGGGGCTGGGCACAGCGGTACTCCGGGGGAGGGTGCTGGGTGGCCACCCGACGGGGGGCCCTCATGACCTCCCAGCCACAGCATGGGATGTGGGGCGGGTGGCTGGGGCACCTAACCAACCACTATTATGTACCCCCACAGGGTGACCCACCGGGTCCAAGCAAGCTGGCCCCGTGCCCCCGGCCCAGCGAATGAGGGAGCACCAAGCACGGGTACGGTGCCGGAGGGAGGAGCAGGTGGAGGACATAGGCCGCACCACCACCGAGCAGGGTGAGCGGATGATAGCGGCCATCGACCGTATGGAGACGGCCACCGAAAGGGCCGTGCAGCAAGCGGAGGCCAGGGACCGGAGGCTGTAGATGGAGGGTGCGACTGGGAAGGAGGCGGGAGCACAGCAGGCAGGTGGAGGCGTTCGGGTGGCTGGAACAGGCCATTGACCGGATGGTGAGGGAGCACTCTGCCAAGATGAACCGGTCCCATGACATCGGCACCTCGCTGCTGCTGCACACAGGGATCATGAGCGCCTACGTGATGGCTGCTACCCCGCCAGGCAACCTGCCTGCCCTGGTCCCAATGCCGGGCCCCTTGGCACCCCCACCATCTCCGCCACCGCCCCAGTCACCGGCACGCCTGCTGGGCCTTCACATCTGCCTACCAGTCCCTGTAGGCCTCCAGAGGGAGCAGCCGTCCAGGGGGGCTCCTCCGACCCCGGATCCGCCCGCCCTCCCAACACTGCTTGCTCCTCAGGACACTGAGGCCTCCGAGAACAATGTTGGGGACATGGACAGCGGGAGGGAGGGGAGCTCCCAGAGCTACGGGGCGGCCAAGAAGGAGGCCCCGGAGATATGCAGGTCGGGGGGGGAAGGGGGCGAGCGGCCTGAGGGGGGGAACACGGCACTGGGAGGTGGGTGGTGGTGGCGGGGGCACCTGTAGGAGGTATTCACAATAAATGCACGGGCACCACAGTTGCATCTGTGGTTCTGTTCATGGGCTGGGGGCGGGTGGGCGGCAAGGGGTGCGGCCAGGGTGCTGGTGGGGACCCCGGGGTGGTGCGCGGCCTCATGCCTCAGCCTCCCAGCTGATCCGCCTAACCAGGGCAGCATGGATACGCTTCACGTAGCGGTACTTCCGTGGGTTCTCAGCGTTCACATAGAGGGGCACGGCGCCGGGGCACGGGGTAGTCGAGGGCAGCCCCATCGGTCTCGCACACGTTGTGCAGCATGCAGCAGGCTCCGATCACCAGGGCTGAGGTCTCCACTGTGTAGTCCAGCCAGCCCACGAGGCTCCTCCAGCGCTGCTTGAGGGCCCTGAAGGCCCTCTCCACCACGGTCCGGCAGGCACACAGGCGGGTATTGTAGAGTGCCTCCACAGGGTTCTTGGCAACCAGGTATGCCTTCATCAGCCACTGGGTGAGTGGATAGGCCGGGTCCCCCAAGATACAAGGGGGCATCAGCACCTCCTCAATCCGGGTCATCCCCAGGTCCGCGAAGTCCCCGTGGTACATCCGGGTATAGAAGGGTGAGATGGTCATGATCTGGGCATCATGGCTGCACCCAGAGGAACCCATGTATATGTCTATGAACCGCCCCCGGTGGTCCATGACCGCCTGCAGCTGCAGGGAGTGGTACCTGTGTTGGTTGATGTATTCCGCAGCTTCTCCATCGGAGGGATGGAGGATCTCGATGTGGGTGCTGTCCACGGTGCCCATGCAGTTGGGGAACCCTCCAGCCGCGAACCCGGCCATCACGGCCTCCTGGTCCACCAGCTGGATCGCTCGGTACAGGAGCATGCCCTCCACCACTTTGCAGAAGTCCCGCAGGATCCTGACGACGGTGCTCACCCTGACGCCAAAGTGCTGCGAGACGGACCGGCAGGAGTCGGGTGTTGCTAGGGCCCAGACCCCGATGGCCACCTGCTGGACCATGGGAATGGGGGCCCACATGGGGGTGTGCTGCTGCTCCAGCCAGGGTGTTAACAGCTCCGCGAGTTGCAGGAGGATGCACCTGTCCATCCGAAAGTGCGCCCTCCAGGCGGTCTCGTCCCACTGAACCAGCGCCTTGAACCACCACCCCTGTGCCCGCTCTGTGACCCATACCTGCCGGTCCATGGGGATAGCGAGCAGGGCTGTGCGCTCCATGGTCTCCCTCCCCCACTGGAGCTGGCCAGCCGCCTCGTGGAGCACAGCGGCCTACACCGGGCGTGGAGGAGGGCCTGTCGGGCTGTCCTGGACACTCGGTGGGCCCTGAGCCGGGCCAAGGAGCGCCTGTGCCCGTGGTGGGCTCTCCGGCCTCTAGCAGCACTCCTGGCCATGCACACCCGCAGGCATGCACCCAGGTGCACCTCTGCTGTCTGGATGCGCAAGAAGTCCGTGTGTGAGCAGTACCACTCCACGCAGACTGCTAGGTGCATCCCACAGGCGCCCAACCGTCCCAGATCCATGGTGAACAGTGTCCCGGGTGGGTTGGAGGCGCACCCGTTATAGGCTGGGTCACGTGTCGTCCCACCCCCAGGTCACGACCTGGCTACCGGGTGGGGGGCCCTGGGTCGCCCTGCGCCCCCGGCCAGCAGGCTCAGCTCCTGCAGGGCGAGTGGGGTGGGGAGGCAGCGGGCGCCCCATTGCTCACACCTGCGGTCCCTTCACGGGGCCTGGTGCATGGTCCAGCCTGCGCCCAGCTGTGCCGACAGCAGCTGCATTCCTGCTGTCATCACCTCCCACCTCTCTGTGTTGGCTGCCTGTTGTCCTCAGCACCCTGATTAGTGTGTAGGCTGCCCTGTACGTGTGCTTGGTTGCAGCAGCTGGGCTGGGTCCGCATCCCAGGCCTCGCTCTTTTGCCGTGCAATGTTGCAGCCTGTGGCCTTATCGCTTGGCCTTGGAGCTCCCCTGCGTCCCCTCCCGTTGCTCCTGGGATTGTGGGCCCCCCCTTCCCTTGCAGTTCGTCTCCGCCACTTGCTGGACCATGGCTGGCAGCGCTGCCCCAGGGCTTGCGGGCCCCACCACTACTGGCACCCCCCATAGCTGGACCTTCCACGAAACCATGGCCCTGTGTGACCTGTGGCATTCCCTGGCCGTGCAATTGCTCCTGAGCTGGCCGGACAGCCTCACAGGTGCCTATGTAAGTCTGAGCTCCGGCCTGCGCTACTTTGGCTATGAGGCGAGCGCCCGCGACTGCTGGCTGCATGCGGAGATGCTGGGCCTGCGTCCCTTTCCCGATCGGTGCATCCCAGAGATGAGGTGCTCACGTGGGGTGGTCGGCGGCGGAGACCGTGTCTGCTCTCTTTGTGTGCAGTCTGGCCGCCTACACGGTCTGTCTGGCGGAGGGGGGCCCTGCCCTGGCAGTGTCCTTTGACTGCGTTCACGGGGCCCGTGGGTACCAGCGGTCCCGTGGGGCAGACTGTCACCGCCTGTTGGAGCTGGGTCACCTTCCGTGGCCCCCAGCTGTTGACTATGGCTTGTCTGAGCCCACTGGAGCGGAGCTGATGGCGCTGACTGGTGTGTGGTCCTGATCCGATGTCCACGTGGGGCTCGCCGTGCAGGATCCCTTCGAGGCGTCAGGGCATGCTCCAGTGGCCTCACTTAGTGCACCTGGCAGGCCACCCAGCCACGGGCCCCTTCGTGGCCCCCTGCAGCTGGCTGCGAGGCCCCCTGTGCCTTCCAGGTCATGGATGCTGGCCCCGCTGTGGGGTCCTGCCTCTGCTCCGATGCCGGGAGTCGCTGCCTGCCCCCTCCATGCTGTCCCTGGCTCACAGCAGTGCTGGCTGGTTCCTGGGGTCCTGCTGTCCCTGCCCGTGGCTCTGGGCCCCCTCCGCAGGGCCCCCTTGTCCACCTCTGCTACTGGTGTTCCCCTCCGTGGCTGCCTTCTCCTATGGCTGTGTCCTGATCTCTGAGCCGGCTCCCAGCGCCCCGGGTGCTGCTGTCCTTCATGGTCCGGCCTCCATCCCTCCTGTGGCCATTCCCCCCCCGCCCCCCTTGGGTGACTCTGTGACCGTGGGGTTCCGGGGCCCCCGGACTGCACCTCCTGGCCTCCTCCCGGGGGTGGGGGTGGGGTTTGGACCGGCTGCCCTGCACTTCGGCTCCGGCTTGCCTCCATCGCACCCTCGCCGGCGCATGGGATCCCTGACAGCCTCCTGGACCGTTCCTGGGCCGCTCCCTGGTCCGTGTGGCCTCCCCCTGTACCTGTGCTCTGTCCCTGAGGGGTCCCCCCGTTCTGTGACTGCCTGTGTAGCTGTGCAGGCTGTGCTGTTGTGGGAGTTCTGGGTGCCATTCCCTGTGTCCTGCCCTGCCCCGGTTCCACTCCTCCCTGTCCCTGCCCCCTCCCTCCCCCCTTTGCCTGTTGTGCCATGTGTGTTGTCCATCCCGCTGTGTCCCATGCCTGTTGTCCCATGTGTGTTGTCCGCCCCCCTTCCCTTCCTTTCCTGTATGGGTGTGTATGTGCCCGGGCGTGTGTTTGTGCTGTGTGTTTCACTGTGACCTCGTAGTCTCTGTGCCTGCTGTGTGTGCTGCCTCGGCGGCTCTTCTCCCTCCTCCCCCTCGCTTCCTGTTTCCCTTGTGTGGGCATTTCCTTTTGGCGTTTTTGGCTTCCTTTGCCCTCAGTCGGCCCTGTCTGCCTCGCGCCCCTCCCCGGTGCCTTCTGGGTGTTTTGACCACGGCCCGGAATCGGCATCACGTCTGTTGCACTGCCCCGGTCTGTGGTCTGTCTGTCAAATTCCTTGCTGTGGTCCCGGTCCCGTCACGTCTGTTTGGGGCCTTCCTGGACCACTGGGGTGGTTGGACGGCTTGCCACCACTGGAAATCCACTGTGGTGATTCGGGACCACGTAACGTCTGAAATCACCCTGAGACTCTGGAGCTTTGCCTGTCTTACTGGCCCTGTGTGGGGAACTGGAAACATTTTGGAGAAGATTACCATGGAGGCCCTGGATTTTATTTTTTTATATTTATATGCTGCCCTCCCATAGAGGCTCAGGGCAGCTTACAATAAAAAAACCCAACCAGAATCAAAAAGCCATTAAAATCTATAGAAAAGCCTGATACCTCACCATACCCACTCCTACATCTCCCACCGAATCCCATCCTATCTCACCCTGTCCCTGCCAGCCAAAATAAAAATTCTGACATTTCCAGAAGATGAGTACGCTCAGGCTTAGGTGGACCTCCAGTGAGAGGGAGTTCCATAATCATGTGGCAGCTACCGAGAATGCCTCCCTGTGTGCCCTAGTCGTAAAACATCACAGGGAGGTGGCACCTGCAAGAGGGCATCCCCAGCTGACCTCACGGGCTGCGAAGAGAGATAAGGGAGGAGGCAGTCTTTCAGATAACCTCTTTGCTAACAGCCTAAATTGAGCTTCCAAACCCTTCCTCCTACACGTCCCTACTCAAATGTACCACATGTTCCTCGCCAGCACTCTCTAAAAACCTGCCTAGTAGACTTGTGAGATCCACTACCTTTGTACCAGGAAGGCAACTCACTACATGGTTTTCATGGCTATCATAAACCCAATTGTCAATATTTCTAATAATCAAATCACCTGCTAATAACACCGCCGCCTTCCTGTCAGCTGGGCCCCCATCCCTGAATGGATGTCTTCAGAGCGGGAGGCTACACCTCGGTCCAGATGAACAGATCCCCTGCTGTCCCAGCCAGGGCCCCTTCATATCTCCCCTCTGCTGATGGTTCTCAGTCCCCACCATGGCCCTTCTCCTCACCTAGGCCTAGGCTTCCCTCTCCACACACAGCTCTTCAGTGCCAATCAGTCTCTGCCTTCCAGCCCTGGACTTCCATTTCCCCATCCTCTGAAGTCATGCCTTGAGCCCCAGAGCAGCCTGTGTTCCTGCCATGTGGCTCTGCTTGTTGTGCCTGGTACTGACTAACAGGTCACCTCTCTTGTTCTCAGAGCTGGAGTTCCGGCAGGGGCGGGGTGCCCTCAGCCCTCAGACCATCCTCCTCACTGTTGAGGACCCTAAGGCCCATGTAGGTAGTGGTGGCGCCACCCTCAATGCCCTCCTGGTGGCAGCTGAACACCTGAGTGCCAGAGCAGGCCACATGGTGAGTGAGGGGCTGGGCTCTAACCTCCGACCCCCCCGCCCCAATCATGGCCCTCCCTGAGTAATGGGGTTACCTGTCCTCCCACCCCTGGACCACAGGTTGCTCTTGAATCCAGCACAGCATCCAAACCAGCCTCAGGTTCCTCGGCTAGCAGTGGAGTAACACTGAGTGGAGATGCCTCCCCTGCCCTGCCCCCAAGTACTGGTAGCTCCTGGAAACTGAAATGTAAGCAGGGGACAGATGCCTCCTTAAACTCAGCCCCCTGTGACCCTTGGGATAGCAGCAAGGTTTGCACTTGCCAAAATTAAGAAGGGCCCTTCCTTTATGCCCCAGATTCAGAGGGACATGTCTGCTCTTCCCCTCTTTTTACACATGTACCTGTAGGGTGTACTTTCTGGCCGGCCATGCCATCTCTAAGGATGCCCAGGGAGGGACACTGGGCAACAGTCAGCAACTCATCAGTATTGTGGAGAGTGAGTTCAGTGCCAGGCCCCACCTGCCCTTAATAGGGGGCTGGATCCAGAGAGCAGGACTTGATAAGCACCCTGTCCTTTTTGGGGAGGGGTCCATAGCGAGGCTCAGGGGGGAGCCTTTGGCTGGTAGATCTTGGCCTATGGACTCTCCCCCTATCATTCTCTTTACTATGCCATTGAAAACCCCTGGTACATGGGGGTGGGGGGTGCTACCTCCCTTAAAATGAGGGAATTGGGATAAGTGCTGGGGATGAGAGGCTGGTACTGAAAGCCACCCCATACCTCTGCTGATGCCCCGCCCTGGTCTCCCAACACCATAATGCCTAACCCACAGCTTCCCTTGTTCTGTGCTCCGCTGCTAATGCATCCTCTTTGCCTTTCTGTCAGGTGGTCACGTCTGACATCCTGCACGAGGCCTGGATCCTCATCCTGCACATGGTGAGTGGAGGAAAGGTGGGGTGGGGCCAGGTCTGCTCTGGCACATGCCTGAACAGGGTCTCCTTTTGCCCTTGGGCTGGACCTCAAGAGAGGTCTTCCACACACAGGGGCTCCAGGGGCCAGGCTCTGTCACTGGGATGGGGTTACTCTGAACCCTAATGTATTTCTGAATAAGTTTGAGACTCAATTGTGCTGCTTGTAATCCTTAGAAGGATGTGACTAGGTTTCAGAAGATTCTACTGCATTGGGCCCAGGTTCAGATCAGGTCCAAATGTAGCTGAGCCTGGGCCCAAATTTTCAGCCCAAGCAGGGAGGGACACCCTACTGGCACATTCTAGTCGACAAGAGTCTCTGTAGCCAACTGCAGAGCTGAGCTGTTCCTTGATAGGTACAGAAACTAGGCCAAGTACACATCTCGGTTATAGGCCTCTGACTCCTGGGTGGAGTCTGTGGGCACTGGGTTCCACCTCATGGGTAGTGTCCCTAGGAGGGAGCTGGCCTTTGAGGACCAGGCCCTACTCCAACTGGGGTATCTCGGGACCAGTGCCTCCCCACCTTTACAGGTGGGTGTCAAGGGGCTGGGTCCCTTCCCAGGTAGGATCTTAGGGTCCAGTGTCCTGGCAGCCCCCCTACTACCTGAGCTCTTGTTCCCTTTCTGCCGGGGCCGGGACTACCCGTTTGATGACTGTGGCCGGGCATTCACCTGCCTCCCTGCCGAGGACCCCACTGCCTCTGCCGAGGCTCCCATCTGCAATCTGGACAGCCTGCTGGGCACCATGACATACCAGGTCAGTGTGGACTGTGTGATGCTGCCTCACCATTGCCATGGTGTTGATGCTGAGCATGCTAGGGCCCTGTGTGAGGCAGGTGTTCCGTTACCATGGCCAGGTTGCCTGGCAGGCCCTGCATTTGCCTCCCCCAGGTCGTGTCTGCACCACATCGTGAAGCCCAGCCTGTTTCACTACATGCTTACAGGTCTGGAGATGATTCTGGGATTCTGGCCCTTGGCTAGCCAAGCTCAGCACCCCCTGGTGGTGCCAGGTGGTATTGCTCTGCCCTCCCCCTTCCCGCTGTGATGATGGGAACTGCTGGGGTGCCAGGGAAATTGCTCTCCCTTGTGTGTGTCTGTTCCACTTGCAGCTGTGCAGGGGCTCCCCACCCGGCTTGTGGGTCTGCAGCACTGACATGCTCCTCACTGTCCCTGCTGCAACAGGTAAGTCACCCAGGGTGGGACTGGTGCAGTGTGGGGATCTGTGGAGAAGGCGCTGATGGGGAGAGTCTGTGGAGAAGAGGTTGGTGTAGAGGGAATCAGAGGAAGCTGGTGGGGAGGAGCTGACACAAGCTGGAAGCCACAGGGGATGGTAGGAGAAGGGCTGTCGAAGACAATTGGAGCAGTGGGGGACTAGGTGGAGGAGGGGCTCACACTGGGAGGGACTTGTGGAAGGGACTGAGCCTGCAGGGGAGGGGCTGGCATGAGGGGAAAGTCTGTTCTGGATGGAAATCTGCTCTTTTTTAGGGGAGCAGCAGAGTGAGTTGGGTTTCCCCCATCCCAAGCAGAGCTCTGTCGGAGCTGGGAGGTATTGGGCAGGGTTAGTGCTGCTGTAGTTGTTCCCTCCATACCTGTGTGCCCGCAAGGTAAGGAAGGATGTTTCCACTTCCCATTCAGAGATCAGCTGGCATGGTTTCCGGGGTTCCAGAGTCATCGCTGTTCCCGGAAGCGTCCTTTATGCCAGACAGCATGGAGTCTACCTTACTGATGCACAGGTATTGTGCCACTCTTACTCACATGGGCACCACACCCATAGCAGAGGCAACGGCATATGATACTTAGAGGGGGACTGTGCCCACAGAAGCAACTAGCCACTCCCTTCAAGGGGCCCTAAGCCCCATGCAATGCATTGGCCATACTGCCCAGTCTGATTTGCCCTGAACTGGCTGCGTCATAGCAGTTGTATTGTCTGCCACCTGGAGCGTGAACGATCAGGAGCCAGCTGGGCCCAGACTAAGATGTAGAGCTCAGCAGCGTTGCCTTAGGATTCCTACTATTGCAAGCTGGGCTGGGGCCAGGGCTGCTCTCACTTCAGCCTCCTGGAGAGATGTTGTTTGAGGGACCAAAAGGTGCCCAGCTTAGGCTGTGAAGGTTGGGGAGTAGCTGATGAGTAAGTCTCTGAAGAGTCCCCACCAATGCCTGCCCGCACCAGCAGCCTCATCCCCTACACTCTTGGCTCCTCAGGCCCAGCCTGCCCCCACAGCACCCCCTCCCCAAGAACTTCGTTTCTCAGGCCCAGCCAACCATTGACCCTCTCCCCAAGCGTTTACTCCCTAGGGCCTAGCTTGTCCACATCAGCACCAGCCCATACCAGACGTGATGGCCTCTCATGCCCATCCTGCCCCCAACAGCTCCCCTCAGAGCTCACAGGTCTGGCCCAGCTCAGCCCACCCAGTGCAGTATTTCTCCCTGCAATGGGCAGTTGAGTCTGAAGATGCTGCCTAGCTTGATGGGGCCTCTCCACTTGCAGGGTATGGTGCAGGACATTTTCTATCAAGCTCCTGAGGCCTGTATCCAGCAATGTGCAGGGCCAGATGGGAAGGTTCCACTGGTAAGTTGCATATGCAGGCTCAGCCCATTTGTCTTTTGGTTTATTTTGGGCTGCCCTGGACCTCAGCTGGGAGTGAGCATGGAGCCAGGCCTGCATGCCTCAGGGGGAGAGAAGAAAAATGGGGTGGTGGGGGAGCTCCAGGAAGAAGGGGGGAAGATTGTTTGGTGCCCAGCAATTCCACAACACTGGGCGCTACCCACATGAAGTATCTACCCCAGGGCTGAGCGGCAATGGGAAGAGGAGCAATGGGCCAGGGGGAAGCTGGTGCTGTGAAGGGGTCTTTATAGCCTCTGGCAACTAGCAGGCAATAGAATCGCACACCAGCTGCAAGGGTGTTGGCAGGCAGCAGCAGGTATGTGGCTGATGAGTAAGCCTCTCTACAGTTTCCAAGACTGGCTCCCACCAGCACCTGCCCCCTTCCTGAGCTCTTAGCCTCTAGACCCAGCCCACCATTTCCCCCATCCCCTGAGTTCTTAGCCCCTATGACTCAGCCTGATGACACCAGCCCCCATCAGAGGTCTTGGTCCCTCAGGCCCAGCCTGCCCCCTCTCTACTTCTCTCTGCCGAGACTCAGCTGTGTCTGCCCTCAGTGGTTCCATTTCCTCTGTCCTGGACTCACTTGCTCCTCTTTCCACCTCCACATTCATCCTATCAACCCTCAGGTATCTGCTACTTCCACTCCCACACCCATGCTGCTGAATGTCTGTGGTGGAAATCTCACAGATCTGCTCACTACTCCACTACAAGTTTTCTCCTCCTTCCACTCTGCCCTCTCCCTTGCTAAGGGACACTATTTCTTCACCATGATTGAGTCTCACTTCCACAATCTTTGCCACCTCTTCTTGACTTTGACTTTTCTTCTCAAACCTCCCCCACCTCCTCTTCCCTCTCTGCACAGGATCTTGCCTTCTTCAAAGACAAGATCAACAACCTCCACCTTGACCTCACTACTGACTTTCCTTCTAATTCTTCCCTCAACCCTCTCCAAATCTAGCTTCTTTCCTCTGCATCCTACTGAAACTGCTCTTGCCAAAATCATGAACAACCTTCCATAGCCAGATCTAAGGGCTTCTATTCTTTTCTCATCCGGTTTAACCTTCTACTGCCTTTGATACTGTTGACCATTCCCTGCTCCTTGACTTTCTTCACTCCCTGGGTTTCTGGGGCTTAGTCCTCAGCTGGTTCTCTTCCTATCTCTCTGACTGGTCCTTCAGGGTCTCTCTTTCTGTCCTCCTCTGCCTCCCTTCCCTTCTTGGTCAGAGTACCCCAGGGCCCTGTCCTGGGACCCCTTCTCTTAACCCTGTCTCTCAGCAAACTCATTGAATCTCATGGTTTCCAATGCCACCTGCCTGCTGATGATACCCAACTCTTTTCCCACCCCTATCCTCTCCCCATCCATCCAGTTTCATATTATTAACTCTCTGTCAGACATCTCCACCTGGATGTCTCACCAGCAACTCAAACTGAACATGTCCAAGACTGAACTCCTCTCCCCCCACAAACCATCCTCTCCCTCTTCACTATCCATCTCTATTGATGGTGTCGCCATCCAGACTGCTCATAGCCTGGGATTCATCTTTGACTCATTTTCAGTCTATTGCTAAGGCCTGTCGCCTCTCCCTACACAACATTATTAATATTCGGCCCTTCCTTATGACTTCCATTGCTAAGACTCTAGTCCATGCTCTGGTCAACTCTCATCTTGACAACTGCAGTCTCCTTATGGGCCTTCCCCCACTCCTCACCTTGACCCTTTCTCTTCTATTCAATACTTTGTTGCCAAAGTCATCCACCTCACCCACTGCTTTGATTGTGTTTAGCTTCTCCTCTCCTCTCCTCCCTCCCCTCGCTCCTTTTGCATTCAGCACAATCTCCTTGACCTCACCTTCAGGGCTCTTCATGACCTTGCTCCTCCCTATCTTTCCACCCTCTTTTCCCAATATGTTATCACCTGGGAGCTTCGCTTTTCCTCTACCAGTCTCCCTAAAGCATCTTTGCACCTTCGCCCATGCTACCCTGAATGCTTGGAACTCCCTCCCTGAACCCATACGCTCTTCTCCCTCCCTCCCAACCTTCAAACCTCCTCCTAAGAAGGTAGGGAAAGCATGACCTCTTCCGTCAGGCTTTTCCTAGCTTCTCACCCCTATAGATTGCTCTTTTTGAATGCTTCACCTTATTGCTGCCCCATCTTTCAAGAACCCCCCTCCTCCTTTGTGACTAAGATAAGCACCTGCAGCTGCAACAGCTTAGCTTAATGAACGTAGTCCTGTCCCTCCTTGTGTGCCCCTCTCCTTGTCACCTCTCCCCTTGTTCATTCTAGATTTTAAGCCCCTTGGGGCAGGGACCTATCTCTATAATTACAACTGTTCCGCACCAGGCACATTGCTTGTGCTATATAAATAATTATTAACAATAATAATATTATGGCCCAGTCTAGTTCAGTGCAGCCTCGCTTTGTGCTTGCAGGTGTGTGGAGTTGTCTTCTTCTCCTCGGAGACAGCAGAGCAGCTCCTGGCCACCCACGTCTCCCCTCCGCTGGATGCCTGCACCTACATGGGGCTAGACTCGGGGGCCCAACCTATCCAGGTGAAGCTGGCAGTGAGCCCTTTGCTGGGCAGTGCAGCTCTAACAGCAGGGACCCTTCCCCACCTCTCTGAGGAAGAGGCCACTGAGATGTGAAGAGGGAGTCAGCGTAGGCTGGTGTGGGGGTCTACCACAAAAGTGAAGTCATCCCAGGCTGACAGTGCAAGGTCCACACCGGGTCTGTATGCCTGGTGCCAACTCCCAGGAAGCCAGGCTTTCACTCTCCATGGCAGGGCTTAGCATGTTGTTGCTGTTTCTAGGTTGAATGGTTCCAAATTGAGAGACTTTCATTTTGTGAAATGTTCCCAAATCCCCAGCTTTGGGGGTTTTGAAAAATTTCAGGTTTTGAAAATCTGAATTTTGCTTTGTGGTAAATTTTGCTTTGTGAAAAAGTAAATTGAAAAAACCCAACACTTGGCTATTTCCAAAGTCCAGATTGAAATTAAGGATTGTCATCATAAATGTCTGATAAGAAAAAATACGTTTGACTGATGAAAAGAACCATCCTGCCCATAGACACTAGTTTTCTGCCCAGAGACCCTAGTGCTGAGACTGCCCTGCAGCCCACAGAGCCAGGATGCTGGAGTTCTCCTGTGCTGAACTGAGGTGGTCCTGGACCAAGTGAGCCAGAGTGCGGCGGAGGTAGCGCACTCAACCCTTATTCGCTTCAGGTCCCACAACCCAGAGAGCCCCAGGGCAGCACACATGATACAGTATTGTGTGCAGCTCTGGTCACCCTGTCTCAAAAATGATATAGTAGAGGTGGAAAAGGTACAGAGAAGGGCAACAAAAATGATCAAGGGGATGGAAGAGAGGCTTGATAGGTTGGGGCTCTTCAGCTTGGAGAAGAGGCAACAGAGGGGATATGATGGAAGTTTATAAAATCATCAGTGGCGTGGAACATGTAAATAGGGAGCTGTTATTTACCCCCTCAAATAATACTAGAACTAGGGGACACTCCATGAAACTAACTGGCAGCAGATATAAAACAAACAAGGAAGTACTTTTTCACTGAACATACAATTAACTTGTGAAACTTGTTGCCGGAGGAGGTTGTGATGTGAAGGCTGATAGCATAGTTGGGTTTTTAAAAGGACTGGATAAGTTCTCAGAGGATAGGTTCATAAATGGCTAGTAGTCAAGTTGACATAACCTCTGACTGTTGGGAGCTGAGAGTAAATATCAGGGAGTGTGATCACTCTATTTGTGACCTGTTTTGCACTTCTCAGAGCAACCAAAGGTGGCCACTGTTGGAGATGGGATGCTGGGCTCAATGAACCATTGGTCTGACCCAGTATGGCATTTCTTATGTTCCCCTCCACTCCCCACCCCGTAACAAGCAGAAGAAGGGAGAAAACAGCCCACCCTGTGTTGTCTGGTACCCCATGGGAGGAAGCAGCCTGGCCTAATGCCCTTGCAGGTGGAGATGCTGGTCCCACTGCTACAGGGCCTCTAAGTGCTGGTGTCTTGCTTCTTCCACACTCCACCTGAGTCATTCCCAACCCCACAGAAGCCCAATGCTGCTCTTCTGCCCTTTCCCTAGCAGCTCTGGCTTTCATGGTGCTCCTACCTCACCCCACAGCTGCTGTCACTGCACCGTGGGGGGAGGCCTCCACTGTCCCCTCTAGAAGTCCCCACAGTGATGGCCCCAGCAGTGCCTCCTTGCCTGTTGGCTCAGCACTGCATGGTGCCACTCTCCAAGGTGGACAGTCTCTGTGTAATCTGTAGCCTTGTTTTTTTGTGCCTCCTGCCAGCTGTCTCTTTTCTTCGACATTGTGTTATGCATGGCTGAGAGGGTGAACGAGGAAGCCTTTGTGCTGGGCAGGAGTCAGAAGGAGGGCAGCAGCGACACCCGGAGTTCTGAAGGGATGAGGAGTGCACGAGCAGTGCTGTGGAAGGCACTGCATGCTGTGCCACTCACGATGGGTGAGTCTGACCACTCGCCCTATCACTGCTCCAATGTAGGGGGATGCTGGGGTCTGTCAGCCTCTACCCACTAGGGTTGCCACCTATGCAAATGTTTAAGGAACACTTATGAAAAATACATGTTGCGGGCCCTGCATTGGTGCCTAAGGCCCTACATGGTGCTTCCACCTCACCCCACAGCTCCTGTCACTGCACCGTGGGGGGAGGCCTCCACTGTCCCCTCTAGAAGACCCCACAGTGATGGCCCCAGCAGTGCCTCCTTGCCTGTTGACTCAGCACTGCATGGTGCCGCTCTCCCAGGTGTGTGGTCTCTGTAATCAGCAGCCTTGGGTTTTGTACCTCCTGCCAGTTAAGATGCCAATGCAGGGCCACTGGTGCCTCCTAAGGCGGCAATGCAGGGCCTGCAACATGTATTTTTCATATTTTTCATAAGTGTTCCTTAAAAATGTGCATAGGTGGCAACCCTACTACCCACCAAAGTCAAGCCAGTGGGGTGGGGGCGGGGGTGGGGTGGGGAGGTTCTCTTGTGCAAGGGGGTGGGGGTGGGCCCTGTGGACAAAGAAGAATATCCTATACTACCTGGAAGTGAGAACAGGGCACATCTCCCAAACTAAGCAGGCTACACCATGGAGGAAGCCTGGTCACTGTTTGGATGGGAGACCACAAAGATGCTCTTTGGTCAAGAACTGGTAATCAAGTTATCCTTATTAAACTATACCCAGATATTGTGCAGTACCTGTGCAAGTTGCTGGAATATTTGGTTGTCTTACTAGGGAGTAACAGACTGTTACTGCAAAATGCTGTTGTATTTCAATAAGGATTCAATAGGCAATGTTCTCTGTGAACTGGAACAGCACTAATCCCGGGGCACAGCACTAGGGGGCAGTGTGATACAGCAAGTGGTGCTGGTCAGTGCAGGAGTAGTGTGTGTGTGTGTGTGTGTGTCAGTGTGTGGTGCTAGGGAGCGCTGTACAGCAGGGGATGATGTGGAGGGTGAAGTCAGTGCAG
Organism: Sphenodon punctatus; assembly: GCA_003113815.1. Taxonomy (NCBI): domain Eukaryota; kingdom Metazoa; phylum Chordata; class Lepidosauria; order Sphenodontia; family Sphenodontidae; genus Sphenodon; species Sphenodon punctatus. The sequence continues at coordinate 382,489 of QEPC01003301.1, forward strand.
TCATGTCTGCTCAGAGCTTGCTTGCACTACTCTTATGGAGGGAGACTCCCATCTCTCCCTTTCCTCCTGAGACCCCCTCTAGCACAATGCAGCTGCCTCTAGGCCAGGAGAGTGGAGCCTCTTACCCAAGGACCAAATGTGGCTCACGGCTAGTTTTTATTTGGCCCCTGGTTCTAGTTCCTACCCCCAAGCTCTGAAAAACTGAGCTCAGGTTAAGGAAGCAGAGAAGAGGGCATGCACACAAGAATAAGGGACAGATCCATGATCTGAGATCCTGAGAACACCCTCACTGCCAACTTTTATGCAACCCTTGGAGCTTGTACTAATTTTCAAAGGTTCCCTGCCCTGGCTCTAGGCACTAACACTACACCACTGCCGCCCCCTCTGCAGCATACATTCCTGACGGCTGCTATGACTACATGACCCTGTCTGCCAGTGACCATATCCGCCAGCTGACACCTCATAAGGGTGCTGCCCACTGCATACCCTACTGCAAAATGGCACATTCTCACGTGGATGTAAGTACCACCCTCCACCCCAACTGCCTCCTTCCTTACCTGGCCTCTTCTGCATGCTGACTGGAGCATTTCTGAATCTCTCCATTGCCTTGGTGCCAGCACAGCTCCCTCTGGTGGCAGAGATGTGTGGCCTCCACCAGTATCTGTGCTGCATTATCAAACCCTGTGCCCAGCACTCTGATCCAACACAGCTCCATCCATCCTGAGTGAAAAGCAGCATGGCCTGACCTTGTGTAGCTGACTGAGCCCTGGACTGGGTGCTAGGGCACCTGGGTTTTATACCATTTCTGCCTCTGGGCAAATCCCCTCTACTCCCCATGTCTCTCTTCCTCTCCCTGTACCATCTGTTGGATTTAACTATCAGCAGCCGGGCCCTGTGAATGCTGCATTGCTGGGATCACAGTACAGAAATTACTCCTGGCAGTGCAGAATCACAGCATGAGAGGGGAACCTTGTAGGCTAGCCAATGGCATGTCAGCAGTATGAGCTGCTGGCATATATTTTGGGTTTCCCCTGCCAAGCAGCTCATGACTGCTGAAGAGGACACACTTCCATCCTCACAAACCCACTAAGCAGTTTCTATGATGTTTTGTGTTTTAAGATATGAGATGTCCAAAACTGATGGAATGGCATGTTGGGAAACGTATTTGTACAGGGGTGTAGCAGTAGCTAGCTTAGAATGGGCCCAGGTGCAAGAAATGGACTCCTTCTGCTCCCATCACCATCCTCTCCCCTGTCCTGCCTTCTCTCCTCCTGCCTTCCTCCAGTGGTTCTCCCTCCCTCCCCCTGCTTTCTGCGCTTGAGCCCTGGAGGCTGCGGTTGTGCTGCCTGCCTTGTGCCACTGCCAGTGCTTGCTCCATCCTGTGCGGCCTGCTGGGTGGGTCCCACGCACACTGCAGGCACTTCCACTCAGCTCAGTCTTCACTCAGCCACCCTGCAACAGGATGGGATTTGTGCCCCCACCCTCCTCAGCTTGGGCCCCAGGACAAATGCCTCTCCTGTCCCTATGATAACTATGCCGCTGCATCTGCATTCACAAATTACATAATTTACAGGAGTCTGTTAATTTACATAATTTATCCTTACAGAATCTGGATTTTCTGCTCACAGAATTGGGGAAGATTTTGGACAGAATCCACTAAGTCCTGGCTGTGAGCTGCTTGAAGCTGGGCTCTCTCATGTTCTGGCACAATAATGCCTTGACTTTAGTTAAGATCCTGGTACCCGTACTGTTCTTTCAGTGTCTCTGTACTTCCTTACGGACTTGCTCCCCTCTGACAGGCTGCTTTCCCCTGTTCTTCTCTACAGCAGCCCCAGCTCCTGGAGGAGGGTTGCTCTGTCACCAACAGCCTGCTGGAGGGAGCAGTGCAGCTGGGGCCTGGCAGTGTCATCCAGCACTGCCACCTGCAGGTACAGGGGACTCTGGGTCGCCTCCTGCTTTTCCCATAAGGCTCAGCAGCTTGGACTGGTCCTAGCATGGTCATGGGATGGAGCTGTCTAGAGCTTGGGTCCCTCACACCACCCCATCCTAGGGCACCAGCACTTCACTCCCTGTACATTCCTGCAAGCAGAGGAGTTGCAGGCCTAGGGCATCATAAAATGTGATGCCCACTGTCCACTCCCTGGGTAAAGATGGGGTTCCTGCACAATCAGCTCAGAGCCAACCAGACCTGCCCCCCCCCCTTTCAATCTCTTCCACTGATCCCTTTGCTGGGCAGAGTCCCCATGTTGAGCCCAGTTAAGCCTGGACCCCCAGAACAGGAAGGCAAGGCTCTGGGAACTGGCTGCAGCAACCTCTCCTTGAAAATGCTTGTGTAGGCCTCCCCTTTCTGTATGGGGGGTCCTATAAGTGTGCCAGAACCTATAAATGAAGGGTTCCTTACAGGTTACACAGGGGGTCCTTGGGGAAGTCTGGGATGGGGGAGGGGTCACCGCTAACCGAGCTTTTGGAGTGCCTGAAGAATGGGTCAGCTACAAAAACACTTGGGACGCTGGCCTGGTTTGTTTTCTCCCCAGGGGCCTTTGCAGATCAGCTCCGGCTGCCTCCTGACCGGGCTGGATGTGCCCTCCTCACTGGCGCTGCATGGCCTCCCGCTGAGTGACGTGGTGATCCAGGGCCACTCCATCCAGCTGAGGGGTGTGCTGTGCACAGTGTTCACTCTGAGCGGGTGCCATGACAACTGGCAGGTATGGGCAGGGGCAATGTTAGAGTTCAGCCACATGACCCTTTCAGTGACCAATCAGGCCTGCAGGCTCCTGGTTGTACTGCTCTCTGGCTGTCTGGGAGGGTGGTCTGTATAGGCCATTCCATTGCAATGGGACAGGGGAGTAGAGGGCACTCCCGGCCCCACTGACCTAGTCCCATCACTGTTTGTGGCTTGGAGCTTGCAGACCTGCCGTGAGAGCCCCTCTCTTCTCTGAATGGCGACTGCATGATGTCGTGTCGTGGAGTCATGTATGGGCTTGTGTCACAATATGGTCACTCTTTTGAAGAGCTCTTGGCTACTCTATGGGGTATGGAGAGGTTCATCCACCCCTGCAAGTTGCGTGGGAAACAGTTCTATTGATGTTCCCTCTATTTGAAATATGGGGAGTGTGCACCCTCTTTACAAGTGCCTCCCTGCCCTACCTCTCTTTGAACTGGGTGGGACCCTCAGCAATGCACCAGAGACACCACTTCCACCAGGGAGCATTAACAAGCCATTAATGGAGACTGAGCTGCTGCCACTTCCCAGCCCTGCTCTCCCGAGACTCCTGTGCTTGGGGAATCATGGGGAGCGGAGGGGACTTACCCAAAAGCAGAGACAGGTATAGAACCCAGGTGTCCTGGCACCCAGCTCAGTGCCTATTCAGCTAGGTAGGACCCTCTTCCCTTCTGACTCTGCTCTCTCTCCTTTCAGAGCCCCGCTGGGGAGGCCGGCACCTACCTGAACCTGCCATGGGCAGAATTTTTCTGCAGAACAGGGATACGGTACGTGCACAGAGTCTAGCCTAGCTATGCCTGGGGGAGCTGAGTGGGACTAGCCCCCTCCTCCCTGCTGGGCTGAGACCCAGGAAGCACTGCAAGTTTTTACTCACATGAAGGACTGGCACGATGTGTTGTGCCCTGTGTTGGGAACCATGGTGCTGCAGAATTGAGAGCCAGTGTCTCCAAATGACCCATCCTGGAAGAGGCACAGACAAGATGGCTGGGAGAGGTGCACAGGGCTTGTGCACTATTCTCTTGTGCACCTCCTGCTGGGAGAGGCTGGCAGTCTCTCTGCAGCAGGAAGTCTGACCTCTTTGCTGTCAGCGCTCCACACAATGCCTTCTGCTGGGAGAACCTGGCACTGCTTTTACTCTGGAAGAGTACAGCCAGCATGCATTACAGTAACCTGCTCATGCCATCTGCCTGCAGGTTTACCCCTCATGCGGGATGTCCAAAACAGCAGGGGAGGCAGGAGAGTAGCAACGTGGGGATGATCCAGCCTGGTCTTGTGGGGTTGAATTCTCCCCTACTCTGGGTCATCCTGTCAGGTATATGAACAGCAGAGCACTAGCAGTGCCACAGGAACAGGGGAATGAAACACCCACCGCTCCGCCCCCATTGAGACAACCTCTCTAGCATGCAAATGGCAGCCCTAATGCCTGCCTCCCTGGCTCCAAGGAAGGAATGGCACATGGAGACTTGAGCCTCTCTGGCCCCAGTGTTCATGCCTCCTGGTCCTGCTGCACTCATCCCTAATTGTTGCTTCTCACCTGGCCAGGGAGGAGGATGTGTGGGGATCAGAGACTCCGCTCAGTGGACGCTGCTTACTGAATGCCCGCCTCTTCCCTGTGCTCCACGCATCTGAGCCACTGGCAATCGAGGACATCCTGTGGCTGCTGGGCTCACCAATGCCAAGGCAGCTGATGCACTGGCGAGCCTCGTGGCGCATGTCATGGGAGGAGCTGCGGAGATGCCTGGACCAGGAGATGGAACTGGCATCCCGCCGGGAGCTCTTCTTCCTGCAGGCTCAGCACAAGCTCCACCGGTTGCTGCTGGGGCACCAGGACTGCAGCCTCCTGCCCCTGATCCGCACGGCTGTCATTGAGGGTTCCCACCAGGCTGTGCTGAGCACTCTGGACCAGGGTGAGCAGGGCCCCAGGGAACTTCCCTTTTCACCGCGTGTTCCCCTCTCCAGGGACAGCACTGTTCACTTGACAGGTCAGGGCCAGGAAATGTATTTCCCCAAATCCTAGTGACAAAAGCTTCCATTTTCACCCCCACCCCCCAAATTGGATTTATTTCCAAAAAATTTGCATAAATGTGTTGGGGTTTTTTCCCCTTTCTTTTTTTGGGCAGCCTAAAGTTATAGGAATCTTGAGTTTCTTAGCATGATCCTCAGCCTCTTTCACGGACACCACTGTTATTCCTTAGTGGTAACATGAGTCCATTCAATTCAGTGTTGCTTGTGTCAATGCTAATAGCTAGTGCTGGCATGAAACAGGTGGAGGATCACATCCATAATCTCTGAATAATGTGGACATTTGTTTATTTAAATTTTTATCTCACCCTATCAGGTCAGGTCAGGTTACAACACATCAAAACATGTTTACAAAAATGTTTTTTAAAAGTTAAAAATCAAGTAGTTAAAATAAAATAGGCTTGGAAACCATAGAGAATTTTTTTGGGAAACAATCCACCTTTCCCTTTAACACTCTGGCATGGAAACATTTCAAGTGTACACAGAATCTTTCACCAGAAACCAATAGAGATAAAACAGATGATCTCTTTTATTGGATCAACTCATGCTGTTGAGAGGATGTCGGCTTTGGGCCACACAGGGCCCTTCCTCAAGTATATTACAAGTCAGAATTATGGACTAAGGTATGTAGTACAGTATATAGATGAAAACATGCCTGAGGAAGGGCCTTTTGTGGCCCAAAAGCTTGCATCCTCTCACAAACAGAAGTTGGTCCAATGAAGATCATGGCCACAGTCCACAAATCACTGACTCAAGTAGTCCCATAGGGTTTGTGACGCATAACCCTCACCTGAACTACATTGGGTGTTTTTAGACACACATTTCTCCTGGATGTTTGCTGTAACATCCAGAACTTTCTGTGTGTCTAAATCACTCATCCAGATCTTAAACATCCAAATCATTGAACTTCTGCATGAAACTTCTCCCAGAACTTTTGTGTGTAAAAGGTTCTCCTGGTAAACTGCTTTGCTCCAGGCAACTGTGGTAACTTGGTTTCCATGGCAGCCCGTCACGTCTACAGCTGTGGCTACTTTAGGCTGCCTCAGGGCAGTGTTTGTGTGAAAAATGCATCCAGGAACTGACTTGTGGACTAGTAAACCCAGAAGATTGAAACATCCGGAACTTTAACATATGTCTAAAAATGCCCATTGTCTCCATCGCTTACGATTTTGGACCAATATGGCAACCACCCCCTCTCTCTCTCTCGCTAGACCAGAAGCCAAACCAGATGTCGTCCTATCTTCCACATGGCATGGGCACTAGCAGCATAGTATTCGATTCATGGCATTTGCTGCCTTTGCTTTGTGGTATTGTGCTCCTGGTGAATTAGCTTTTGGGGCAAAATAAGTCAGACCTATATATTTCCTGATGTTAAGGAAAATCCCTTTTATAGGAATGTCCCTTATTTCAGAACCCCACAGCTCTATAGTGTCTCTTCTTTTTAAAATCTTGATCTGTCAACCTTTGTTGGATTATTATTATTATTTTCTTTATTTATATAGTGCCAGCAATGTACCTGCCACTCCAAAATCATTAATTAGAGACAGTTCCTGTCCCAAGTGGTTTATAGTGTAGGTGAGACCAGGGAGAGGGGAACTTAAGAAGAGACAGGGATACACTGAGCAGAGTTACAGTCTAAAATGGGTCAGAGGTCAGCCTCTCACCCCTGAACCTTAGACCCAGCAAACCCATTCAGTGTAGGAGAATCTACAGCATAGGCTACCCTTTCTGGGGTTTGGGATAGTGTAACCTGAGAGACCAGGGCAGGGGGCTTGGGACGGAGGGTAAGGTAGTAAGCAGCCTTCATGCTCAAGTAGAAGCCTCCTCTGAAGGACAGCTCTGCCAGGCCACAGGGCCCTGTCCTGTGATTGGTGGTGGCTTTGACGGTCTCCCTTTCCTTTTTAGTGGCCTCCATTGCTCAAGACCCTGGGGTGGCAGCCCGGGCCCTAGCCTGCATTGCTGATGTGTTGGGCTGTATGGCCAAAGGGGAAGGGGGCTTGCGGAGCGGCCCAGCCGCCAACCGGGCCTGGGCCCTGGCCTTCCAGCTCCTGGAAAAAGGGTCCATCGCTGAGGGAGTGAGGGCACTCTCTGAGGAGAGAAGGAAGTGGCTGAACAGGTAAAGCTGGATTGGGTGGAGCCATTGGGATCTATCACAGGTGACTGTTTCCAGGTGCTGAGCACGCTGGACCAGGGGAGCAGGGGCCCAGGGAACCCCTTCTCGCCACATGCTCCTCTCCCATGGGACAGCACTGTCCACTTGACAAGTCTGGGCCAGGAAATGCATTTCTCCAAATCCTAGTAACAAAAGTTAATTGCCCCACCTCTGACTCTGCCAGCTTGGGACTGGGCTCTTGCTTGAGAGGCTGAGCACACTAAGTGGCTAAAGCCCCAGGCTAGAACTCGGAAGAAGTCCCAGCTTCATTGCTGATTTGTTGGTGACCTTTCCTCCATTCAGGGCCATCATGGAGAGTGCTTAGTGCAATGGGACCCCATGTAGGCACCACTGTTGTAAAGCAAGTATTCCCTAAAGCATATGGTCCCCATTATGGACCCTGCAGAACCTGGAAGCCCCTCTCCCCCGAAGAGACAGTGGTTTAGGATTGTCCATGCTTCCCCACACCCCTGGCTCTCCCCAGTGGCTGGGAGGCTGGTTAAAGCCCTAGTTGCAAGCTGCCTCACCCCCCTAATTAGTGACTGTCACAGCCTCTGCCAGTAGCTAGCTCAGTGGGGATGCCCTCCCCAGCTACAGGCTTGGCTGGTCCCTCCCAAGCATACAGATCCCACCCCCTTGTGACCAGTGAGAGCAGGCTGGGCAGAGCAAACGCTAATGCAGCCCTGGTGCAGGATGCCCAGCTTTGCCTGTGCTGCCACGCCTAACCCTGCGTCTTCCTGGCTATTGCAGGCCAGCTTTGCTGGTGCGTGCCGCAAGGCACTATGAGGGCGCTGAGCAGATCCTCATACGCCATGCAGTGATGTCGTCTTGCCAGTTCATCAGGATCGAACAGGTGGAGCTTCCGCCCTTTGACCACTGGGTGGTGGTGGAGTGCCCAGCCCGCCTAGACATCTCTGGTAAGTCCCTCTTCAGCTGGGCATGAGCAGTTGCCCAGAGGCCCAGCTTGCCCTCATTTTCCATTAGCTGTGCCTAAAGCACAATTAAATCCCATAATGCATTCTTGTACCCCTACCTTCCCAGTATGTGGCTGCTGCTGCAGGCTCTCTGCACTCTAAGGCTGTAGACATGGCGCATGGCTATCCACTGAAATGTGCAAAAGCATAGCACCAGCTAGTCTTCCCAATGCAGAGGGAAATTGCTAGGAGTACTGAGCCTGGGAGGCAGAGTGCCCTGGCTCTAAACCAGGAGTGGAGAACCTTGGGCCCAGGGCCCAAATACAGCCTACCTCTAGTTTTTATATGGCCTTTTCCCACTTCCTGCCCTCAAGCACTGCAAACTCGGGGGGAAGAGTATCCACTGAAAGAGTAAACTCAGGGGAAGGGAGTGGAGATGAGGGCATGCGTTCAAGAACTGGGGATGGATCAATGGCATAGATCCATAATCTGTACCCTCCTTTTCTGTCCCCCACACTTAAGCACTCCTAACCCCAGATTTCTGTGTTGTCCTCAGAACCTGTTTTAATTTTCAAAGAGGTCCCTGGGAGGGAAAAAATTTCCCCACTACTGCTCTAAACACTCAGCAGGGGGGTAGGGTAGCTTTGCCTACCAAGAGGCATCTGTATCTCTTTGCTGCAATTCACCTCTGGCAGGAAGCAAGAGTTTGGGGGCTGCTCACCCCAGGCTTCTCCACCTGACAAAGTGCTCAGTGCTATGCAGATATACACCAATTCAGCCCCTGCCCCCAAGGACCCTACACTTGCAGAGCCAAGGCAGCATGCTGACTTATGAGAAAGCAGGTTTGTGGAGCATGGTTCCTGGGCTTGCTTGCTCTTTTGTGAGGCTGGGGCAGAGGAGCCATGGACATTGACTGAAGGAGAAGGGCAGCCTGAGGAAACTAGGATCTGGAAGCCTCGTGGTAGGTGGGGGAAGAGCAGGAAGCGAGGGGTGTGGAGGCTTGTGTAGCAGGGGATAGGCTAAGGGTACACTGGGCCACTTGTGACTCCTGCCCTTACAGTCCATTAAGTGCAAGCTCCTGAGTCTAACTGCCCTGCTGGGGCTGTCTTACAGGTGGCTGGAGTGACACTCCCCCAATCACATACGAGCACGGGGGAGCGGTGGTGGATCTGGCCATTCTGGTGGATGGGCGGAAGCCTATTGGTGCACGGGCCCGGCGCATTGCCAGACCAGAGCTGAGGCTGGTCAGCATCAGCGGGAGCTTGGAGTCAGAGGTGGTGATGGAACTCGTGTGCCAGGACTTGGAGGACCTGCAGGATTACTGCCAGCCACATGCACCAGGTGGGAGCCCAGTGCTTTGGACAGCAGGAGGGGGTAAAAACAGTTCAAAGTCAGAAGAACACCCTGATCTCTGGTGCCCTGCTCTATAATTGTCAGCTAGAGAGACATGCACCCCACAGCACTGGAACTAGTGTCCCACGCACAGCATAGGGCCCTCGCCAGTGATGTGGGTTTTCTGGAAAATTTTGAATCAGAAAATGTTACCATGCAAATTTAATTTCTTATTTGCATAAAATTTGCATAAGAAAAATTGGAATCGGAAAACTTTCCTGTGCAAAATTTCCTATGTACATTTTCTGGAAATTTTTCCGATGCCTGCAGATCTCAAGCGTGAGGAGCTTAGTTTTGGTTTCACTTCCAGCTATCTGATGCAATCATAGCTTTAGTTTTTGTTTTACTTTCACTTGCAGTCATTTTTAGAAATGGAAAATTTTGCACAGGAAAATACGTTAGTGGAAAATTCCCCCAAGCCCTGGAAAATTTTCTGCAGAAAAATTTGGTAGTGAAAAATTTTCCAGAAACCGCCCCACATCACTGGCCCTCACCCCTTTCTTCCCCTCTAACCCTTCATGGACCATGGTTCAGTATGCCTTCTGACTACCTGCTGCATCGGGACGTCATGACATGTTGGCCATACTGAATGTATCACTGAGCACCAGCGGGTATGGAGCGTGGTGGGAGATGGGGGGAGTTTGGTAGCAGAGTCTTACCTGTACCCCCTACTTATTACACCCCCAGGCAGAAGTGTGGTTTGCCAGTCTGTCAGTCTCCTGGCACAGGAGAAAGAATGTGTCATAGTAATTTTAACTTTGTTGTTACTAGGCTGATTCTTTTGGCCCCATGGACAATAACTGGCCCTTTAAGAGGTTGGGTGTCAGCCTGCTTGCCAGATGAGAAAGGTTTAAACAAGCAAGGACTGTGATGAGGGCTCAGGCCATATTGCCTCTATTTAGATTTCCTCTCTCCTTTCCAGGGGCGTTACTGAAAGCAGCATTCATATGCACCCAGATCGTCAGTTTTCCTTCCCAGAAGCCCTTGCAGGAGCAGCTGAGAGGGCACTTTGGAGGCGGGTTTGAACTCTACACCTGGTCCAATCTGCCCCATGGATCAGGCTTGGGTACAATTCCAGTCTCTCTTTGGGTATTATCAGAGGGTTTCCCAGCATGGTTTGCACTAACCCTAGGGGTTTGGGCTCAGGTTGCTTGGGTAGCAACAGAAGAGAAATCTCTGATTCAGCAAAGCCTCCATCCCACTGTAGAGCAGGTTACCCAAGCTGTGGATCTGCTTCAGCTGTTCAGTGTACAGAACCCCTGTGATCATGTGGCAGGGGGGTGTCTCTCCATGAATCTGTCTGCAGTAATCCCCTCACTGCAGGGCATTGGGAAGGTGTATCTGGAGCACCAGTGCAACAGATCCCTCCTCTTCCCATTGTTATGGGTTGTTACTTGGGAAGAGTGGGACTGTGCTGCAGCTGTCAGAACTCCTGTGCTCCCTCCTGCAGGCACCAGCAGCATTCTGGCTGGCGCAGTGATGGCATCGCTGTACCGAGTTTGTGGGCGCTCAGTTTGCAGAGAATCCCTCATCCATGCTGTGCTGCACCTGGAACAGGTGCTCACCACAGGTACTCACAGAGAGGCCACAGTGCTGCTCATGCTTTGTCCTTGGTGCATAGGGACAAGGGAGCCCCCTCCCATGCCCAGTCTTCCTGGCATTTGTCCTCTCCAGCAGATTTCGGACCTCTGAACAGAGAGTCTGGGGTGCAGGGAGGGTGTCCCAGCCAGGTAAGTGCCCTTTCTGCTCTGCAGGCTGTGCATCTGCACCCCATGCCCTTCCTGCAGCAGGAGCCAGACCCTGACTGTTCCTGATTGCCCCATTGGAGAAGCGGGACTCATTGCCTTGCCTGGCTGGGTAAAAGGCTGGGTCTCTCTCCCTTAGGATGTGCAGTCCCTTGCTCCTCCTCCTTGCCCCATTGTGGCTATCTGAAGAGATCCTAAGCAGGCAGCTGCTGCCTGGCCAGCCTCTCCCCTGCTCAAAAAATCCTACCCCTTAGGGAAGGGATCTGAGCCAGCAGGGTCACAGCCCCTCCTCCCCAGTGCAGCATTATCCCCTGTATTCAAGGAACCAGCCAGCATAAGGACTAATCCCAGCCCCTGCTGCTAGGGATGGAGGGTGGAGAGCAGCTTCCCCATTCTCAAGCCCATTAGTGATCTTGTTACCAGGTGCTGTCACTTGCAGGTGGAGGCTGGCAGGACCAGGTGGGCGGGCTGGTCCCAGGCATTAAGATTGGACGCTCAAAGGCCCAACTGCCACTGAAGGTGGAGGTGGAGGAGATCACCGTGCCCCAGGGCTTCATGCAGACCCTGAATGAACACCTACTCCTAGTGTACACTGGAAAGACACGCCTGGCCCGCAACCTGCTCCAGGTACTTCTATGGGGTTTACTGTTCTTATTACCACTTAGGAGTGCCACTCATAGGGTCCTATGTATTGCAGTAATTATGGTAGCATCTAGGAGTCCCACTCATGGTTGGGGTTCCCATTTATCGCAGTCATTTTGGGAGCACCTAGGAGTCCATCATGGATGGGGTCCCTATGAATTACAGTCATCATGGTAATGCCCAGGAGTCCCAGACCACAGCCCCATTTTATATATTAATTATGGTACTGCCAAAGAGCTCCAGTTCCAGAACAAAGCCCAGTTACTAAGGTAACATAAGTAAGTAATGGACCAGGGCCACATTGTGCTAGATGCCATGTAAATACAGTGCAGAAGGCCTGTCTACCCAAAAGAGCTGGCAGCCTAAATGCAGGAGTCACCCCCTCATAGTTGCCTCCTTATCCAGATCCTTTCTGGTAGAGCCTTTATGGCAGGGAAATACCCATCACTTAGTGATTTCTAGCTATCGCTGGAAGATGAGGTTCTACGGCAATGGTGGCTGGTGGACGTTTACATTGGTGGGGCAGAGGGTGGGGGGCTACTGTTAAAATTTCACATTTTACTGTGGGATCATATACAATGAATTTAAAAAAAACCCAAAAAAACAGTGACTACAAATCCATAAACTATACAGTGCTGGTGCTATGCAATAGAGAGTAAAATGCAAAGCACTTTAAGCAAATCAGAAAGGAGAAAATATCAGTTGCTTCTACAGGTCAGGGGCTAGAAATGGGAAGGGCTTCAAGACTGGTTTAGGTAGAGGTACGTTATATGTGAGACTTTTTATTTTTAAAATTTGCTATTTTAAAATTAAGAATTCACATGGGAGAGAAACTCTGTGCAGGTCAGGAGTGTGATGAAAGCTTATGGGGAAATTGGGGCACTTGATATACATCAGAGAATCCACACAGGAGAGAAACCTTACATGTACCCTCACTGGGAAAGGCTACAGAGTGAACTCCACTTTCACTACACACCAAAGAATCCACCACGCAGGAAAAAGGCCCTATAAATGCCTGTGGGGAAAGCATCAATGTGAACGTGTTAGTATGCACGAAAGAACCCAAACAATTTCCCCCTTCCCACACCCACTTCAGCTACAGCAGGAAGACCATGAATGGTAGAATTCACTTGGGAAGAAGAATGGGACAGAATACTTTAGGAAACAGTATTGTAGACAAAGCTTAGCTACTAAGCCACAGTAATGATGATGCATTTTTAATCTCTCATCTCATGACAGCCCCTCGCATCCCTGCTCATTTCCTTTATAAACACAGACCATTCCCTCACGTCTTCCTCTCTTTATATATTCTGTTCCAAAGTGACTCCTAAAGGTTTAACTCAGGCTGCTTGCTTGTAGCAGGCTGAATAAAAAGGCCCCAGGTGCAGCAGCGCAGATTAGTCCACAAAGCCACCAAAAATCCAAACAAAGGGAGAGTATCGTAGTCAAGGTACAGTTCAAGCAGACACTTCGGTATTGGGAAATTAGAGGCCAGAATTGTGGGAGCTATTAAGATGAACGACATGGAATGCCCATTGAAAACAATGGAGGAAATGTGAATGTCAATTGGCAACCACAGATTTGTAAATGACAATATACAATAAGCTTTAATGGACTGTAAAGTAATATAGTGGAGCTGCATCTCCATTCTTTGTTCCGCAGTCTGCAAACCCAGTCTGCTTGCTGCAACAACCTCTGAACTGGTCCAGATCAGGTCCATGCTTCTCAGTCTTCTCTCCCTGTCCTGTCCCCTGGGGTGGGGAGGAGAGAGCTGCTCTATGTTCTGATTGGCCTTGGGGTGATGAGAATGTGTGCCCCCAAGCCATTTTGACTAAGTTCCTACGTAGAAACCCAGCTCAAGTCCCCTTAGCCCTTCCTCCCCCCCACATTGCTTTAAACAGGGCAGGTGTGCTGTAGGCAGCAGGCCCTAGCACCGATGATGCATATGCCGTTATACTCCCACAGTCCTTTCCCCCCTTCCCTCACTGAAAAGGGGGAGAGGGGCTTGAGAATGCCCACTGCCTGCCCTGCCCCCACTCCTGCTCTGTGCCACCACTGCATGTGCAGAAGTTCCCATTATGATGTAGCAGCAGCATCAGTGCACTGAGGCCCAGGGGGGCACTTGGAGGAGAAAGCACCCCATGCACTGGCCACCCCTGCTCCACTGTCTGCTGCTGGTATCATTCCATGGAACTGGGACAGCACTGCCATCCTCATTCAAGGAAGAGGTGACGATCAAGACCTTTTGAATTCCATGCTGCTGCAGTCACAACCATGGTAATGGAATTTAGTACGACCCCTGGCAGGGCAGAATTACAGCCTGAGTAGGAAGTGTTATGAGCTAGCTAATGGAATACCAGTGCAGTGAGCTAGCCAATGAAATACCAGCACTGTTCTCTGTCGCCATCATTCTGAGGGCAGGAACTCCCCAGTTAGTTGCCCAAAACCTGTTCCTGTCACATTGAGTTTGGGCAATATTTTGTGTTGAAAATGTAGGATGTCCAAAACTGATGGCACATGACAAACTTGTGCATAATTTGCATGATTTAATTAGCCTAATTTCATGTTGAGAATCTGGATTTTCTGCTCAGAATTTGGGGTCACAGAATCACCAAGGCCCTGTTGTGACTGGCAGCCTGCAGTGGCATTGCTGCCGCTTATGCAGTTGGCTCCACCATCCCCTACCCAGAAGCAGCACTTCCCTTCCTTGGCTCTGTTCCTGCTGTTCGCTCGAGTCACCATTCCCCACATAATGCTCAGCCAGGGGTGGGGTGTCACTACCAGCAGACTATTCAGAGACATAATGTGAGAGAGTCAAAGTGCCCTCATTGAGTCTGTGCTTTAGCAGAAAAGGAAACCACCTCTCTGAGGGGCAGTAGCATGAACAAAGGATTCACTAATCAGCAGATATCTCAGCTCAGCAGTGCTTCCTGGTAAGTTTGATTCTGTCCCGTTAGTGCCAGACAGAGGTGCCCCTGGGAATCCATTTGGGATCACCCCCTAGAGCTAACAGCTTGAGGCTTTATTCCCTATTTCTGTAGTCTGCCTAGAACCTTTGTCAACCAGGCGCTCCAATTCCACATGCATAGTGCCCTAGTCTCACTGGAATGGGTCAAAAGCAGAGGCTGGTTTGCATTGTGGGCTGGAAGGCCCCACTGAGGCTGTTTTTCACAGCTGGCTTTCCTTTGCAGGATGTCCTCAGGAACTGGTATGCCAGGCTACCTGCCATTGTGAACAATGCCAATGCCCTGGTGAGCAATGCAGAAGAGTGTGCCAAGGCCTTCCAGCAAGGTATATAGCACCAGTTTTCAGTTCTCTTCTACCCTGAATAAGCAAAGATACTGTTTACCAGCTGCTGGGTTCCCTGACCACAGTGTGAGATGCCCTATAAAGCATCTTGCACAGGAGCCAACATTGCACTAGGAGTAAGTGCTCAAGCTAGGACATTGCTGCATGCAGGTGGCTAGGGCCAGCAGGCTGTAGAGGCAGTAGCAAGTCCCACCAGTTGGACACAACCCAGACTGGATGGGACTTGTTACCTCTACACTGATGATTAGCAGCAACAGCAACTTGCACCATGTCATACAAGTTCCATGACACCTAGGCTCCCCACCCGTTCCTGTGACTTGCAAAAGCCACTTCCCCCATCCACAGTGCCTGCGAGCTAAGCAGTAGACCTATCTGCTGGTGTGGCTAGCTGCTGCTGTTCATACAGGCAGGAGCTCCATAACCACCCATCTATTTCGCCTGCCCCACATGGCACACTCCAGATTTTCAAGCACTGCTCCGTGTGACTACAAGTGGTTGTTTCATGGCTCATGCGAGTGTGTAGCTGACCGCTCCATCTTCAGATGGGTGGTTGGATCTGTGGCTGCTAGGTGGCCATATGGTGTAGCTTCTTGTTTGGAAACACCCAGTGTGTGCAGTAGCCAAGCAAGTGAGGGGGTGAACTGTCTACTTGGCAAGTACTACAGGACAACAGGAATAGCCTACTTAAAGCATAAAGTGAAGAGGTGCAGAATTTATACAGGACAGTAGCAGAGGGCTCTCTCCTCTGCTGTGGCTAAGCTGATGTTCTCTTGATCCCCCCAGGGAACCTGCCTCTCCTTGGAGAATGCCTCAACCGTTACTGGCAGCAGAAGAAGTGCATGGCTCCAGGGTGTGAGCCACTGGCTGTCCGGCTCATGATGGATGCGCTCCAGCCGTATGTCTATGGGCAGAGCTTGGCTGGTGCAGGAGGTGGTGGCTTCCTCTACATCCTAACCAGAGAGCCTAGGCAGAAAGAAGCATTGCAACAAGTCCTAGCAAGAACCCAGGTAAGCCACATACATGTTTATCCTCCATCTACCACTTGAGAGAGACCCCTCTGAGGCATCTGCAGGGCCTCTCACTGTGGCTTGAGTCTAGGGCAGTTATGTGAAAGGGGTGGAGTGCAGCATGCAGCTGCCCCCACTGTGAAGGAGGAGCTGCCTTTCCTGCAGCCAGTGTGGATATTACACACAGCCAAGGCCTTAGCTGACTGGTTAGGGTGCATAAGAGATTAATGAAACAAAGCTATTCCTGTGACAGTGGGTGTGGTCTGTTGGAGCTTTACCATACTGCATCCCTCCCTTCCAGGGCCTGGGGAATTTCAGCCTCCACACTGTTGAAGTGGACATGTCTGGCTTCTGCCTGCAACTGGAGGGGAGCAGCACAGAGAGCGGAGAAGTGCCTGCAGCAGTGTGAAACCCATGAAAGCCTGCACTGTTCTGTGTGCTGATGGGGATGCATGGATTTCCTTTCACTCCATGGGTCACTGCTCCCGTGCCAGGGGGCTGAGGACACAGATAATGGCCCAGAACAAGCATACTGTCTCCCTCCACACCAACTAAATCAGACAACATAACGGATCCAGGGCAGGGCTACTGGAGAGCCCTTCCAACTCTTTAAGATTTTATATGGAACAGGCTGCCTAGGGAGGGGGTGGGCTCTTCTTCACTGGAGTTTTTCAAACAGAGGCTGGATGGGGTCATCTGGCAGGGATGCTGTAGCTGTGGATTTCCTACACTGAGTGGGGGTTGGACTAGATGACCTCTGAGGAACCTTCCAATTGTAAGATTCTATGATTGAGTCTGTAACAAAACTGGCTTCTGCCAGAGAGAGAGAGCGAGCTATTGCAGAATCTTAATTCAGCTATCCCATTCCTGAGAGAGAGAATGTGCCAATTGTGGCATCTCCCACTCTGGCTAGGAGTGACTCTGCCCCCAGCCTACTGTAAGAGCAGGTTACAACAGCAACAGCTTCCTCTGTTGGGAACGGCACAGAATTATAACACCAGTTTCTGTGCTTTGTCCTGCTTTTTACTCTGCCACACTACAGCTCCCAGTTCACTGTGCAGTGCCGACAGTCTATGCTCAGCTTCCACACCAAGGACTCCCCGATACCATACAGGGTAGCTTATAAACGAGTGACTGAGTTTCTGAAAGAGGCATATCCTTGAACTGTTTAGAAAGTGCTGAGGTTCTATTTCCAGAACATGCTCTCACTCCTTTCTCTAAGTCTTTGAATAAAACAATACTTGAGTGTTGCTGAACTAGAGTCCTCTGGTTTCCTGCACAGTAGAGCTCAGTTGCTGCACTTATTTTGCACAGTAGCGAGACCACCACAGCATACATTCCCAAAACAAACAAGGTCTGCCGGAGGTTCAGCCTTCCCAGTGGGACAAAGGGGCAGATTTGGCCTGAGGCTGCAACATTTAGCCTTTGCTCTCACCTGCAGACAAGGCCATAGAACAGAGCAAGGACTATACCAGAGTCCAGGGTTGGGAGCAATGCTGCATTACTCCCAAAGCCTCATTTATTACCACAGGTCTCTCCTCTTTCTACAAGGCAGCTTTCAAAGGAGCGAAGCCATCGCACAGCTGTGCCCAATCTCCTTTATTGACTGAATTACTGTATCGTGAGCTTAAAAAGATCTGAGCAGAAGCTAGACCTCATCTCAGCCTAATTGATTTTTCCAGTCCTTACATAAGGTTTTAGACACCCACACCAAGGGGCCCCAAATTCATTTTTTTGGGAAACATGGTAGGGTCTGATCACCACTCACTGAGCAAGTCCGGAAACAAGCTGACTGGCACCCCAGGAAGAAGGAAGCACTGTGAGGGTAGCTCTGCACAGGCAGAAATTAAATGATTCCTGATGGACAGACATAAGGTGACTAGTTCCCAGGTCTCTTAAGGGCGGTGGCACAGCACCCTCTACAGCGCCCACCCTGTGGACAAGGGGATGGTGATCAGACACACACAGTGAACTACAGTTTACATAAACTAGACCTAGGGATTTAGTGTTTGAATTCTCGGTGTGAGATTCCAGCACAGCTGCATATCCAGCTGCGCCTTCTTGTGGCTATTTTCCCTTTCCTTCCCCCATGGCACTGCAGGCAGGATAATAGGGAGCACAGGACCATCAGCACAATCAGGTTGACTTTCATCCCCTGAACTTTAGCAGCCAGTGCTTGCAAACGAAGGATAATGGGAAGAATGTCAGCAACCCACAGAGCCTCTCAGGAGGATATTTCACACTGAGGGCAGCAAACCAGCTACAGGCGCAGTCTCTTAATGTCGTCGCTGCGGAAGTCAATTCGGAGAGCCAGCACCTGACGGACCTCTGCTGGGGTCAGGCGCCATGTCAACGGGCCTGAGTTTGGGCCCCAGTAATCCAGGATCTCCGTCACCTAGACAAAGAGTAAAGCTGTAAGCCTGAGGGAAACACTACAAGTGAGTCAACCTACCCCCCTCAACAAGGGTCACATGAGAAGCAGCCATAGCTACTCCAACCCAGCAGGGGGTGCTATAGGGAAAAGGCTGGGAGTGAGACTTGTGCAAATGTGCGAGGCTACTGCAAGTATCCCTTCTCAACTGGGAGATTAGTGGGATTTAGTATGAGCTTCCAACCTCTCCTAGTCATAGTTTTTGCTGAGCACAGCAGATTTCCAGTGTGGTGAGAGCCAGTGTGGCATAGTGGATAAGGTGCTGGACTTGGACCTGGGAAGCCAGGGTTCAAATCCTACCCTAGCCCTGAACTCACTGGGTGGTCTTGGGCAAGTCTCAAACTCTCAGCCTCAGTTCCCCATCTGTAAAATGGGAAAGTGTGTGTCCCTGTGTTCCCCTCACCATGTCCATCTTAGACTGTAACCCCACTGGGCAGGGATCTGTCTTTGAAAAGCTGTGACTATAAAGCACTGTGTACGCCTATTAGCGCTATAGAAATGAGTATCTCCTTGAAGACTGATTTGGGCAGCTCAGGTTGCCGAGAAGCTGACCCACCCTTTCCAGATTGAGGATGGTGGCCATCTGGGAGAGACGAGCAAACTTGTCGCGTATGGTCCATGTGGTCACTGTGGTGAGATAAGCTATCAGAGATCTCAGCTCCTTATCAAATTGCAGGCCTCCAAGCTGGGGAATTTAAAACAAGTTATGTTATTTTCATTAACTGGCAGTTCACAAGCATGCACTTTTGCAAGACCTCACAATTGTAATGCTTAGGGTCCCTCTCTAAAGGGAAGCTTTCAGCAAGACACTCCGCTCTGGACTGGCTCACAGTTGGTTATCCTGGAGCCAAGCCTCCCTGACCACACTGCCCAGTGCTTCTGTTCATCTGGGGTTGCACCCAGGGCTCAGCTGATCTGGCTAAGCTGAGTCACAAACAAACATGGAAGGTAGTCATTAATGAGAGATGGGGAAAGAATGGCCAGTGTCCTCAAAAGAAAGGAAAAGAAAAAACCCCCAACCCCCCCACGAGTATAGAGCTCCAGCGCAGTGACACGTCTCCCACCCAGCTCAAATGAGGGAGTAGGCAGAGGATTCTGTAGAGGCAGGATGGCTCCTGGTTTGCAGTGTGGGCCAAATCTCCAATCCAGAGAGGAAGAGCACAGCTGCTTCTTACCCGGCTGAAGGTGGATTTAAAAACCACTTTCTCCAGTTCGATGGCAATAAGACTAGTCATCAAGCTGGTGAGGCTGTCGTAGATCACAGGTGATAGCCCAGACTGGAGACAGAAAACGGAGTCACTGTTCAGATAACGCAGCCAACAAGCAGCAGAGATTAAAGGAGAGCAACAGCAAGACACGGAGGGAATAAAAGCCTCAGCAAGCTGACACAGATGGAAAACACGGCGCTAAGAACCATGCTTTTGTTCTGAAAGCAGCTGCTTGGCACATTCTGGATGGGGGCACCCTGAGTAGGACTCTGACAGCAGACAGGTAGGGAAAAATTGGTCCATCCTGGGCTGTCAGAATTGAGAAGGGAAAACTAAACAGCGACATTTATGCAAACCCATGATGTGCACCAGATTGCAAATGTCACTGTGCATTGACCCCAGGGTATTAATTAAGATCATGAGCATCTCAGTGATGGATTCTCTCACCTTACCATTTCCTAGAGGGCCTTGCCAGGGAAACATGGAGCTGAGCATCTAGCTACAGTCACAGCATGTCACTTAAGGGGGCTCTTCAGTGCCAGAACCCGAGGGTATCCCTCCATTTCCCCCTCTCAGTTGCACACTTCCTCCCTGTCACAATTACCTCCTCCGAGTCCTGACAGAGCCAGTCTGCTGCTGAGCACTTTTGGTCTGAGGGGCAAAAAGTCAGGAAGCAAACCCATCTCCTCTGGGTGGCAGCCCAGGGTATGATCCTAGGCCAGCCTGTTAAACACTATCCCCAATACATACACATTCTACGGTGGTTGAAGTAAAACCTGGGAAATGAGAGCACATCTCTGCCATCTTTCACCAAATGGCATCAAGAGATGCCCCTTCCTGTCTGACAGGATTAAAACTGCCCAGGGTCTGAGTGCTGGAGCTCAGGGAATACCTTGAACTCAGCCATTTGCTGTTCCAGGTTGAGGATGAACTGCTGGACCCAGGGATCATTTGCTTCATAGTCGTTGAACTCCTCCTAATATGGGTGGGAAAATGTAGCCTTGGTTACCAAGCCCCTAAAACCTAACCCAGCACTCCCAAAGTCTCCCACAGAACTCCCGATGGATTTGAGGGGAGACATCATCAGTTAGAAGAGAAAACAGCTAACAGGTTCTCTGGCAATTTCAATGGGCCGC
>QEPC01003301.1:432044-444083 GCA_003113815.1 Sphenodon punctatus
AGAGTGCTTTTTATACTAGAGGAGCTCAAGACCATCATGTGGTCTATGATTTGAACAGGGTGAGCACGCAGAACCCAGTTGTGAGAATGTTAGACGCCATCTCAAAGAACCTTCTTTACAAGGTAATAACCTTCTGATCAGCACATGGGGAGCTGTTTGTAAAAAAACAGCTTTATCTCCCAGTCCAATCATTGTCCCTGCTGCTGCTGCTGCTGGTGCTGGTGCTGGAGGAGCACTACTAGGAGGCAGAGGCAGGTGAGGGATGGGGACCAGAACCAGGGAGGGGAGGCAGAAGAACTTATTGGGGGAGAAGCTGGCTGCAGCCTGATGCGCAGCCATGGAAGTGCGGGGCCCCAGCTAGCCATGGGACCACGTGCGGCAGCACATGTGGCACATGCCTGCCCTATATGTTGATGATATGTTCCCTTCCTACTTCCATCTCAGCTTCCATTGAGAGTGTCACCATCTAGCCTGTCCCTCAGCGTATAGCTTCAGATTCATTTTTGACTCCTCCCTCTCCTTTACACCTCAGATCCAGGCTCTTGCCAAATCCTGCTGCTTTGCCCTGTATATTTCTAAAATCTGGCCCTGCCTTACTGTTGTACAAAACAATAGCAATAACTGCAATCTTTATCAATGACATTTATTAAACTAAAATAGAGGTAGAATAGAAGGCAACATAGTCTAATCTGAAAGAATAACTCCAATGGAAAGAAACAGAGGAAATAGTCCAAGCTTGCTGCAACAAATATAAGTGGAACGGATGGATTCTAAATGGCAAAGTTCAACTTGCTAGAACTAAAACGTTCTTGAAGATGGTGCCAAAATTCAGGAAAAGGAAGATCAAATCCGTGCTTGATGTACTTGCTTGTCTAATCACTGAAACTGTCAGCTCAATGTTTCACTACTCTAGTAGCTTCTTTGGGGCAGTTGTATTTACTGGCATAAATACAACGGGACAACATTTAGCAAATACAGTGAGTCTGCCTTTCCTTAGCTAACAAGGTCCAAGAGATGACTTGCAGCACACTCAATTCTGTGCTTTAAGAACATAAGTACCACCAATGGTCCATTGAGCCCAGCATCCTGTCTCTGACAGTGGCCAATCTCAGTTGCTTGGGAGAAGTACCCAACAGGTCACAATGGGGTGATCCATTCCCAGTAGTTCACTGCAAGCTCCCAACAGCAAGAGGTTACGTCCCCCATACCCACTTAGCTAATAGCCATTAATAGATCTACCCTCCAAGAACTTATTCAATCCTTTTTTAAGCCCAGCTATGTTACTGCCCTTGACCACATCTTCTGACAACAAATCCCACAACTTCATCATCATCATCAATTTTAATTTATATCCCGCCTCTCCCATTACAAATGGCTCGAGGCGGTTCACAACAAAAATATTACAATACATAATCTACATAACTTAATTGTGCATTGAATGAAAAAATACTTTGTCTTGAATCTACCACTAGTTAGTTACATGGAGTGTCTTCTAGTTCTAGTACTATTTGAAAGAAAGGGTAAATAACCACTCCCTATTTATTCATTCCACACCACTTACGATTCTATAAACTTCTATTATATCCCCTTTCAATTGTTTCTTCTCCAAGCTGAAGAGCCCTAACCTATCAAGCCTCCCTTCGTATGGAAGCCGTTCCATACCCTTCATTATTTTTGTTGCCCTTCTCTGTACGTTTCTAGTTCTACTATATCTTTTTTGAGATCGGGCAACCAGAACTGCACTCAATATTCAAGGTGCAGTCGCCATAGATTTATATAGAGACATTAAGATATTTTCAGTTTTATTTTCTATCCCTTTACGAATAATTCCAATGTTGGCTTTTTTGATGGCCACCACACACTGAGCTGAGGGATTTCAATGTATTGTCCACAATGATTCCAAGATTCTTCTCCTGAGTGGTAACTCCTAATTTAGAACCCAGCATTGTGTACATATAGTTGTATTATTTTTCCCTCGGTGCATCACCTTGCACTTGTCAAAATTAAATTTCATCTGACATTTAGTTGACCAGTCACCCAGTCTTGTAAGATCCTCCTGCAATTCTTCACAATCCGCTTGGGTTTTAGCTACCTTGAATAACTTTGTGTCCTCTGCAAATTTGACCACCACACTCTTTACTCCCTTTTCCAGACTGTTAATGACTATATGAAACAACACGGGTCCCAGTACAGATCCCTGGGGCACTCCACTAGTTACGTCTCTCCATTGTGAAGACTGACCAGTCCTACTTTTTGTTTCCTATCCTTTACCCAGTTACCAATCCATGATAGGACACTACCTCCTATACCATGACTATTTAATTTCCTCAAGAGTCTCTTGTGAGGGACCTTATCCAAACGCTTTCTGAAAATCCAGATACACTACGTCAACCAGTTCACCCTTATCCACATGCTTATTTTCACTCTCAAAAGAGTCCAATAGATTAGTGAGGCACGACTTCCCTTTGCTAAATTCAGGTTGACTCTTCCCCATCATGTCACGTTTATCAAATACGCCCAGTAATTCTGTTCTTTACCATTTCCACCAGTTGGCCCAGCACAGATGTCAGGCTCACCAGTCTGCAGTTTTTCAGGATTGCCTCTGGAGCCCTTTTTAAATATTAGTGTTACATTCACTACCAATCCTCAAGTACAGTGGCAAATTTTGGTGATAGTTTACAAATTACCAATAGTAGATCTGTAATTTCATATTTGAGTTCCTTCAGAACTCTGGGGTGAATACCTCTGGTCCTTGTGATATGTTACTATTTAGTTTGTCATTTTGCTTCCAGAGTCACACTTATTTGTGACAGTTCTTCTGATTCATCATCTACGAAGAATAGTTCTGGCAGGGATTATCTCCCCAACATCCTCTGCAGTGAAGACTAAAGCAAAGTATTCATTCAGCTTCTCTGCAATGTCCTTGTCCTCCCTGAGCGCCCCCCTTCCACCCTCTTGTCATCTAATGGCCCAACTGATTTTCTAGCAGCTTCTTGCTTCTGATGTACTTGAAAAAGTTTTTATGACTAGTTTCTGTATCTTTGGCAAGTCGTTCTTCCAATTCCCTCTTGATGTGCCTTATTAACACTTTACTTCTAATCTGGCAGTGCTTATGATAGTTCCTATTTTCCTCATTAGGAATAGCTTTTAGTTTTTTAAAGGACACCTTTTTGGCTCCAATAGCCTCCTTCACCTCACCATTTAGCCACACTGGCAGACATTTAACCTCTTGCAAACACTTAACCCTCACAACTGCTCCTTTTCGTTTCCCTCTAACTAGTTTCCTCATTTTTGCACAGTTCCCCCTTTTAAAGTTAAATGTTACTGCAGTAGTTTTATTTGTCACTCTCACTCCTGTAAGTATGTCAAATTTGATTATATTAAAATCGCTACCAAGCGGCTCCACCATTGCTACCCCTTTGGCACCAGGTCTTGCGCTCCATTTAGGACTACATCAAAAGTAGCCTTTCCTCTCATAGGTTCCAGGACCAACTGCTCCAAGAAACAATCATTTATGGCATCAAGAAATTTTACTTTGGCATCATGCCCCAAGGAGACATTTACCAAGTCAATTAGGGTAACTGAAATCACCCATTATTATTGTGTTTCTGACTTTAGTAGCCTGTCTATTCCCTGTTAACATCTCAGTCAAACTCACCATTCTGGTCAGGAGGTTTGTAATATAGTCTCACTGCTCTACAATTCCCCGTTACACATGGAATTTCTATCCATACAGATTTTAGAGTACAGTTCTCTTCCTGTAAAATTTTAATCCTACTTGACTCAATGCTGTCTAGCATAGCAATACTCCATTAACAGCTTGCTCTACTCTATCATTTCAATATATTTTGTACCCTGGTATTAGTGTCCCATTAGTTATCATCATTTCACCAGATTTCTGAAATTCCAAGTATGTCTATATATTCATTTAATGTGAAATACTGTAATTCTCCCAACTTAATTTTTAGGCTTCTAGCATTCTAGAATACGACACTTGAACATTCTTTTTATTCTTATTCTGCTCATTATAAGTGACTGTTTCAGTTGATTTGGAACCTATTATTATTATTATTATTAATTATTATTTATATAGTGCCATTTTATTATTTATGTAGTCCCTACCCCAGGGGGCTTACAAGCTAAGAGATGCAAGGGAGAGATGAACCATCAGGAGAGACAAGCATACATTCATGAGGTTAAGACGTTGCAGGTGCACATGCTTAACTTAGTTACAGGCAACTAGCTTAGTAACTTTGATACAGGACAGAGATTGAGTGAGGGGTGAAGAGGACACAATTTCACTCATGATGAACTAGGGACAGCCCGACAGAAAGGAAAATTGGGCACTTACCTCTGAATTTTCCTTCTGTGGGGGATCCTCCTGGCCGGCCAGTCAGGACAGTAGGTTAGATCCCGCCAACTTCCAGTAGGAGGCAGACAATCAACTTTGAGGAGCCTACTAGGAGAGATCTATCCTCAGCTCCCCAGTCTTGTCGAGCTCTACTCCTGATGTAACCTTAAACTTTCTAATCTAAACTAAACTATCGGGGCTAACGTAACTCCGCCCCTATTAAACAGAACCGAACCTCTGTCAACTGAGGCCAGAGGAGCATCTGGAACCTAGGCCCCAGTCCCCCGAACACACCACAGAGCTGACCTCACTCCGGGTGGGGACTGGCCGCCAGGAGGATCCCCCGCAGAAGGAAAATTCAGACGTAAGTGCCCAATTTTCCTTTCTCCTGGGGGATCCTCCTGGTCATCCAGTCAGAACAGTAGGGACATAACAGAGCAGTACCCCAGTCCTACTCAGAGGGAGGGAGCAACTCAAGGAGGGAGGTCTCGGTAGGTGCCTGCGGAATGATGGAGTACTCAAGTACTCCCTAGAGAACCGCCTGCAGTACCCGTCTCCCGAAGGCTGCGTTGGCCGAGTCTTGCAGTGGAATCCTATAGTGTCTTGTGAAGGAATGCACCGAAGACCACGCCGCCATGCGGCAGATCTCCCCATAGGAAGCCATATTACAAAAGGCCTGTGAAGTTGCTGCACCCCTAAGAGAGTGAGCAAATACCCCCGCTGGGGGAAGCTTCCCTTCTGCCTTATAGGCTTCAGAAATATAGAGAGTCATTCATCTGGCTATTAAGGATTTGGAAGCTTTCAAACCCCTCCTCTGAGGGCTATATGACACAAACAGAGCCGAAGTCTTTCTAAAGACTCCTGTTCCGTGAAGGTAAATTTTTAGGGCTCTCCTGACATCTAGAGTGTGCCACACCCGCTCCAAGGGGTGAGAAGGATTTGGGCAGAATGAGGGGAGAATAACCTCCTGTTCCCTATAAAAACAGGTATCCACTTTGGGACTGAAAGCTGGATCCAGTCTCAGGGTCACCGAAGACTCCTTGAAGGAGCACAGAGCCAGATCCATAGATAGAGCCCCCAGCTCTGAGACCCTCCTAGCCGAGGTGATGCCTATGAGAAACGCTATCTTTAGGGACAGATAGTATAATGAAACCTCGCCCAGAGGCTCAAAGGGAATCTTAGTAAGAGCCCTGAGGAGGAGGTTCAGGTTCCATGACGGAAACCGGTGAACCACCGGCGGGGATAAACCTTCCTCGCCACCCTAAGGAAGTGCACCACATGTGGGTGCCTGGAAATCTTTTGGCCTTTTAAAGTACCTAGCACACTATTTAGGGCTGCTACTTGTCTCTGAAGGGTGTTAGGTTTCAATCCCCTCTCTAGCCCCTCCTGCAGGCAGTCTAAGACTATTTTAATAGAAGCCCTTTCAGGACTAACAAGCTTAACCTCACACCACCTAGTGAAGGTGGCCCAGGTACTCTGGTAAATGCACCTAGTTGCCGGTCATCTGGACTGGAGCATTGTGTCCAAGACTTTCGTGGAATAGCCTAGCTTTCCTAACGCTCTCCTCTCAATTTCCAGGCTGTCAGTTTGAGAGTCTCTGGCTTGTCGTAGATGATCGGGCCCTGAGATAGTAGGTCTGGCATGATTGGCAGTCTGAGCAGAGGCTCCAGACTGAGATCCTGTAAACCCGCAAACCACGGTCTCTGTGGCCAGTAGGGAGCGATCAAGATGGTGGTTGCCCGCTCCTTCCTGACTTTTGCTATTGTCCGTTGGATGAGTGGGAATGGGGGAAATGCATAGAGAAGTCCCTGAGGCCAGCTGCAGTTCAACACGTCGAAGGCGATTGCTTTGTGATTTGGGTGCCGGGACACGAAGCTCTTCATCTTTGCATTGTCTGGAGAGGCGAACAGGTCGATCGAGGGATGTCCAAATCACCTGACTATGGCCCTGAATGCCGAGGGGTGAAGAAACCATTCTTGCTGGTCCAGCTGTACTCGGCTGAGCCAGTTGGCTTGGTCCTTGATGTTATTATTATTTATTATTATTAAACATTTATAAAGCGCCAGTAACAACCTGGCGCTGTACAGAACATATAATCAGCTGCGGTCCCTACCTGTGGCTTACAATCTAAAAGACAAGGAGNGTGGGGCTTCTTGGGGAGGGGTTGTTTGCCCTTTTCTGCCCCCTTGGAGCAGCCCTTATAAGTTTTAGGTTCTCTTGGTCGGGAAGGGGACCTCTTCCTTTTTAGCTCGGAGAGGATCTCCTGAAGGACTTCCATGTGGGGGTCCTGGACCGGTGGGGAGGGGCGGGGGGGGGGACTCACTGCGGTCACCTGTTCTGTTGTCTCTGCTCCTGCTGCAGCCACAACCTTTCGTCTGGAGGCCATGATCTCCCTCTTTCCCGCTGGTGCTGAGAAGAGCTCAGGGGAGGGGAGTCTTTACTGTGTTTGCACCGTTGTCCCGCCGGCATGAAACAGAGCCGCGGGGGGAGGGGCGTCTCTGATCCGGCCTGTCTAAACTGACCCTGCCAGGTTGGGGGTGTGCGGGCGGTGTTGCCTCCGCGGCTGCTGGCTTCGCGGCCTGTGAGAGGCTGGGCGCGAGCTGGGACGGCTTCTCTGGGCTGCCGTGCGCCGGACTAAGCCACGGGCGGTGGCAGAGAAGGGAGGGGATGGGAGCAGCTGAGGTCGCCTGCTTGCCGGCGAGGGCTGGCTGTATCCCTGATTGAGAGAGGGAGAGATGCGTTCGCCTGGCCGGGCCATGCCACGGCTCTGTAGGGCGGTCCGGCCCCCCTGTCTCCTGCTCTCTGGGCCTGCCTCCTTACCCAAGCGGGGCTAGGGATGCATCCAGCAGACAGCTCCCGATGGGGGAGGCTGCTGCGCCCGCTCTTCGGGTACACCCACGCCAAAGGGGAAAGGGGTGCCCAAGTCAGTGCTCTGAATCCCCCGGGAGAGGGGGAGGTGAACAGGGAGGAGAATATTTCTCCCCCTGGCACCAGGAGCTTCAAATCCTTTCTGCTGCCTGTCCCTGGGGACAGCTTGCCTGCGTCCTAGCTGTTCAGAGGCAGACAAACAACTGGGGAGCTGAGGCTAGATCCCTCCTAGTAGGCTCCTCAAAATTGATTGACTACCTCCTACTGGAAGTTGGCGGGATCTACCCTACTGTCCTGACTGGATGGCCAGGAGGATCCCCCGGGAGAAGAGGTAGGTTTTCAGGAGGGATTTGAAAGTTGGGAGGGAAGGAGCAGGACGAATGTGTCCAGGGAGGGAGTTCCAGGCATGGGGGGCAGCAAGAGATGGGGTGAAGATGTTTAGAGGAGCAAGGGGGACGCGAGCAGGTGAGGGTGGGGCAGAAGAGGAGTGAAGATCCTGGGAAGGAGTGTGGTGGGATACAAGAGCAGAGAGATATGGGGGAGCAAGGCCTTGAAGGTGAAGACCAGGAGCTTGTGCTGAATGTGTTCACAGAGAGCAGGGGTGGGGAACCTCCAGCCCATGGGGCTTTTTCCCATGGCCTGCTGACTTCCAAGCCCTTCCTCATTGTGTGCGGTCCATTGCCCGGCTCGCTGTGGCCCGAGCGGGACTTTGTGGGCCACACACAACAACCACAGCACAAAGTCTCCCTGGCAGAAAGCTTCCCTGGCCGCCTGAAACCGTGGTTCATAGTATCAAAAGCCACTGATAGATCCAGTAGAACCAGTAGGGTCATACAACCCCTACAAAACCACTCAATGCTGTAATCAGTCATCTTGCATGCCACCATTGCTCCAACTGTCTCTCTTCACGCTTCAGTCACCCCAGGTCCTCCATGAACCACAGGGTCAGGCGGTGATGATACGGTGCACCAGGAGCAGATGTCTAGGAGCCACTCAATCAATGGCCTCAGCCAGCCAGGTGTTCCAAAAGCCACAGTCCAGGCCACAGTGCCCTGGGAACTTTGGGGGGTGGGGGTGGAGCAGCTGGCTGGGATTGTCAGCTTCGGCTCGGCTTGCAGGCAGTGGCGGAAGCATCCCTACCCCATCCCCAGCGGTTGCCTCCCGGCTGCCCATACTGCTGCGGGACTCAACCACAGAAGCTGGCACTGCCTGCAGCTGCTGCAGCTCTGTAGTGGAGACGCTCTGCTAGCAGTCAGGGGAGAGGAAGAGCAGTGTGTGGTGTGTGTGTGTATTCTTGTGTGCACGTCTGTGTGTGTGTGTATATGTTTATTTGAATATTCTGAGTTTTTGTAAGAGTGTGTGTGTGTGAATATTCAGTGTGTTTGTGTGAATATTTTAATAGATTTTAATTGCTTTACATTGTCTAAAATTGATTTAAATTACTTTAAATTGATTTTAACATGCCACTCCCAGCACTTTCAGGGACCGACAATACGGCCCCCATCCTCAAAAAGGCTCCCCACCCCTGACGTAGAAGGAGCCAATGTAAGGAAGAGAGGAGGGTCTGAATGTGGTCATAGCGACAGGCAAGGTGGATATGACTGGCAGCAGAGTGTTGAACAGATGAAGCGGGGGAGATCACAGCAGGGGAGATGAGTAAGGAGGAAGTTACAGCAGTCAAGGCGAGAGATAACTAGAGTATGGACTAGGGTTTTTGCAGTGGAAACATAAGACGGGCAGATTTTAGCAATATTATACATTTAGAGGGAAATCCAACAGCAGGTGTACGCCGCCCAGAGGCGCCGCACTGAGGCCAGAACNGGGTGCCGGGACACGAAGCTCTTCATCTTTGCATTGTCTGGAGAGGCGAACAGGTCGATCGAGGGATGTCTGAATCGCCTGACTATGGCCCTGAACGCTGAGGGGTGAAGAGACCATTCTCCCTGGTCCAGCTGTACTTGGCTGAGCCAGTTGGCTTGGCCCTTGATGTGAATTGCCCTGAGTAACTCCAAGTTGCCCTCTGCCCAATCTGATGAGGATGGATGCCATCTGGTGGAGCACTTTGGATCTCGATCCCCCTTGATGGTTCACGTAGGCTTTCGCCGCCGTGTTGTCCGTGTATACTACGACATCTTTCCCTCTCAGCATCGTGGTGTCAAGTCCCGCAGAGCCAGGTAAATTGCCCTCAGTTCTAACCAATTGATGTGGTGGCTCTTCTCCCAAGAGAACCACTTGCCTTGCACAGTGCTGCCCTGCGTGTGAGCTCCCCAACCTAGGAGACTTGCGTCCGTTGTTAGTGCCGTTCTCACCGGATCAGAGAGTGGTATCCCGGCTGAGAACCTATCTGGCTGTGTCCACCACGTCAAGGATCTCTTTAGAGATGCAGGTACAATGATCCAAGGGTTCTCTCCTTGGATCAGAGCATCCTGCCATTGTCGCAGGAATCGCTGCAAGGGCCTGGAGTGGAACCTGGTCCACTGTAAAATACCCAAGCAGGTGGTCATGGATCCCAGAAGGCTCGCGAGAGTTTTCAGTTTGGACTTGTGAGCTCTTGTAACTTGTTAGTTCAGCAGTTCTAGTTTCAGCCATCTTTGCTTGGAGAGAAACAGTTTACACTTTTTGGTGTCCAATACCACCCCTAGGTGCTCTAGCATTTGAGAGGGAACAAGATGGCTCTTCTTGCAGTTGACCACGAAGTTGTGCTCTTGCAGATAATCTATTACTCTGTTCACGTCTCTTCGTGCCTACTCGCAGATCAGAGATCTGACGAGGAGGATGTTGTCGAGATACAGGTGTAGTTTTATCCCCTCCGTTCGTAGGTTCACAACAAGGGTAATCAGTACCTTGGTGAACGTCCTCGGTGAAGTTGCCAGGCCGAACGGTAGGGTTGTGTACTGCCAGTGCTGCTGTGCATAACTGAATCAGAGCCATTGTCTGTGGGACGGCAGGACAGGAACATGGAGATAGGTCTCCTTCAAGTCGAGAGCCGTCAGCCATTCCCCTTGCGCTATTGCTGTTCGTATCGATTGCAGGGTCTCCATCCTGAATTTCTGTACCTTGAGTACCTGGTTCAGGATTTTCAGGTCTAGGACCACTCTCCATTCGTCAGAGTTTTTTTGCACCAAGAATAGGATGGAGTATAGACCCCGGTTGCGTTCGAGTAACGGAACCTCCTCTATAGCTCTGATGGTCTGGAGTCTACTTATTTCTGATTGCATAGCAACCTGCTTGTCCCGGTTGTTGGATACTGGTGATGCGCAGAAGTAATGATGGGGAGATTGTTGGAATTCTATTGTGCATACCTGTTGAATGGTCTGAAGAACCCAGGCGTCCGTGGTGGCGATCGTTCACTGAGCCACGAACCGTTGCAGCTTTCCCCACAGCTTTGCCTGATCGGGAAGGCTGGGCATTAGAGTCATGCGTCCAACTTGGGGCGGCCTGCCCCCTGCTGTTGTTTGGTTTTATTGTCGTTTCCCTTCTGCTTCTGCCATTGAGGTCTGTACCTCTGTTGATTTCCCCTGTGGGGAAAGAAGGGTCTCCTGGAACCCCCGGCTGGAGCATAAGTTGTGTTAAAGGGACGAAAATTCCTCTTCTGAACCCCCACACTCTGTAGGGTCTGCTTCTTGGACTTGTGGGCTGCATCTGCTAGCACCTTGTCGAGGCAAACGCCAAATAACTTGCGCCCCTGGAATGGCCCGCCGACCAAAGCGTTTTTGGAGGTGTTATTGCCCTTCCATGATCTCAACCATAAGCGGTGATGGGCTGCCACGATGGAAGTGACTGCCCTTGTGGCCCAGCAGAGCATGTCAGTGGAGGAGTCTGCCATGAAGGTATAGGCTAGCTGTATTCTTGTGGACAGGACCCTGGTCATCTTTGTGGAGAATCCGGGATCCGAGGCCCTCTTTATCCAAACCATCAGGGCTCTTGAGAAGTAGGATGTGACTGTGGCCATCTTGATAATCGAGGATACCTCCTCGAAATTTCTTCTCAAGTTGCAGTCTATTCCCTTGTCCATCAGATCCCAGGGGAAACACTCTTCTTCCTTGGGGAAAACAGAGTTCTTGGCCAGTGACGCCACTGCTGCATCCACTTTTAGGGTGGCAAGGATGGAATTCTTTGTCTTGGTGAAGGAATAAAGGAATACTTGGGATTTGGTGATCCTGGAAGCCTCATTGGGACTTTGCCATTCCTTTCTGATGATCTTTTCATATGCCTTGCTAAAATCATCCCCCTGTCTCTGTCCCTTGCCCGGGAGAGGTACTCTCTCTCTCCTCCTCCTCTTTCTCCTCTGAGGAAGTTGAGGAGGTTTCCTTTTCCTTCTTTTGTTTGAGATGGAGTGCTTTCACGACCAGATCATAAATTTGGTCCCTGTATTTGCTTGGGAATTGCCTGTCGGGATCGGGTGAGGGGTCTAACTCAGCCTCTTCCGGTTCTCCCATCCCTGACAGGCCCCCATCGCTCTCCCCTCCTGTGTCCCACTCCGAGATCTCCCTTCCTGTTCACTGGCCCCTGCGGGGGGTGACTTGTCCCCGTTTACTTCTTCTCTTGTGTCTTGAAGTCCTCTCCTCCTCAGAGGATTGGATGGACATTACCTCCTCTTGTTCCTCGTCTGAGGAAGCCAGGGGGGTCGAGGGGTTGCACAGGACTGTGGGGCTTCTTGGGGAGGGGTTGTTTGCCCTTTTCTGCCCCCTTGGAGCAGCCCTTATAAGTTTTAGGTTCTCTTGGTCGGGAAGGGGACCTCTTCCTTTTTAGCTCGGAGAGGATCTCCTGAAGGACTTCCATGTGGGGGTCCTGGACCGGTGGGGAGGGGCGGGGGGGGG
>QEPC01003301.1:444432-454826 GCA_003113815.1 Sphenodon punctatus
CTCCTGCTCTCTGGGCCTGCCTCCTTACCCAAGCGGGGCTAGGGATGCATCCAGCAGACAGCTCCCGATGGGGGAGGCTGCTGCGCCCGCTCTTCGGGTACACCCACGCCAAAGGGGAAAGGGGTGCCCAAGTCAGTGCTCTGAATCCCCCGGGAGAGGGGGAGGTGAACAGGGAGGAGAATATTTCTCCCCCTGGCACCAGGAGCTTCAAATCCTTTCTGCTGCCTGTCCCTGGGGACAGCTTGCCTGCGTCCTAGCTGTTCAGAGGCAGACAAACAACTGGGGAGCTGAGGCTAGATCCCTCCTAGTAGGCTCCTCAAAATTGATTGACTACCTCCTACTGGAAGTTGGCGGGATCTACCCTACTGTCCTGACTGGATGGCCAGGAGGATCCCCCGGGAGAAGAGGTAGGTTTTCAGGAGGGATTTGAAAGTTGGGAGGGAAGGAGCAGGACGAATGTGTCCAGGGAGGGAGTTCCAGGCATGGGGGGCAGCAAGAGATGGGGTGAAGATGTTTAGAGGAGCAAGGGGGACGCGAGCAGGTGAGGGTGGGGCAGAAGAGGAGT
Organism: Sphenodon punctatus; assembly: GCA_003113815.1. Taxonomy (NCBI): domain Eukaryota; kingdom Metazoa; phylum Chordata; class Lepidosauria; order Sphenodontia; family Sphenodontidae; genus Sphenodon; species Sphenodon punctatus. The sequence continues at coordinate 444,998 of QEPC01003301.1, forward strand.
GAAGATCCTGGGAAGGAGTGTGGTGGGATACAAGAGCAGAGAGATATGGGGGAGCAAGGCCTTGAAGGTGAAGACCAGGAGCTTGTGCTGAATGTGTTCACAGAGAGCAGGGGTGGGGAACCTCCAGCCCATGGGGCTTTTTCCCATGGCCTGCTGACTTCCAAGCCCTTCCTCATTGTGTGCGGTCCATTGCCCGGCTCGCTGTGGCCCGAGCGGGACTTTGTGGGCCACACACAACAACCACAGCACAAAGTCTCCCTGGCAGAAAGCTTCCCTGGCCGCCTGAAACCGTGGTTCATAGTATCAAAAGCCACTGATAGATCCAGTAGAACCAGTAGGGTCATACAACCCCTACAAAACCACTCAATGCTGTAATCAGTCATCTTGCATGCCACCATTGCTCCAACTGTCTCTCTTCACGCTTCAGTCACCCCAGGTCCTCCATGAACCACAGGGTCAGGCGGTGATGATACGGTGCACCAGGAGCAGATGTCTAGGAGCCACTCAATCAATGGCCTCAGCCAGCCAGGTGTTCCAAAAGCCACAGTCCAGGCCACAGTGCCCTGGGAACTTTGGGGGGTGGGGGTGGAGCAGCTGGCTGGGATTGTCAGCTTCGGCTCGGCTTGCAGGCAGTGGCGGAAGCATCCCTACCCCATCCCCAGCGGTTGCCTCCCGGCTGCCCATACTGCTGCGGGACTCAACCACAGAAGCTGGCACTGCCTGCAGCTGCTGCAGCTCTGTAGTGGAGACGCTCTGCTTGCAGTCAGGGGAGAGGAAGAGCAGTGTGTGGTGTGTGTGCGTATTCTTGAGTGCACGTCTGTGTGTGTGTGTATATGTTTATTTGAATATTCTATCTGAGTTTTTGTAAGAGTGTGTGTGTGTGAATATTCAGTGTGTTTGTGTGAATATTTTAATAGATTTTAATTGCTTTACATTGTCTAAAATTGATTTAAATTACTTTAAATTGATTTTAACATGCCACTCCCAGCACTTTCAGGGACCGACAATACGGCCCCCATCCTCAAAAAGGCTCCCCACCCCTGACGTACAAGGAGCCAATGTAAGGAAGAGAGGAGGGTCTGAATGTGGTCATAGCGACAGGCAAGGTGGATATAACTGGCAGCAGAGTGTTGAACAGATGAAGAGGGGGAGATCACAGCAGGGGAGACGAGTAAGAAGGAAGTTACAGCAGTCAAGGCGAGAGATAACTAGAGTATGGACTAGGGTTTTTGCAGTGGAAACATAAGACAGGGGCAGATTTTAGCAATATTATACATTTAGAGGGAAATCCAACAGCAGGTGTACGCCGCCCAGAGGCGCCGCACTGAGGCCAGAACGCACATTTTGACTTGAGCATAGCGCCTGCGGGCAGCGTACACTGGGCGTTGGATTGCCCCCTTAGATTTTATACATTTAGATTTTTCTGTTCTATACCGATTCCCATCTGAGATCTCTCAGCTTCTTTCCTATCCTCTATATTAGGATACTCAAATTCGTCTGAATTAACAGCATCCTTTGGAGATGCCCCAGCCCAAAGCATGTGCTCCTCAGAGCCTGTTGGCTTTCCCGTGGATACTAGTTTTAAAAGTGCTCTCTCCCCTTTTTAGTGCAGGCAGCTGGGTTCTGTTTTAGTTAAGGTGGAGCCCATCCCACCGGGATAAGCTCCCCCTTCCCTAAAAGGTTCCCCAGTTCCTAATTAATCTAAAGCCTTCCTCCCTACACCACCATTTCATCCGTACATTGAGACTCTGGAGCTCAGCCAGCCTCTGGGGTCCTGCGCATGGAACTAGGAGCATTTCTAAGAATGCTACTCTGTAGATTCTGGACATCAATCTCTTACCTAGAAGCCTAAGTTTAGCCTCCAGAACCTCCCTCCAACCTCTTCTTATGTCACTGGTACCCACATGTACCACAACAACCCTCCCCAGCACTCTCTAGAATTCTGTCTAGGTAATGTGTGAGGTCCACTACCTTCACACCAAGAAGGCAATTTACCATGCAGTCCTCATGGCCACCAACAACCCAACTATCTACATTCCTAATAATCAAATCACCAACTACCACAGCTACCACATTCCTACCCTCCTAGGCGCACATCCCTACAGACACATCCTCAGTGCAGGAGGATAACACATCGCCTGGAAGGCAGTCCCAGCTACAGGATCACTTCCGCCATTCCAGTTTGATGCTCTCCTTCCTGGACACCTTGCTCCTCCAAAGTAGCACAGAGGCTGCCAGAGTGGAGGTGAAACCACTCTACTAGGTCCCTAAAGGACTCCTCTATATACCTTTTCATCTGCCTCAACTCCTCCAGCTCCGTCACTCTAGCCTCCAGAGACTGTCTCTCTCTCTCTCTCTCACTCAGAGAGCTAGGCGCTCTTTGAACTGGGTGCACACATGCGATCTTTCCTCAACAGGAAGATAATCATACATGTTGCACTCAATGCAAAAAAGACTGGATAGCCACCATCCTACTGTCCGGATCTCCTTCTTTAAAGAGGGGAAAGGGCTATGTTTCCCAAGATGCTGAACTCTGTGGCCTTTTAGTTTAGGGATTTAGGAGTTTAATGCTATTTCCTTCATTGAGGCTAGCTACTACAGCACTTTTCACAGGTTATACAACTACAGAGGGTCTCTAGTTTAATCTGAACAACTAGATGAATGTGTAAATAAGCAGAGGGGTTTTACCTAATATCACACCAACTGAGTCTCCCCTTCAGGCTGCCTCCCACACAAACTCCCCTGTTGTCTGGCCCCATTTGCTCAGCCGTCATGAGCTCCTGTGTCACTTGCTGGCTGCTAGCCTGTCTTTTTTCCACTGGCAACTCCCACCATTTAGACATCTCTAAATTGAACCGTGCATGCAGATCAAACTGTGCCCATAATCTAAACTACAGCATTTGTTCCTACAAGGAACTGTAGGAGCAAAGTGTGGGTAGAACCAAGTCCCTCACTGCAACCACTTCTTTCCCCTTTCCTATGGTCTGACCCTTCCTACTACTCCCCCCTTCAACATCAGCCTGGGAGCAGACAGCAATAAACAAAAACACTAATGTCAAACACACACACACACACACACACACACACACACACTAATTGCAAAACAAATGGTTCTTAACAGACCAACTCTGTGTAGTCACTGCCTTTGCCCAGTTAGTCCACTGGACTGTTTTATAGAAGGAATCCCACCAGGATAAAATTAGTTTGAGATGAAGACCTGATTTAACAGTCTGGTAAATTGAAGGGCAATCAAAAAAGATAAACAGAAATTATACAGGAGGGTTGGTAAAATGAGAGCTGGAATAAAAGGTTAAAACCTGAGTGTGCTCAGCCTAAATAAGATTTGACAGAGGAGGAAAGCATAGACAAAAAAAGTGGCATCAACAACAGAGCATGCAGGCCAATTATCATCAGAAAAAGGCAGAACATGGAAGTCTCAGCAGAAAGATTAAGGCTGCATCCACCCTCCTGCATCCAGGAATACGATGTGGAGTAAGGTTGCCTCTGCTATGCCTGTAGCCTGCTAGTCCACAGATAATGTGTGCATATGAATTGTGAGTGGCTTGGTGATTCCACCTTCCTGCCCCTTTTGCAGGCCTGTAGGCATGGATGCAGTTTTAGATTAAATACTAAGATGAACAATGTAGAATACTCAAAGCAACTGGGTAACAACACAAGCTGCTGGAAGGCAATCAAGATCCCGATCATTGTTAAACTAGGGAGGTTTGGCTAGACAAGTAGTTATTGGGAATGCAGAAATAAATACATTTTCTCTGTCATGCGACAAATGGATGGCCAGAAGAATACAGAGCAACCCTGTCCAGAGACTAAGGCCACTTTCAGACATGCCTCCCCCCCTCCCAATGCATATTTGGGCTGCGGGGGAATGCGCAACCCGAATATGTGCAAGGCCCACCCCCGCGCAGCTTTGCCAGCAGAGATGCACGGGATGCAGAGCACGAAACTGAGCTCGGCATCCCGCACGCAGGGGGGGCCTTTCAAACCGGCCAATCCCCGCACATATTCAGGCTGCGCATTCCCCCCTGCAGCTCAAATATGCACCGGGCGGAAGGGGGCATGTCTGAAAGTGGCTTAAGTTAGGAGTCTGTTTGGACATGAAGATAAATTTTAGTTGGTAAAACAGGCTACCTAATGGAATGTAAAGTCAAGGCCAGAGGTGGCATAAGCCTCTTGGACCTCACCAGGAAATCTGGGACATTAGGAAGTAGTAAAAATGGGTCTCGGACAGCTTTTCAAATGCTGAAAGACTCCAGGCAGTACCTCCAGAGTCTTCTTCAGGGTCATGATGTTTTCACTGCAGACCTCTACATTGTTTAAGGTCACCTAGAAAAAAAGAGAGACAGAATCTCTAGGCGTTTCCCAATAGATCAAATGCAACATTGCCAGTAACATGCTATACTGCCCCCCACCCCCATACTGCTTGAGATAATAGCTCTCCTCCCCGCCACCCCAACTCTGCTTAATTGTGCAATCCTGACTTCCTGCTGTGCTAGAAGAAATGACTAATACTACCCGCTCTTTACTGGTTTTGCTGCAACATCATAGAACTGCTGAGTTTAGTGACAAGACACCTGAATAAATGTGTTGGCCAACAAGAGCCCCTGTTTGGCCATGAAAAGTAAATCCTTCTTGTTCAGGGAGTAGAGCAGAGCTCTCAGACAAGGGGTCAGGACCAGAAGTGGCATCACCACATTGTTAAATGGGGTCCCAATAAGACCAGATCTGCCTAATCAGGTATGTACATTTCCAAAGCATGGGCTCACAAGAATGTGCAACGATTCTCAGTGGGGTCATAGAATGAAAAGGTTTGGGAGCTCTGAAATTCTCCCCCACTGTGAAAAGCCCCATTAGCACGTCAGCCAAGGTGATATTTTGCTCTTCACTGTTGAAGCTGAACTAAATGTCAATGCAATACTGGGATTTCAACTAGAGAAGAAATCTGACAGGTAAGTGAGGAACCCCTGCAGGAGCACTGACATTTTAAGCACTTTTGTTTCAGGAAACCTAGACACCTGCCACACAGTGTAATGAAAAAGTATTTGACATCCACCCTCCCTTTACTTGACTACCTTCCCTCCTAGCACAATGCAATTCACTGCAAGTCAGAATCTCCTCCTTGCTATGCATTTCTCCAGAAGCACTACAACATACAGAAAGGGAAATTGGTATTTGCCTGGTGAATTTTCCTTCTACAGGGTATACTCCTGGACAGTCAGCTCAGGACACTGGGGGTTAGATCCTCACCTTGACCAGCAGGAGGCACACTTCACTTTTTGGAGCATGCACATAGGGGATCTGACCCCCTGCAGCTTCAGGGGACATAAAACTATCCTACCCTAATCAAAGCTAACTCTCATCTGAAGCAAACAATTATAAAAAAAACCTACCAGTAAAAATGTGATCAACTAAACAAGGAACCTACAGCTCCACCCAGTCAAGTTAAGCAACCAGGTGGGGAGCTGGCCGTCCAGAAGTATACCCAGTAGAAGGAAAATTCACCAGGTAAGCACCCAATTTTCCTTTCTCACAGGGATTTTCCTGGATAGCCAGCTCAGGACACTGGGGACATCCCATAGCAGTGTCAGAAATCAATAAGGTTAGGAAGACATTGCAGGTAGAGAAGGATCAGTTTAAACTACAGCCTGCAACACTCTCCTCCCAAATGCTGCCTCAGTGGAATCTTGGACCTGAATTTTATAGTGCCTGGTAAACATGTGAAAGGAAGACCAGATAGCAGCATGGCAAATCTCCCCATAGGAGCCTGCTGCCAAAAAGCCTGCGTGGTAGCAGCCCCTGGCTCAGTGAGTGAGCCAGAACTGATTGAGGGGGAACCCTCCTCTGTCCTATAGGCCTCTTGCATGCAGGAAACTAGTCATTTTGAAATTAAAGATTTGGAGGCCTTCAACCCCTTCCTGTTGGGGCTATAATTAACAGATAGGGAAGAGGAGGGTGGAACGGAGAAGGGGAAAAGAAGGGCAGAACTATCTCCTGGCTACTATGAAAAGCAGAATCTACCTTTGTACAGAAAGCCACATCCAACCCGAGTGCCACAGAATCATCTCTAAAAACATAGAAAGCAGGTTCGACTGATAAAGCACCCAATTCGGAGACACTCCAGGCAGAAGTTATCGCTATCAGAAAGAAAACTTTTACGGAGAGAAAAATGATGAAATCTCCCTCAAAAGCAACCTCCATCAGTGCCCCAAATACCAGATTGAGGTCCCAGGAAGAGAAATGGTGAACCACCAGAGGGAAATGGCCCTAACCGCCTGGAGAAAACATTTGTGTGTGGGTGGATGGATAATTTAGAACCCCACACACAAGACAGCGCATTGTTGATGGCTGCCACCTGCCTTGCCAGAGTATTAGGCTTTAAATCCTTTGTCCAATCCCTCTTGCAAGAACTCTTAACACATGCCTAACTCTAGCCTTAAGAGGTTTAACACCATGCTCCACGTACCAGATAGAGAACACTCTTCAAGTACATCTGTAGATGTTTCTGGTGAACCTATGTCTGGATTGCATCAGAGTATCTAAGACTGTTCTAGAGTACCCTAATTGCTTCCAGTTCCCATGCTGTCACTCTCAACAGCCCCAGATTCTCGTAGCACACTGGGCCCTGATGTAGCAGGTCTGGTATCAAGGGAAGATGAAGAGAAGGGGTTATCTTCAACTCCTGCAGATCTGCAAACCACGGTCTTCTGGGCCAATATGGTGCTACCAGAATGATGGTCACCTTCTCGCGTCTTATATTTGTCAGGGTTCTGGTGATGAGTGGAAAGGAAGGAAAAGCATACGCCAGACTTGGTGGCCATGGTTGATTTAGGGCATCGAGAGCAACCACCTGAGGTTCGTGATGGCAGGACATGAAGTGAGTCACCTTCACGTTGTTCTGCGATGCAAAAAGGTCTAGGCTTCCAAACTCTTATTAGCTGATCGAATATCTCCTGCTTGAGTGACCACTCCCCCAGATCCACTCACTTCCTACTCAGCCAATCCACTTGAACATTTTCTTTACCATGAATGTGTTTTCAGGGATCACAGGTTGGTCTCCGCCCACTGTATCAACACCCTTGCTAAGCAATGCAGAGATTCCACTTGCAACCCCCCCAGTAGTTGACGTAGGCTTTTGCTGTCACATTATCCGTATACCCCATCAGGGTAAGGACTGCAGCACCAGAAAGATCACTCAATGCTCCAGTCAGTTTATGCTTCTGCTTCTTTCTCTCATGGGCCACCTGTCTTATGCAGATTTTTGCCAAGTGTGCGCTCCCCAGCCCGTCAGGCTGGCATCCATCACGATCACTGGTGACGGGATCTGACATTGGGACATCAGGGCAGAATCCAAATGGGTCTGTCCACCCAAGGAGAGACAACTGTACCTCGTTCGACACCAACACCCAGGGGTTGAGTCCCACTGTCAGTTGTGCTCGGAAGGGTCTTAGCAGTGCCTGCAGTGGCCTCACATGGTACCTAGCCCACCGGAGGAACTGCGTGCAGGATATCATCAGACCCTGGAGGCTCGCCAGCACCTTCTATCTGGCTCTCTCTTCATCCCTGATATGAAGAATGAGATGTGTGATCTTTTTCTGATGTACAGGGGAATGAAGATCCTGTTCTCGACTGTATCCAGAAGGACCCTCAGGTTTTCTAGTCTTTGTGTGGGTTCCAGGTGACTCTTCTTGAATTTCACCAGGAAACCGTGTGACTGTAGGTAGCGTACCATTCTGGTTAGGTCTCTTTGTGCGTTTTCCCTGGATGGAAAGCAGATCAGAATGTTGTTCAGATATGGGTGGATGTACATTCCCTCCGCTCTCAGGTTGGCAACGAGTGGTATGAGGACCTTTATGAATGTTCTTGGGGACGTCGCTAGGCTGAACGGAAGCGCTGTGTATTGCCAACCTGCGCAGGTGAATCTCAACCATTTCCTGTGGCCGATTCAGATAGGAACATGCAGGTAGGCGTCCTTTAAATCCAGGGAGCACAGTCATTCCCATTAAGAGATTGCCAGATGGATCGATTGCACTGTTTCCATGCAGAATTTTCTGGTTTTCACGAATCGGTCCAGCCTCTTTAAACCCAGTACCGCCCTTCACTCCTCCAACTTCTTCGGAACTAGGAATAGGAGGGAGTACAGGTCGTTGCCAATCTCCTCTGGAGAGATGTGTTCTTTGGCTCAAATCATCTCTAGGCGTGCGATCTCCTGGATCATTGTGTTGTGTTTTGCTGCCTGCTTGGAATTCAGATTAACAAAAGAAGAGCTCAAAGGGAAGTGACAAAATTCTATCACATAATCTGTTCTTATGACCTCCAGCACCCATTGGTCCATGTTGGACTTTTCCCATTCGTCCATAGGTTCAACTGGCCATCCAGGGCCACAGGATCCCCTGGGAGTGACCTCCAGGAGTCATCCGTCAGACTTTTGTTGCCCTGCTCCTAATTCCTGCTTGTTGTGGGGCCAGAGCCCTTTGGGCGGAACCATCTGTCTGTTTCTATTGTCTCCTCCCCTGGCAAAACTGGAGGGCTTTTTGTATCCCCCACAGCTGGGGGTCTCTGATCTAAAAGGACAAAAAGGGCGTTTATGGGAATAGAAGCTCTGCAAAGTCTGTTTTTTGTTTTCGTCTGAGGCATCAGCTAGGAACTTATCAAGGCAGACCCTGAAAAGCTTTGTCCCTGGAAAGGCCTCGAGACTAGGGTGTCCTTGGCTGTATTGTCTCCTTTCCAGGACCACAGCCTCTAACCTAACCTCTTAATGTCGGGAGCTGGAAGTGAACAACAGGGAATGGATTGCCCCATAGTGACCTATTGGGTACTTTTCCACACGATTGAGATTGGCCACTGTCAGAGACAGGTGCTGGGCTCGATGGATCATTGATTGGTCTGACACATGGGAGAATGTCAATAGATGAACCTGCAATGAAGGAGTAGACTAGTTGTATTCTTGTAGCCAGCACCCTACATAAGAACGTAAGAAGTGCCACACTGACCAATGGTCCATTGAGCCCAGCACCTATCTCTGACAGTGGACAATCTCACTCGCCTGGAGAAGTACCCAACAGGTCACTATGGGGCAATCGGTTCCCTGTTGTTCACTCCCAGCTCCCGACAGTAAGAGGTTCCATTTCCAAAACCTACCTGGCTAACAGTTGCTAATGGACCAGCACCCTGGTCATGTTGGGGGGAGATTGCCGGATCTCTACCTCTGTGTATCCATTGCATTAAGTGCTCTGACGAAATACGAGGTTAGGGTGGCCATTTTTATTAATCGGCGCCACTTCCTCAAAGTTCCTTCTGAGACTAACCTCTATTCCCTTATTGGTGGGGTCCCGGGGAAAACACTACGTTGGGAATATGGAATTTTGGGCCAGCGACGCTACATATGCAGCACCTTAGGGGTGGCCAGGAGCATCTCCTTGTTTCTGGTGAATGGATACAGAGACTCCTGAGTTTTATTTAACTTATAGGCCTTAGTGGGGTATTACCACTGGGACTTAATGATCCGTTCAAAAGCCTTATCCAGGATCATACCCTTGTGTTTAGAGCAGGACCAGGGAAGGTAGCCTCGATCAGAGTTCTCTCCTGCTGAGTCAGAAGATGCTCGTTTGGCATTTTTCTCTTTGAGGTCCAGATTTCTTGTTACATTTTGGCATAGATTTGATCCCTGTATTTTATAGGGAATTTGCTATCCAGGTCTTTTAAGGCTTCCATGCTTTCTTCTGGGATCTTGCCCTCTTCTAGGGGGGAATCCTCATCATCTGTCTAGCCCAAGTCTGAATCATATGATACCACCTCCTCCTCCCCCCCCCCC
>QEPC01003301.1:454870-473828 GCA_003113815.1 Sphenodon punctatus
GTCTAGCCCTTTTTGTTTTGACTGGTTTTTTCTTTTTAAGGGACTGATGAGGACAGGCCTCTTGCTCTGAGGCCAGGTTAGGAGTCCCTCCTGCCTCTCCCTTTCCCCGTCTCAGGAGATTCATCCAAATTAACCAGGGACCAGCCAGGTTTCATGCCTTTTACTGGCTGCTTTCCTTTTCCTGCCCCCACGGAGGCCCCCTTAAATGGTTTTGCTTTCCATCTGGGAGTGTGGGCATGGCACTTGTGCTTCTTACACTTTATATCCTGCAAGGAGAGCAAGATTTCTTTTAGGACCACCATGTGGGGGTCATCCATGGGGCTCCCACCACGGGGGGTTCTTACATCGTCTGATGCCTCGGCCGCTTCTTCCTCCTCCTGGCTCTGCCAGGAAGCCGCCATCTACCCAGACGCAAGTCACTCCACATGGCTGGTCACCTGCCCCCACTGTGCAGATTCCGCTGCAGCTGCTTGCTGCCGCTGAGTTCAGCAGGTGAGAGCCTTTGCCACCACTGTAGTCGCCAGTGGAGGGGGAAGGGGAAGGCTGGCTGTGGTCCCCACTGAAGCGGGCTCTCCCGCAGTCCAGAAACACCCAGAGATAATCTGCTGCGTCCCCTCTTCCTGGCTCCCGGACCATCAGAACTGGAGCTTGGGGAGCAGCCCTGAATCCGAAGGCAGACAATCCATTGGAGCTGCAGGGGGTCAAATTCCCTATTTACATGATTGTGAGGAATTGGGGAGGCTTCGGAGGAGAGGGAGAGGTAAGGCACAATTACGTACGACACCCATGCCCCTCTTTGGTTTGCAGTGCACTGGAAAGCTCCCCTCAGGATCTTTATGGGCCTTCAGGACATATGCCCCCAGCCACAGATCATCATAGGGGGACAGAGCGGAACGCCAAAGGAAGGTGCCAAGTGAGTGTACCGAGCCCAGGAAACCCATCGAGGTAGTGACACAAGGAGGGGACGGGGGTGCGAGCCCAAGGGGGGACCCCAGGATAGGGGATACACATGAGGAGGGAGCAGGGAGGTGCGCGCTGGGGAAGGACACGCAAATCACTAGACAAGACTCAACAATCACCACCCACACCTGAGGCACCAAATCATCCACACGCCTACATACACACACCCACACTCGTGCACTGTCACAGTTGCTCCAACCATATCACTCACTGCGATACAAAATAGCTGAAGGCAAGGAGGCCAGTCTCCCAGGCAGAATCTCTGATCACTGGCAAGGTCCAGGGGCACAGGACAGTCTTTTATCCTCTGCTGGGGGTGTTGCACGCTGGCGCAAGTGCTCTGAGCGCCGCGGTCATTGGGTGGGGCGAAGTCAGGAGGCTGCTGTGTGCCCTGGTCGGGCTGGGCGCTCCCAGCACTGTCGGGCGCATGCACTTCTGGTGTTGGCAGTGACGTGGGGATGTTTGAGGCTCTGGGGTTTCCCCCCCCCGCCTCCGGAGGCACTCGACGGCACCGAGCCGGTTGGTGGAGTGGGTGATGGCGGGGGCAAGGAACCAGCAGGTAAGTGCGCTAGCCCTGCGGGAGTGTAGTGGAGTCCTCCCGTGGATCGGCGGAGGCAGGAGGGGGCGTGACCTTTGAGACCCCCAGACCGTAATCCTCAGGCCCTATATAGGGGCCTGACAGCACCCCCCCACCGAGGCCGCCGGACGGTGCAGGGAGCAGGTTGGATGGGGTGCAAGCAATGAAAGCAACGAACTAGGCAGGGGCATGGACGTCAGAGGTCTTTTCCCAGGAAAGTTTGGTCGGATCATATCCTTTCCAATCGATGAGGTAGCATAGCCGGCCCCGGCGGACCTTTGAATCAAGAATATCATTGACTTCGTATTCCATGTTGGCCTCCACTGGGGAGGAGGGCTTCGCCCCATCGGTCGAAGGGGGAAACATGATGGCTGATTTTAAGAGGGATACGTGGAAGGAAGGGTGGATGTGGTAGTGCGGGGGTAAATCGATAATGTAGGTGTGTCATTGATTTTTCCTTTTTATGGGGAAAGGCCCCACATACCGGTAGTCCAGTTTTGCCAATGGCCTTGCCGACAGGTAATGGCGTCGATTGACCTATACCAGGTTTCCAGGATTATACTGGGGTGCGGGTTGGCAATGGCTATCGGCCTGCCTCTTATAGCGCAGCTGGGCCTGGGTGAGTAGCTTCCTCGCATGCTCGTGCACGGTGCAAATTTGTTTGATTAGCACTCCTGCTGCAGGGACGGGGGGGGGGGGGACGAGAGATCGGGCATACAAATACAGGGATGGAAACCGTATGTCACATAAAAGGGGGACAAGCCAATGAAAGAGTTAAGGGTATGGTTATACATGAACTCTGCGGGTATAAGGTCGTACCAATCGTCTTGGAAATGGTCTACATAGCAGTGGAGGTACTGTTCTAAGGTCTGCTTGGTGCATTCAACTTGGCCATTGGCTTGAGGGTGATATGCCATGGTCAAATTTACCTTGATGTGCAAGGCCGGGAGTAGGGATTTCCATAGTTTGGATGTAAATTGTGCTCCTCGGTCGGAAACAATCTCCAGCAGTACTCCATGTAGCCAGATTACGTGGTGCAGGAGTAGGTGAGTGTTCTGGACTGCTGAAGAGAGCCCTTGGCATGCAACGAAAAGGGCCATCTTAGAGAAATGGTCCACAATGACCAGGATGGTGTTGCACTGATGTGACGGTGGTAGTTCTACGATGAAGTCCATGCCCAAGCGCTGCCAGGGTTCCTGTGGGAGTAGGGCAAGTTGGAGCAGGCCTTGTGGTTGTTGTTGGGGTATCTTTGTTTGAGCACATCTTCGACAGCCCTGTACATATGCTTGGGTATCCCTTTCCATGGATGGCCACCAGAAGTGTCGTTGCAGGAGGTCGACGGTTCGTTTTACCCCCAGATGCCCTGCTAAGGGCGCATCATGGTGGCTCCATAGGATGTGTGGTCGGGCTTTTTCAGGTACTATGATCTTGCCCTTCCGTAGGTATAGCCCTTGTGCCTGGAGGTACGAGGGGTTGTGGGCCACGGAGGGGTCCTGGTTAGAATATGCCTGTAATTGAGGCAACGAAAGACAAGTAGCCGCAAAGATCTTGGGTTCCAAGAGGAGGTCGCCTCTATTGCTTGGGGGCTCTCCTGTTTCCGTGCAGCGAGATAGTGCATCTGCGAGTAGGTTTTGCTGCCCTGGCCGGTACTGGATCCTGAAGTTAAAGTGTGCGAAAAATAGCGCCCATCAGCCATGTCGTGCATTGGAAATTCGTGTGGATTGTAAGTACGTATGGTTTTTGTGGTCCATGACCACGGTGACTGGAAACTTTGCGCCTTCCAAGTAGTGCCACCATGCTTCAAACACCGTCTTTATGGCTAGCAGTTAGCGATCTAGGATGGTATAATTCTCCGCACTGGTCAACTGTCAGGAGGAAAAGACACAGGGCAACAAGTGGTCCCCCTGAGGACCGGTCTGAAGCAATGCTGCTCCCAGTGCGGTGCTGGAGGCATCTGCCTCCACCCTGAAGGGTTGTTCAAAATCAGGGTACTGCAGGATAGGAGCAAGTATAAACATCTCCTTTAATCTTTCAAAGGAGGTCTGCTGTTGCTCTGTCCATGCATACAGTACCCCTTTCCGTAGTAAGCATGTGAGGGCTTCGGTTAAACAAGCATAATATGGGAATGTACTACCGGTAGTAGTTTGTGGTCCCGAGGAATCGTGGCAGGGCTTTCACTGAGGACGGAGGGACCCAGTTCACTATAGCATCAATTTTTTGTGTATAAACTTCTACCCTCACCGAGGAAATCACAAACCCAAAGTAGTCAATGGTGGAGACATGGAAGGCACACTTCGATAATTTACTGAAAAGATGGTGGTGTCGTAGGCGCTCCAGGACAGTAGTGACATGTTGCTCACGTTGAGCCTCGTTTTCTGAGAATACCAAGATATCATCCAGGTAGGCAATAACATAGATGTCCAAGATGTCCCGGAATACATCGTTGATGAGGTGTTGAAACATGGCTGGAGCGGATGCCAGTCCGAAGGGCATCACTAAATACTCAAAATGCCCATATCGTGTCCTGAAGGCGGTTTTCCATTTGTCACCTGAGCAAACACATAGGAGATGATACCCTTCCCGAAGATCTAATTTCGTGAAAACCCAGGCCCCCTGCAAGCGATCAAGGAGCTCTGGTATAAGAGGAAGGGGGTATCTGGTTTTAATTATTATGGCGTTATGGTCATGGTAGTCGATACATGGGTGCAGCCTTCCATCCTTTTTCGGGATGAAAGAGAGAGGCGCCCCTGCGGGGGAAGAGGAATGTCACATGAAGCCTTTCTGTAGGTAATCATCTATATAGTCCTTTAGGGTGGTCAATTCTGGTCCAGAGAGGGCAAAGATATGCCTGTAAGGGGGTTCGGTCCCTGGAATCAAGTTGATAGGGCAATCATAGGGACTGTGGGGTGGTAAGGAGGTGGCTTCCTTTTCATCAAACACATCTGCGAACTGTTGGTACCGCCAAGGTATCACGGTGCCTGCCTTTGTTGTTATGGTTGACAGGCGCCGTCCTGCTGGTTTCCAGCTACACCTCGTTTGGCAATACTCCGCAGGGAAGGATACTGTCTTGGTCACCCAATTAATCACTGGGTTATGCTGGTTCAGCCAAGGAAGGCCTAGAACGAGAGAAAACACGGGTGTGCAAACGATGTCGAAGTGTATGGCCTCCGTGTGATCCCCTATTGCCGCTTGTAACTGGTGCGTTTGTCTCGTAATGGGTCCTGAGATCAAAGGGGAGCCATCGAGAGAGTGAACTTGTTCCGGGGGGCTCTTAGGGGTACTCAGGATAGCATGACGCTGGAGAAACCCAAAATCTATAAAATTGCTCAATGCTCCGGAGTCTATTAGTGCCCTTACTACGATACTCCATGTGGAGTCTACTGCTAGGGTCAGGGGTACCCTTACGTGCTGCAGTGGCTTACGAGAGACAGACAAGACTACCAATGGCGAAGGTACGGGATCCTGTTGCATGCTTGGGTAGCCCCCTACACCTCCCAGGGGCGGGCGTTTCCTGCCTCTCATCGAGCCTTGGGGAGTGAAGGGCAGTTGCAAGCGAAGTGGGATGGTTCCCCACAGTAGAAACACAAGCGGGCTGCACGGCACTGCTCTCGCTCTGCTGGTGTTAGCAGAAGCTCCAAGCTGCATCAGTTCTACCTCGTCCAGCTTAGGTTCTGTTCTACAGGGCATCGAGCAGGGGGGTCTTGAGATGGGGGGACGAGGAAGGTCCTGTTGGCGCTCTCATCTTCGCTCACTCAGTTGCTCATCTATTTGTAAGACAAGCGTAACCAGCCCCCTCCCCTCCCCCCCCCCAGGCATAGTGGTATATGACAACTGGTCCTTTAATTCCTCGTTCAGCCCTCTATGAAACATCTCCCGTAAAACATTATCAGGCCAGCCCAAGTCAACAGTCAGCTGTTTAAACTTTGTGGCGTACTCCAGTAAGGAACCCTTTCCCTGTCGTAAGACGGTAATGCTGTTTTCTTTGTCCTTCACCTGGTGGGGATAATCAAACAAAAATTTAAACTCTCGCAAGAACCCTGGGTAGTCCGTGAGCAGGGGGCTATTACTGGTAAGCAGGGGCGTGGATAAGACCAACCCCTCTAAGAGACCTATAATAAAGGCCACTTTCAATACATCGCTGGAATATGTCTTTGCCTGCACCTTAAAAGTCAATTCACAAAGTGCCAGGAAACTTTGGAATTGGCGTCTATCTCCCATAAATTTGGTTATTATGGACCCCTTCAGTTCCCGAGCTCCCTGGGCGAGCCCTACCTTGGGAACTACAGGAGGGGATGCAGGTGGGGGGTCCTCCCCACTACTCTGTTTGTCCTTCAGGTCCTTGACCTCCATCGCCAGAGAGGTCAAGGACTGCTCGGGCCAGGTCCTGGACTTCAGCCAACATCTGTTCCATGCTAAGAGGAATGTTGTGCCGGTGATATTGTGAGGAACTGGGGAGGGTTTGGAGGAGAGGTAGGGCACAATTATGTACGACACCCACGCCCCTCTTTGGCTCGCAGCGCACGGGAAAGGTCCCCTCGGGATCTTTATGGGCCTTCATGGCATATGCCCTCAGCCATAGATCATCATGGGGGCAGAGCGGAAAGCCAAAGGAAGGTGCCAAGCGAGCGCACCGGGCCCAGGAACCCCACCCAGGTAGTGACACAAGGAGGGGATGGGGGTGCGAGTCCAAAGGGGGACCCCGGGATAGGGGATACACATGAGGAGGGAGCAGGGAGGTGCGTGCTGGGGATGGGGAAGGACACGCAAATCACTAGACAAGACTCAACAATCACCACCCACACCCGAGGTACCAAGTCACCCACACGCTCACACCCACACTCGCGCACTGTCACCGTCGCTCCAACCATGCCACTCACTGCAATAGAAAATAGCTGAAGGCAAGGGGGCCAGTCTCCCAGGTAGAAGCTCTGATCACCAGCAAGGTCCAAGAGCGCAGGGCAGGCTTTTATCCCCTGCTGGGGGTGTCGCACGCTGGCGCAGGTACTCTGAGCACTGTGGTTGTTGGGCGGGGCGAAGTCAGGATGCTGCTATGTGCCCTGGTCGGGCTGGGCAATCCCAGTGCTGTCGGGCGCATGCGCTTCCGGCGTTGGCAGTGACGTGGGGATGTCCTGAGGTGCCAGGGTTCCCCCCCCTGGAGGTACTCGACGGCACCGAGCCGGTTGGTGGAGTGGGTGATGGCGGGGGCGAGGAGCCGGCAGGTAACAGCGCTAGCCTTGCAGGAGCGGAGTGGAGCCCTCCCGCAAATTGGCAGACAGGGCGTGACCCTTCCGAGACCCCCAGCCCGTAATCCTCAGCCCCCATATAGGGGCCTGATAATGATCTTAAAATTGAAGTCTGCCTCCTGCTGGTCAAGGTGGGGATCTAACTCCCAGTGTCCTCAGCTGGCTGTCCAAGAGGATCCCTGTGAGAAAGTGTCAAGGCACAGAAATGATCCACCTTAAAGTCACAAGAACATAAGAGCTGCCATGCTGGGTTAAGACCAATGGGCCAACTATTTTACTCCTGGCCTTCACAACACCCCATGGCCATGAGTTGCACACACCACCTTGGAAGAATTTTAAAAAAACAAATCTTGATAGATTGGAAATCTGGGCTGAAAACCAGATATTCTTAACACTGGTGAGCAATCTCCATCATAACCAGTAGGAGGCAGCATCTGATTTCAACTGGGCATGCTTGAGGTGATCGTGTCCTTCATCTCCAGTGGGATGTCTGCCTCTGACTGGTTAGGAGGTAGATTTATTTATATTTATTTTATTAAAATATTTATATCCTGTCTCTTCTGCTCCCAGCAGCTTGAGGCGGCTAACAATAAAAACACAAAATATAAAAATACGCTAGTAAAAATAGATTAAAACATTACATTAAAATTCAACTAAAACTGGGGGGAATAATCAGCACCAACCACCCTAACCCATCCCCACCCACCTATCACCCACCTCCCTCACCAAATGCCTGACAGAACAGACAGGTCTTGCATGTTTGTCAGAAGGAAGGGAGGTCTGGAGTCAACCAGGCCTCCGCTGGAAGGACGTTCCACAGCCTAGGTGCAGCCACCAAGAACGCCCTCTCTAGAGAGTCGCTCCCTGGAATATCCAGGGGACCTCCAAGAAGGTGTCCCCGGCAGACCACAGGAGCTGCTCCAGGGCATGGGCAGTCCCACAGGCAGGCAGGGCCCAAGCCATGTAGGGCTTTATAGGTCAAAACCAACACGTTAATTGGATCTGAAAACTATAGGCAGCCAGTGCAGCGAACTGAGTACCAGTATAATGTGCCCATGGCAACCCGTCCCCGTAAGGAGATGGGTCACCGCATTCTGCACCAGCTGCAGTTTCCGGACTGTCACCATGGGTAACCCACGTAAAGCGCATTATAATAGTCCAATCTCGTGGTAATGAAAGCATGAATGATAGTAGCCAGGTCGGAGTCTGAGATATATGGCCGAAGCCGCCGCATCAGATGTAGTTGATAGAACACGCTCCTCGTCACAGCCAGGTATCAAGGAGCACTCCCAGGCTGCGAACCTGGGAAACAAATGGGGGACGAACCCCATCAATAACAGGGGACATCATACCCATTGCCTTGCCCACTAGCATCACCTCCGTCTTGTCAGGATTCCGTTTCAGTCGGCTCGAAACCCAGACGAAAGCTGGACTGCGAGGGATCCAGGAAACTGATGGCAGTCAAACGCTCTTGCAACTACTGAGCCACAACCTGTTCAATAATCTTCCCTAAAAAGGGAATATTAGAGATAGGCCGATAACTGGTGAGGGTGTCAATGTCAAGCGACGGTTTCTTGAGCAGAGGCCGCACCACCACCTCCTTGAGGCACCTTGGCACTCTACCTTCCAGAAGGGAGGTATTTACCACCCACACCAGCAACAGCCCTAACAACTCCCAGCTGGCCTTAACCAGTCAGGATGGGCACGGATTCAGTTCACAAAAGGTGGCTCTGACAGACCCAAGAGCATCCTCCGCATCAGAGGGTGACACTCACTGAAACTGATGCCATGAAACCAGACAAGGCGGTGCTTCCACAGCCTCTGGCTCTCCCATTGTATAAAACGCAGCATCAAATTCGCGGTGAATCTGGGCAATTTTATCCACGAAACAGTCAACAAACAGGTCACAGAGGGCATCCGATGGTTCAGGTTCCAGGCGGAGAGAGGCCAGACTGACCAGCCCTCTCACCCCCTCAAACTCACCAGCCTCCCCCAGCTCCGCTGGACGAGACTTCACAGATGCTATAAGGGTAGCAAAGAATTCCTTCTTTGCTGCCTGCATAGCCACAGCATAGGCTCGTAAACTAGCGGTCAGCTTCAATACAAGATCGGCGGCACCACCATCGCTCCAACCGCTGCCCCTCCCACTTCAGCCACCACAGGTCCTCAGTAAACCAGGGAAGCCTGCAGTGCCGATGCTGGGGAACCGGACGCCTGGGAGACGTCCGGTCAATGGCCTCAGTCAACAAGGTGTTCCAAAAGGTAACGAGATCATCAAGTGGATGGTTGCTAAGAGCAGAGAGGAGTTCCCCAAGGGCATTCTGGAACCTCTCGGGTTCCATCAGTCTCCGGGGGCGGACCAACCAAACTGGTTCCACACCTTTCCAGAAGCCGTGTGCCGTGAGACAAGTCTGTAGGAGGTAATGATCCGTCATAACAAGGGCTCAGCTAACACCTTCCCCACCAACGGATCCCTCAAGGCCAGTGCAAAAAAAATCAGATCCAAGGTATATCCCTCCAACATGTGATGAGCCGGTAACTACTTCGTGCACAACAGGCAGATTTCCAGCCCGATACGAATTTAACTTATTATTATTATTAACAAACATTTATATAGCGCCAGCAGTGTACCTGGCACTTTACAAAGTAATAAAATAGACATGGTCCCTGCCCCTAGGGCTTACAATCTGAGAGACAGGAGCTGGGGGAGAGACATAGGAAGGGGAACAGAGGGAGAAAGGTAACTTGACCAACTCTGGGTAGGGGTTACTCTTCTGGCAAGAAATCCTGCTTTTGTTGACTTATCCAGCTACTCTAGACTCCCACTGAATGTAATCTTTTCAGTTTTACCTTTACCCTCTGGCCAATTATCCTTTTGGAACACTAACCTTGATATCGCTGAACACCTTAGACTTTTGTTAAGGGTGGTAGTTACTCGGTATGATATCATTTCCATTTAACATCCCTGTGTAAGGAAAGACCGGTGGATTCTCAATGTTTTATTTAACAAACAAGAATTGGTTGACCAGATATTTCCTGAAAGACAAGAATGTTTTTGTGGCAAGAGCTTTGTGCCCCAAATCTATGAGAAGGCAGGCTAGAGCCTGTGGAGGTGTTGCCTCATCTGACAGGGCCGATTTAACTCACCCAAGAGGGGCAGGGATTAAACAAAGCTTGCCTGCTGGCCCTGTGGAGAACTTGGTTAAGCCTAAAGCTAGCAATCAAATAAGTAATGTTTGGGTTACTCATGCTAAGGGTCATTTCATTGACCTTACTAGTGAGGTGACAATGGATATGGATTATCCCTTAAGTATAAAAAATTCTGCCCCACAATCTGAGCGTCATGGTGTCACCGGGAATATTAAAAGGGATTCACGACTGATTGTACAAGCTACGCAAAGTGAACCACTGTCAACTATTCTAAGTGTGCAAGGTGGCTCAGTGCTTAATGAGCAAGTCTCCATTCTAGACCAAATGGAGGGCATATATCTGCAGCTAGGGAGATTCTCTAGGCAGCAGAAGCGCCCCCTGGGATGTTCCCCTATTGATTCAACTTTAAGAAGGGGAAGGGTTTCAAGTTACTCTCAATCTATAGTAACTATGAACAACACGCTGGTTTGTAGTGCTCCCCCTCAAGGCCTGGTGGCAGGAGATCCCAGCGGTGTGGGTCTAATAAGGGACAGTTCTAGTGTGCCCTCTACCCCTGGAATGGGGGAATTAGTGCCTCACCACTTTGTAAGTAAATCTGCCATTCTGCCAGGTGAGCTGTTACCACCGTTGCTGCCTACTAAGTGTTTGGGTGGTGCTGGGGAGGAGCAATCTATCTACCCAGTAATAGCTCCATTTAACATCAGTAGGGCTAGCAGTGCAGGCTTGGGGATAGGGGGAGTTGCTCTCGGCAATAAGACCGTACAGAATTCCCTGGGTCTGACCCAGAGGAATTTGGATAGGAGTGAATGGTTTTTGCGCTCAGCTGTCCCTCTAAAGGTAAACGTGCTGGTTCAAGCTCCTGCGGTGATTCCTCAAGAGTTAGGTTGTTTAGATGGGGCTAGAGAGGATATCGAACGGCAGGAGACGGAGGATTTATTTTCCCTCCAGGTCAGGATTTTAAGCTTGAACATATCAGGTTGGAAGGAGCGCCAGCATGGTCTGGACTCTAAGTCCCTGGCCAGGAGCTGTGACATCTTGCTCCTGCAGGAAACATGGGTGGCAGCATACGTAAAAAGGATCTAGAGATTGTGGTTTATCACAAACTGAACACAAGTCATCACTGTAATGCATCTACAAAAAAAGGCTACTGCATCTATAGGCTGCATTAACAGAAGCATTGTTTCCAGGTCAGTGGAAGTAATAATTAGACTCTATTCAGCACTGCTCAGATCTCACATTGAGTAGTGTGTCCAGCTTTGAGTGCTTCATTTTAAGAAGGAAATTAACAAATTGGAGAAGGTTCAGAGGAGGGTAACAAACATAATAAAGGATTTGGAAAGCAAGGCTTACGAGGAAAGGTTGAAGGAACTGAGTATGTTTAGCCTAGTAAAAAGAACATTAAGTGGAGACATGATATAGTAAGCCAGACACAATGTCATTTTTTGCTTGCACCGGCGTCGGCATGTTAAAAGCAGGCACCTATGCCAGATCAATTGTACACAGGGTGACAAAGAAGATGTGGGTGGATGCCACCCTCAAAAATGACCTTTATGGTCATTTTCAAGGTCCCATATCACTGCACGGCATGGGTAAGGCTACTTTTGGGAAAATTGTTGCAGCTATGAAAGTAAAGAGCTGATTTGGACATACTATACACCAAATTGAAGGTAAGGAGCTGTGCTACCAGACATATAATAGCAGTGGAAGTCTAGCTTTGACGGATGAATTTCTATAAGGGCTCCAGCAACGAAGATACTAGAAACTATGGTAAAAACATCACTTAAGACTGCAGTACCATTTTAACCATTCCACACAGCTATGTGAAGCCTATTACATATTTGGTAGCCAACTCATTTCCTATAATTTGATGCATGGAATGTCCAAATCGGATTTATATTTACAAAGTTATGACCATAAATAGGAGACAAAGCCATACCCCCTAAAGCAGGTACAAGACGAAAAGCACATGCTTTAAGTAGATGTAGATAGTGACTTAACCCTTCCAGAACCATGTCATCAAAGCTGTATCATGATAATAATGATATTTCTGTATGATGATCATTTGCCAAAGTGATATGTTATCTCATTACTGTAATGCATTCATTTATTCCCTTCATCATTGCAGATAAAGAGATTGTACGTGTAAAGACATAATATAGCGGACATGAAGCCTGTAACCACCATCAAGGGAGAAGGAAATCCTGGCCATGTGGACTATACATGCTGCTTATTTTGCCAAAGTGCAGCACCAGATTTGCACATTGCATCAATGGAGGGGAAGAGTCATGTCCTTAAATGTTGCTAAACAAAGGCAGAAATTGTGCGATGAGTAATGTCAAAGCCCTAGATCGGGTAGAAATGACAACAGAAGGAGATATGGAATCAGTAAGGTGAAGTGGCACAAGGCATGCTACAGCACCTTCACATCAGAGAGCAAATTATCAAGACCAAGAAAGAAACTCTAGTCAAAGGCTGGTGCCATAGACTGCAGTGATCCACAACCATCATCCTCTAGCAGTTTTACACAATCTACTCGGCGTAGTTGTCTCCCTCCTATTCAATGGGAACTCGGTTTTGTCAAATAGCAACAACAACAACAAAATTGCACCAAGTCACAACATTTAACAAGTCAGAGATGGTGCTAAATTATGCCAAAACTGACCCAATAATGAGTACTAGACTGGCCGGGTCTCTGACCTCATAACAGCCGAAGCATGCTATCATCTTCAATGTTGGGTGGCATTCAAAAGACAATGCAGGCAAAACGAAGTAGTATTTCCACAACAGGATTTTAGAACCGATATATGCATGGATACACTATGCATGAAGTTGATCTGGGGATTATCCATTGGTCATGTGGTATGACATGGGTGATGTATGGCAAAGGTATGAAGACTTGTGCAAGAAATGGGTGCTGATGAGCCTCAACAATTCAATTCCAAGCAAAGTACATTCTATTCTGAGGTCCAGAAAAAACTTGGAACACAAGCCAACTATGCCTGGCCTCTGGGTGGAGGCAAGTGATAGCAGCTTGCCCAACAACGCTGGTCAACAGCAGCCATACGGGGGGTTGTGGTTGATGTTACCGAGCTGTTTTTCCTACCGTACCTGTGCTTGAGACCAAAGTGTGTTGGGGCTACCTGAGGAATCATTCCACCTGGGAGCTGGGAGCCAATTGTGGCCACCTGAGAACGAGGGATCCCCACGAGAGAAGTGGCTCTGCCTGCCAGCCTATTGGCCACCCGCCCCAACATTTGCTTTAAGAAGCCGTAGTGTTCTGTGGCACGCCTAAGGGCTGCGCGCGCAAGGGCACACCCTTGTGCGCTCCACCTTAGGAGCAGGCCAGCGATAGTCGATCTTTTTCTTGTTGCCTCAACTGGCACCCTCATCATGGTCGGGAAGCGGGTTCGTACCTACCCCTTTTCTCCTATTCACAAAGACCCCCCCATGAAGAGCAGAAAACAAGACACTCTGGATCAACAGGAATCTCCGCTCAGCCTGCATAATAGGTATGAGTGTTTGCCAACGGAGGAAGAGTTCCTTGGAGGCGCAGTAGAGAATCAAGGGATGGAAAGAGCTCCGGATTCTTCGACATTGGGCGACAATTTAGTAAAGGACCCTGAGCCTCCCATGAGCGATTATTTGACTTTGCAAACTCAGCTGATCGCAAGTACCGTGTCGTTGCTATTCTCAAGCATCTCTGAAATTAGTAACTCTTTGGTGAAAGCCAGAGAGCAGTTGAAAGCAACAGTAGATAAGCTGGACTCTAACCCAGCCCATCAGAATGTATATTCTAATGTTAGTAGAGCACTTACCAGAACATCTACTAGGACTAATAGTGAGTCTGGAGCGTCACAAAGCAGACTTTTTAATCCACATAGACTGCCATCTATTAATTTTGCCCGAGCACATAAAACTAGGGTTATAGAAATTTTTCCAAAGGCAGTCTTTTTTAACATAAGTTTTGATTATAACAACACTATACCATCTTGGGATAGTGGGACAGATATTTCAACAAATCTATCCTACCTGTTAGGGCAAAATGTAGGCCCAGGTTTAATTGAAAGAGTAGAGCATTTGCATAATCAAAGGCAGGGGTACCTTTTGAATATCTTTTTTACAAACTAGAGGGTTGGTAAAAGATATCTTTCAGGTTAGGAAATATCTTAAATCCAGAGGGATTTGATAGGGCAGGATTTGAGGGAGGGAAGTTAAGAGCTTAGTTTTCAAGCCCCCCTGCAGGTAACATCAATTTAGGCCAAGCTGGAACTGAAGTAGTTGGCAATGGTAGTGATTCTATGGATCTTGGGGTTCTTGGGGACCAAACCTCAGCCCCAAGTTTGAGTAACAATAGCCAGACCTTTATTGAGGAGCCTTATCTAGGGCCAAAAGCTACTACCAACATTTCAAGTAGGCAACATATGGTTCAGGAACTGGGTGCTCTCTTGATGGATGCTCTGGGGGCCAGAGATAGTTCCACAATCTATACCTTATATAGAAACCTGTCCGTGCTTGATCAGGATATTATCTTGCAAAGGCTGGACCATTTTTGCAGGAATATTCATCCCGCAGTACTAAATAAGGCCCCTGAGTTTGATCATGCCTCTATACCATATAAGCCAGAACATAATTTGGAGGTTTTAACAGCTGCTCGCTTTTAAAATTCTTTTGAAGGGACTTCCATTAAAAAAGCTGATCCACTTGCTTCCGCCAGCCTCTTGCTGGACATGTCTTGAATTAGTGAAGTAGGGTCTTCTTTAGTATTACAGCAACAGGATCATTGCGCATTTGCATTACCTCTAATTGTGGAGCAATCCTTACCTAAGCCTTCCCAAAGTGTCTTCTGATATAAAACCCAGAGAAATCTGCCCCCTAGGGCAGAAGCCACCAAGTCCGCTTGGGGAATTTCTTCGCAATCTCAAGTATTTCGTGTTAATCAACCTCTGTCTGTATCTACTTTTAGAGTAGCATCTTGGAATATTTCGGGCTTAAAAGATAAGCTATCTGATGATGAGTGGTTAAAATATATATCGAAGTTCAATTGTCTCTGACTTCAGGAAATGTGGTTAGGGGCCAAGGCTACCTTTAATAGTGGAATAGGTAAGTTTAGAATAGATGCTCATGGTGGCCAAAAGATGGGCAAGAAGGGTCGAGTGTCGGGGGGTTTGATGATGATCATAGATGATTCGAAAGTACTGTCCTTTACTCCACTTCCAGTAGATAAGACCAGAGTATCAGCTGGCTCTACTGAAATTAAGAGATCAAACTCCGTATGTGCTATGTAATGTGTATATCCTGCCAGCCTCCTCTCCCTATTATAGGGATAATATCTGGGCTAATTTGGAGTATTTAGTCAATGGCTTAAGAGACCAATTCCCACGAGCCAGCTTACTACTTACAGGCGACTGGAATGCTAGGATTGGGTCTAACAATGAGGGGCTGAGTCTTAATTCTGATGAATGGTTTAGTGGCCCCCCTCCATTCCCTAGTCGACATTCTATGGACTCTTGTGTCACCCGTACGGGCCAATTACTTTTATCATTTAGCCATAAAACAGATCTAGTAGTTATAAATGGCAGAACACAGGGCGACTTAAAAGGAGAATTCACCTATATAGGTCTATGGGGTGAGAGTGTTATTATTGTCTGATCGACTCATTCTATTGGGATAAAATAGTTTCCAACCCTGAAAGTGATCATAAATTAATAGATCTACAGCTTAAGATGCAACCCTCTCCCAGTGCCATTAGGCTGAAATCAAACTATTTCTTCAAAAACTTCAGGAGAGGGGATTCGACATAATTGGCATATAAGTCTTTTGAGCTCTGTCACTCCAACAAACTTATAGTAGCTAAATCCATGTTTTTGCGCAGTGACAATGGATTCACTGTCATCAATCAGTTCATTGCAATTATGGCTTTTTTTATTAGGACCCTTTCTTTAAGCTCTAGTCGTCCATTTCACAAAATTACGAATCCATGGTTTGACAGGGATTGTCAGGTAGCCAAACGACATCTAGTAAAAATAAGGAAAAACTGACCCGCTAGCCCATCATCCTTCTTTCAGGCTCATTATGCAGAATTAAGGCAGCAATATAAGGGATTAATCAAAATTTTAAAAGCAACTTATTATAATAAGATATGGGCCTCCATGGCAGTAGCCAGCAGGATGGGAAATAATGGTCTCTATTGGAAACTTCTGAATAACATAATAAGACCTAGACAGACAACTTTGGAAATACCAACAGAAAATAGCACCTGGGAGGAATATTTCACAATCCTTTATCAGGATAAGAGATTGGATAATGCTGATATAAAAGGAAACTTAGAAACCCAGTCTAGAGATTCATCATTGGATCTACTCTTTTTGGAGGGAGAAGTGGAAGCTATGATTAAAGCCATGAAGCGGAATAAGGCAACAGGACCGGAGTTTGTCTGCACAGAACTGTTACAAGCTGCACCAGTTTGGTGGGCTTCGATCTTACCAAACTGTTTAATACTATCTCTGAAACGTGTATAATTCCATCTATCTGGGGGTCTAGCTGGATCATACCTATTTATAAAAAAGGTGAGCACACAGATCTGGCCAGTTACCGGCCAATTAGCTTACTTTTGGTAGTCAGCAAGCTTTATGCCACTAAGATTGTACATTTACTGCAGAACTGGGCAGAGTATAACAATAAAATTCCAATAGAACAATTTGGATTTAGATCAAATCGATCCACCATGGACTGTTGCTATATTGTTGCACATTTGATTGCTAAGTATGTCAAAATAAAGAAGGGAAAGCTGTACTTAGCCTTCATGGATTTTACTAAAGCTTTCGATTCTGTACCCTGGGCTAGACTGTGGGCCAAGTTGAACTCCATGGGAGTGAACACTAGGTTGTTATCCCTATTAATACAACTCCATAGTAACAACACTACCAGAGTTAAAATAGGGAACGATAAGGAACCAAGTGCAGCAATTACAATTAATCGAGGGGTGCGGCAGGGCTGTGTAATGGCACCCACTTTATTTAACCTATATGTGGCAGATTTAGTAGATATCATTAAAGACTCAAATTCTCACCCCCCTAGAATTCAGACTTATCCTCTGCATGCCCTCCAATATGCGGATGACTTAGTACTCCTTTCACAGACAGAAAAGGGACTTAAAGGAGCAATTAGAGCTTGAATTAGTCAGCTAAACAATTAATAGCTCTAAATCAAAAATTATGCTCGTGGGTGGTAAGATAACCAGTAAAGCGTGGAAAGTTGAGGATTTCACCTTCAGCGTAGTTCAGTCCTTTACCTATTTAGGCATTACCTTCACTTCGAAAGGGACTTGGGCCGCTCATATAAAAAATAGAGCTCTGCTAGCAAGTAGATCAGTTAGCAGTCTTTTGAAGGCTGCCAACCTCTTGAGGGGTATATCTACATCTACAATATTAGAAACTTATTATTTGAAAATTACTGCTACAGTGACATGTGGGCTAAAATTAATTCCTTTCCCAGATATTACTCCATTGGAGAGTGCAGAATCGTTGTGTTTTTTTGCATAGGCTCCTTAAAGTTAACAACTCCATTCCAGGTGCTGCCTTAAGAGTAGAAACAGGTTCATTCTTCATTGATCACTTTGGTAGGATAACTTTCCTCCAGTTCTGGCAGAAAATAGTTAATAATCAGCAGTCTGCTTTAACTGCTTCATGTGCTAGAGAAGAGCTGGCACATTCTGGTGCCAGAAGCTACCCCTGGGCTAAGTATTTGGTCACTCAGTTATCCAGCCTGGGGTTTTCCCAGGAATATTTCTGGGGAAAGCCTCCAGTGCATATAAAAAAAGAACTTGCTCTGAGATCTAGAGACATTGTAACCCAACAGGATTTTGCCTCAATAAAACAATGGAGAGCGGCACCTAATTTTGGGGCAATAAAAACTAGTTTCTCTTTTCAAACCCGACCTGGACCTCCTCTCTAGTGTAACTTTGAGAAGAAATATCACCCTCCTTAGATTTGCCCTAATTGGAACAGCAGTACTAGAGGGTCAATTTATGGGTGTACCGTAGGAACAACAGCTTTGTGCCTGCTCCATGTGTAAAATTGAAACAAAGGAGCATTTTGTTCTACATTTGCCCCTACTATCACAGGCTGAGAGATACTTGGTTAGTCCCTCTAATAAAATCCCTGACCTGTGGAAAGAAACATGGTATTTTTAATTCCTTATTGACTTCAACTTCAGTAGATGCCTTGACTGCATTAGCAAATTTCATCAGCTTAGCTACTAAAAGGAGAAAGTTTGTGATGGGGCATTTGCAATTCCTGCATTGACCTGGTGGACCAACCCTAAAATTGATGTATATTATATCTACTGCGGAAATTTCACTTAACAATAAGATGTTATCCATGTCCTGAGCTTATTTTTGGAAAATGCTACCTTTAATATTTTTTTATCCTTTTTATCTTTTTGTAATTTTTATTCTTAATATTTTCTATGCTATATGTTTGTATTGTAAGTTTAGGTTGTATATTTCATGTTCTTGTGCTTCCACTCACCAGGAAGGGAAACAAGGGAGGGGCAAGCCACTACACCACTATAGACAGGTTATACAGACCATTATCTCCTTCAGACCAGTCTTCTTGCACACACCCCCTCCAGAAGAGGAAGGGACCAGTTATGATGGTCCGCCCTCGGAAGCTGATGGAACCCCAGCGGTTCCAAGAGGTCCTGAGGGAGTTAACCTTGGACTTGGATGGTCACTCTGTGGATGAGCTAGTCCAGCATTGGAACAGCTTGCTGGAGGAAGCCACTGACAGGGTGGCTCTGAGACGCCCTCTGCCTCGTCACTGCAGGACTCCTTGGTTTACTGAGGGGCTGCGGTGTTGAAGCGTATAGGCAGGAGGCGAGAGCAACGCTGCCGTTGGACTCGATCTGACTCCGACCGTCTTCTCCATAGGGCCCATTTGCGGTCCTATGTTGAGGCTGTGAGGACAGCAAGGAAGGAGTTCCTTGCTGTCCTCATAGCGTCTGCGAAGTCACGCCCGGCGGAGCTGTT
>QEPC01003301.1:480690-503491 GCA_003113815.1 Sphenodon punctatus
TCTAAATCAAAAATTATGCTCGTGGGTGGTAAGATAACCAGTAAAGCGTGGAAAGTTGAGGATTTCACCTTCAGCGTAGTTCAGTCCTTTACCTATTTAGGCATTACCTTCACTTCGAAAGGGACTTGGGCCGCTCATATAAAAAATAGAGCTCTGCTAGCAAGTAGATCAGTTAGCAGTCTTCTGAAGGCTGCCAACCTCTTGAGGGGTATATCTACATCTACAATATTAGAAACTTATTATTTGAAAATTACTGCTACAGTGACATGTGGGCTAAAATTAATTCCTTTCCCAGATATTACTCCATTGGAGAGTGCAGAATCGTTGTGTTTTTTTGCATAGGCTCCTTAAAATTAACAACTCCATTCCAGGTGCTGCCTTAAGAGTACTATGGGGAAATCTTGGCGGGATCAACATCAATGCTCGTAACCAGGGCCATGCTGGGAGGACCTAGCGGTTTGGGAAGTAAACATTAAAGAGGACAATGATGTTACAAGACAAATGTATTCTAATCAAGCACCACTTACAGTTTCCCTGCTGGCAGAGCATGTTTTGTTAACAGCTCAGACAGTTAAATATCTTTTTAAACAGTTAAACTTAGTCTTAAGATGGATGATCTAGTTAACTTACCTAACAAGAGATGTCAAGGGCCAGCTGGTACACCTATAAAACCTAAAGAAGCTTGGACGGTGATTATCATAGGTCAGATTATAGTCCTACAAGGGAACAGGTAAGGAATTAGGAACATTTTGTAACAGATCAATTTAATACATTAGAAGGAGGTGAAAGGGTGTCCTTAATTTCAGCATAGGACAAACTGGTGTTCACAATCCACCCGCTTGCTAACGGGATGCTCCCCTCCCCGAGATTTCCGAGCATTTAAGGTTTATCCTGAGAATAAACCAGGCGTGATATTAGAAGGATTGATCATCTTTATCAACTAAGAGGGCATTGGGGATTTATAATAAAATCTTAGCTCCAAGCAGTTAGCTTTTACTATGCTTGATCGAGAGAAAAAGCTGAATGAAAGGGCTGTTTATGTTACAGGGGTCCTGATTAAATCTCCAGTACTGTTATCTAGTAAAGAAAAGATATACGGATGAAATAAAATTAGGGCAGCCATTGATATCAGACCAGGATAGTAGGGTTACAGGTGGACTTCTGGATGTACAGTGTAGTATTCCTGTCCAGCCACTACAGTCAGTTAATCTTAATGCCTCTGATGAGATGGAAATTCAGAGCCTGGAAGGATTGGAAGACTCGGTAAGGTTATCATCAGAGGAGAAAAGAACCTTGGTAGGGTATAGTCACCTCCTTCTAGAAAGCCAAAATAATATATTAAGAAGGATGTCTAACCTATGTGACCAGTTGATGGTACTTAAAGAAAAGACCCAGCTAGACCTTCAGTGTGGGCAATTACTGTAGACAGAAGTCAAAAGCCCTCAAGTTGGGGCGACTAAGGGAGCTAAATCTTTAGTGCCTGTAGCCCCTCAAAAAGGGGTTGTAAGTCATTTAAGAAACGATGAGAATGTTTCAAAATTGATCAGGCAGCAAAGGATGTTATACATACTTCAATAGTGGAAATCGTGAGTGAGGAATGAATGAGAAAAGAGGCCGCACGAGCAGTCAAATCCCTTCAGGTTCCACCAAAAGGATTGTGGAAAGTGGGATGATAGAGTAGGAAGAGTCAGGAAGAGAGAGCTTATACAATAAGATACTTTTAGCTCTTCCTCAATCTAAGATGGATTCAGAAGGCTCCATAGTATCTCCCTTAATGAAGCTTAATAGACCTAGCTTCCAAGATGAAGATCTGGTAAGATCCATTGAAGAAAATAGAGAGATGGTAGTTTCTCATATGGAGCCACACATAGAGGTCCATAATGAGGGTCAAGTATGACAGTTGGCAACAAATTAATCAAGGACAACATGTGCCATTCTTTCCTAGAATATTGCAGGGTTATTGGATAAGATAGGCGATTCAAAATTAGGGGCCTTTCTCCTAAAATACGAGATAATCTGTTTACAAGAAACCTGGTGCAAGGCCCCTTTCTTCTGGAATGGATATGTCTGCTTTAACTTATTAGCAGAATCCACACCCATCAGAGGTCACCCTCGGGCAGGCCTCCTTATTAGTATTTCACTAAAACTCAAGGTTCAGATACAGGAATTAAAACCCTGTTTGGATATAGCCCTAGCTGTTAGCATAGTTTGTCCTAGTAATGAGGCATGGCTTTTGGTCAACGTAACATGCCCCCTCACTCAAGTTTAGGCACTTCTAATATCTGGGAGGCATTGGCCTCCTATATTGAAAGCCTTATGAATGAATATACTAATGACAGATTTCTGCTGACTAGAGATTTCAATGCCCGCCTGGGGGGGGTTGAGCTGGGAGGAGAATTTTTTGGACATTAATGAGATTTGGGGCATTGCTTCTCCTTTCTTTCTGGATGTAGTAGCTAACGATTATGGTACCTGCCTGTATGAATTTCTGATCACCCTGAATTTTGGATTTATTAATAATGCCTTTAGTTCTCCATCTTCTTCTAACATGACATACCAATGTTGTAGAAGATCCAGTGTGATAGACTATTTTCTAACTGAACCCAGTTCCTTGTAATAAGGTGATGAATTTTATGGTCCTACATAGGATAGAAAGTGATCACGCTCCATTCCATCTCCAATTAGTGTGGTATTTTGATGATGTTAGCTTATCTTGTCCCTATGCAGTTACTGGAAATAGTATTAGGATGGATGATGGACTTCCTTTTACTATTGTTAATAAGAGACTGAGATGGGATACGAGGAGAAATAGAGGTAACTAGCATCAGAAGGATGCTTGAACCTAAGGAGATGGTTTCTAGAGTCAACAAGTGTGGAGGATGCCCTGAATGCTATACAGAAGCTAGTGGGAATCTTGACCCCCTTATTTTATAGAGAGGTTAAGATATCGCTGGAAAATAATTTGGGGAAATTAGCTCCTTGGTTTGATGAGGACTGTAGGAACTGGAAAAGAGACATGTATAAGACAATTAAGGACTTAAAAAGACAAGATCCGTATCCTGACAAGGAGGCTGCTGAACATAAGAGGTTGGTATACAATAATGATTAAGGAAAAGAAAAGCTCTTATGCGGAGTTACAATGGGGCAAGTTACAGTATGCTATCATGATAGGCGACGACAAAGCCTTCTGGGCTATGGTAGCAAAGGAATCAGTGGCCATGGCTACTAGATTAGATGTGCATATTCCCACAGAGAAATGGGTAGAGTATTATGCTAAGCAATATATGGACACAGGAAGTGGGATGGATTTAGAAAAGTATGGCTTGAAGATACCATTCCCTAGGGATACGCCACCATTCATAGTTACAGAGGCAGAAGTGGAAGTCTTGATTAAGTTGCAGAACAACAACAAATCCCCTGGCTTAGATGGCCTTCCTGCAGAGTTATTTCAGACCCATTTGGACTGGGTACCCAATCTTAACTCACTGGTTCAATTGCATTATTGACTCTGAAAATATTCTGGATTGGGAACTTGATTGTCCCTATCTGTAAGAAAGGTCTAAATAATGATCCAAGATCTTACAGACCAAATACTTTAAAAAACATAAACATAGTGGCCAAATTGTTTGGGAGGTACTTGTTTGGGCACCGTGTGGCCTGGGTACAGGATAATGATATGAAAGAGGAACAAGCAGGATTTAGGGCCGGGTTCAACAACAGATCACCTCTATACCATCCAATATATTATTCATAAATATACGAAGGTAATAAAGTCCCATTTTCGTGGTCTTTATTGATTTGTCCTCGGCTTTCAATACGATTGATAGAAATCGCTTGTAGTACAAATTACATCTATTGGGAATAAATCCACATTTATTGAGGTTCTTGATTCTGTATTATAAAGATACCTGGGCATGTGTTCGGTATGGAGGGGCAGGGGAAATGACCCCTAGTTTCCCAACCAATTGGGGGGCCCGCCATTGTTGCATACTGACTCCTCTATTTAATCTACATGTCAATGATTTGATTATAGAGATACAGAATATGAATTTTCATCCCCCCAAGATCTAAGCCTCTCATATTGGACTGTTATTGTATGCAGATGATGTCATTATTCTATTGAGAACACCAATAGGGCATCAAAGGGCCATGACCAAATTTAATCAACTATGTGACATGAACAGATTAACTATTAATTACCATAAAACTAAAATTGTAAAATGGGATAGACAAAGACCACTCATGATTTATTAGCATGTATAAGATTGAGGAAGTAAAATCAAGTACTTGGGAATTCTTTTCTCAAGTAATCATGGCTGGAAAGATCAGTTAACAGCATCACAACTGAAAGCCATACAATCCTCATTTGCCACAAGAAGATTCCAGGATATGTATGGTGGTAGGTGAATTTCTACAGCACTTAAGGCTTATAAAGCCAAAGTTATTGCCCAGATTGTTTATGGTGCAGAGATATGGGGGTTCTTGATTAATGGCAATACAGATCTGGAAATTCCCCCAAATAAGTTCCTGAGAGCAGTTGGGTTTGCCAGGTTCAATACCAGTTTTGTACTTGACAGTAGAATTGGGATTGGAATCAATTATGACAATTGTTTATGGATATGTTTTGAAATATTGATTTAGGCTCCTAACATGTAATCCCTCTCGTATCATTAAAATTTATTTGGAGGATTTAATGAGATCAGTTACTATGCAATCACCTTGGCTCTTATTTGTTAAGAAAACCCTTAACAGACTTGGATTTGGTTATATGGTTGATAGTGATACTAGATTCTTCTCCATCTCTGAAGAAGAATTAGTTTACCAGAGGCTAAGTGATGTGGCCCTGCAGGAAGATCTTGCCATTATTAGGGTTAGCTGTATTGCCCCCCTTTATATACACTGGCACAGCCAGGTATTTATCTGTTAATTCAAAGCGTAACTGTCAGATTCACTTAACAAGGCTACGGCTGGAACAAATGCATTCTGCTATGACGCTTGGCCTTAGGCTTGGGTTCCCTACAGAAAGAAGATTATGCCCTGTGGGATGGGGATGATAGAAGATCTCACCCATTATTTGTTGGAGAGTCCATATTTTATTGATAGAAGAGATACTTTTCTTGCACCTATTTTACCCAAGGTTCCATTTTTCTTGAAGAAAGAGAAATTAATATGGCGTTATCAACATAGGGGTACCGACATTATTAGTTTGGCAGCTTTTACGTCTAAAGAAGCAACTAGAAGAAATTTATATCCAAATGCTGGCTTTATAAAACCCTATGTTTATCATACGTTACTAGTACGAGTTCTGGGATAAACTAGTTCCTTATTACTGTTAGTTTTTACTGCAGGGGCTTGGTTTTTCTTCTAGATCACTGCTCCATTTAGGAGCAAGAAATTTTGATTTATTAGTTTCAGGGGCTTGGTCCTCTCCAGACCATTGCTCTGTTTAGGAGCAAGGAATTATGAATTCTTATTTTGCTGGGCTTGGTTTTGTTCACATTAATGTTCCATTTAGGAGCAAAGATTTTTGTTGCTATTGTTTTGTTATGGAATTTAATATTTATGATTATTTTGTTACTTTTATGTGTGTTATTTCTATTGGAACCTAATATTTTATGTAGAATTATGCAAGTTTATGCTATCTTTGTATTGTCTTCATTTTTGGTTTATTTATTTATTTATTTATGGCCATGGTGAGAAATGAGTGCCAAATAAACTCTGACTTTGATAACAGATGTCCTTGAATCAATACTAGATGGAAAGAATGCATTCCACTGCACCCAGATGATGGTTTGGCAAAGAGACCCTCCTACTCCTAAAGGAGACAGTGAACTCTAAGATAAAGGTAGCTAGCAGATGTTAAGAGCAAGAACTGTTAAGTCTGACTCTCTACAAGCATTTCAAGTGATTCACCCATTCTGCTTAACATCTGGTCAAAGGCCAAAACCACCACCACATACCGGCAGGGGTACAGATGTGGAGGGGTAGTTCAGCAGCAGTGAGGAAATGATACGTTCAAGGTTAACTGACTTGGCCTGGGTAATCTACGGATTCATGATGAAAATTCATCAGTTCCATCCTAGCAAGCATTTAATGACGCTACCTGTGCCAATGCTCAGCCTGTAAGTATATCAGGCATGTTACCCATTCTTCAAGCACCAGCTGATGATTACAATACAATAACTACAGTTATCCGTCACTTTATGAACATCTTGCAACATCTGGGACAGAAATTCACAGTAATTACAGCTGATCAGCCACTGTACAGCAAAGGCAAGGAGCTGGTATGGGCAAAAGCAGAGTTTAAAAACATAATCTTTGTACTTGGAGGACTTCATGTGTGTTTCAACTACCTCAAAGCAATTGGCCAGCACATGGAAAATGCTGGCTTGGATGACCTGTGGACAGAATTGGGTGTGTATGAATCTAACAGTATGCATGCTATGATGGAAGGAAAAAGCATATTACTGTGCTGTTCATGCACATACACTGACCTGTGAAGCACTGTGGCACATACAGTGGCCCATGTTGGAGTCATGGCTGGCGACCAATCATCATGAGCTCTACATGGAAGTCAAAAAGCTGTCTCAAAGTGTAGTGGACGCTTTCCAGTGTAGGGGTCAAACCAATGGAGATGACGGTTGCAGTGTAGTGGAAAGCCTGGTACAGGATTTAGGTGAAAAGAAGTTCAAAGATATCAGAGAACTTCAGTGCTCAACACAGTGAAAACCCAAACTTTGTGATCTGGACAACCTACATGGGAACGGTGGAGATCTTAATAGACTTCATACGGGCTGCAAGGGATGGTAAATGGACATTGCACCTGAAAGCATTCACTGAAAGCCTTCCTACCATGGCTCACAATCTACGATCATACAAACTATGCTAGGTGGGACCTCATATACCTAGCTGATATGAAAGGACTTGAGAGTACAGCACCAGAGGTCCGCTGAGAGTTCACTGCTGGAAGTTTTGTGGTGAAGCCAAGTGTAAAAGAAAATTCAGCCAAATTTATGTAGATCATACAACAGAATGGATAAACAAAATCTGCAAGATGCACAATAGAATCACTGGCATCACACGGAATGACCAAGCCAGGAACAAGTTTTATTGAGACATGGTCTGAGCGATCAGGCAGCTCACAGGATGTGAAACGCCTATTCAGCCTAGAAGATGATGGCGACAAAGCTGCGTTCACATGCTCTGATGGTCTCCCTTCGCAATGGAGACGTGATGCAGATGATGGTTTAAAAAAAAAGTAAAAAAATCCACCACTGAACAGCTGAGGAGATTCAATGTGCTCAGAATAGCAACTACAGAAGTCACAGAACCTGATAATAGCAACATACCTCTGGTCTCCCTGCCAACAAAAGATATGGCACCAGATGATGTGACCAATGATTTGCTAATGGCTAATGAGCAAGGAATACAAAGTGCAGTCCATAATATGAATATCAATCCATGCAACTATCCCATTTCATGATCCACTGAAAAAACGTAACCTGAAAACTTTTGCTTCGTTGTACAAATAGAATGTTCCCACACAGCAGAACAAAGAAAATGATCAAAGCTTATGGTAAGCTCATGCAGAGACTGCTTAACGCTGTAGATGCCGGTTGAATGATACAAACGTCTGATGTCCTAATGCACAAGATATCCCCTGAGCCACTGTCGCTCGCGAAGGTTGGAGGACAGATGAACACCACGCCAAAGGCAGGCCTTATCCGCATTCTTACTACTGGAGTGGACACTCTACATGAGGTTCTACATTCTGATCTGAAAACATGTGTATGTATGCACTAATTCAAGCCATAGGAAGCCTCATGAATGTCAGACATTTGACAAGTATGCGGATGTATTCTTCTGGTCTGTGGTATGACACTTCGGTGAACATGCAATCAGAGTGAACATCATCTTTGATCAGTACATTGGAGTCTATTCTACAAAAGCTGCCACACGATCCAAGTGAATGGGTTTGGAGAGGCCAATACGTAAGCTCATTGATGGGCCCGATGTGCAGCTACTGCAGGTGTGGAGTCAATTAATTGCCATGGATGAAAACTAATCTGATCTAGCCTGCTTTCTCTCTGATGTCCTCATGACGAGAGGGGTAGAGGTACAACGGCAATGTGAGTTGGTGACTGTTGGTGGCTTCAGCAAACCCAATGTAGGACAATCAACTAGGAGAGACTGCCCCAATCTTCAGGGAAACCATAGGAGACTGACACAAGATTGATCCTTCATGCTTGTGAGGTGGTTGAAAGAGGTTACGAACAAGTTGTAGCCATCTCCACAGATACAGATGTTAGGCTTCTGCTGCTGCACTTCCTAACCACAAAAGCAACTGAAACATGGTCAGTCTATGGAACAGATAGAAAATGAAGATGCTACCCATTACATGCCATTGCCATGAAGCTTTCAAAGTCTGCAAGGAAGAACTTGCTAAGTTTCCATGCGTTAACAGGCTGTGACACAGTATCATCCTTCAATGGCAACGGAAAGAAGTCATGCTGGAAGACTTTTTTGAACAACCCCACCTTGTCAGTGGTGTCGGACAAGATGGGTGTTACTCAGATGCCAAGAGATTTGTGTGTCACATGTATGGTACCCCAGATTCCAAAACCATTGATCATGCCAAGCTACAACTATTTACCAAGGGAAAGAGGGATCTTCAGATGCTACCCCAAACATAGAATTTTCTTGAGCTTCGTGTTGCACGTGCTAATCACCAGGCAAAGATCTGGCTGCAAGCAGATCAAATACTTATAGACGTTGTTCCTCCTGAACATACCTGTGGCTGGAAGGAGTCCTGATGTCTTATCAGTTATCTGGACAAGGTTACCTCCTGCGTCCACTGCCTGTTTCAGAAATGATTTGAAATGTACTGCTTGCCTGTGGCTGCGATGCCATCAACTGTTCCAATCCTGTTGCTTAACAATTTACTTAATACTCTTTATGCAAGTGATACCAGATGCTGATTTATTCTGTAAACCTTGTACCGTCACATGATTAAATACGATTGTTTGTACACAACCCATATTTCTGTTTTTCCATTTGTATCTATAAGCTACTTATAGCATGCACTTTTCATCTTGTACCTGCTTTAAGGGATATGGCTGTCTCTCCTATTTACGGTGATAACTTTGTAAGTATCAATCCAATTTGGACATTCCATGCATCAAGTTATAGGAAATGAGTTGGCTACCAAATATGTAATAGGCTTGAAATAGCTGTGTGGGATGGTTAAAACGGTACTGCAGTCCAAAGCGATATTTTTGCCATAATTACTGGTATTTTTGTTGCTGGAGCCCTTATGCAATTCACCAGTCAAAGCTAGACTTCCACTGCTACTATATGTTTGGTAGCATGTCTCCTTACCTCCAATTTGGTGTATAGTATGTCCAAATCAGTTCATTACTTTCAGAGTTGCAACAATTTTCCCAAAAGTAGCCTTACCCATGCCGTGCAGCGATATGTGACCTTGAAAATGACCTTAAAGATAATTTTTGAGGGTGGCATCCACCCACATCTTCTTTGTCACCCTATGTACAATTGATCTGGCATGGGTGCCTGCTTTAAACACACCAATGCCAATAACTAATTTTCTAGGGCACTTTTTGGATGTTGGCTTGCCTACTAACAGTCTTCAAACATCTAAAGGGCTGCCACCAAAATATGGCAAGAAACTGTTCTGCATTGCCACAGAGGGCAGGACTAGAAATAATGGGCTCAGGAAGGCAGATTTCAATTAAATATCAAAAAATGTCTAGCAGTAAGAGCTGTTCAGCAATGGAACAAGTTACCTAAGAAGTTGTAGGCCCTTTATCACTGGAGGTATTAAAAAAATTTTTTTAAATGCTGGACAGCCTCCTGTCAGGGATGTTGTAGCTACAGACATCCGGCATCCAAGCCCTTCCAACTCTAAGGGTAAAAATAAATGAGACGATAGCCCACATCAGCACACACTAGGTGGGGGTTGACCTGCCCATTCATTAGGTGTTCGCGAGATGTTAGTCTGCACCCCCCACGCACAGCAGCATCCGGGGAAACCCAGTGTGTGTGCCTATGTGGCCGTATCTCGTTAATTAGGTTGTGCGCAGCCTTGCCTGCATTCAGGGCCACCAGCACCATAGTGTCGCGCCTAGCGCACACTGTCAACTGAGAAGCAGCTGCTAGAGAAGAGAGTGATTGCACTCTCAGACAACAGGAGACTGCGAGACGAGAGAGAGAAAGGCAGGGGAACATCCACGCCTCAACTCCTTTCCCCATTTGGGAAAGGAACTGAGGGGAGCAAGTCTCCACTGGAGGCTCCCTGTGGCTCCTGTGTGAGGGCAGCAATAAAGGCATGGAGGGGGCTCCGTTGACACAGAGCTTCAGCCGGGGCTGGCACCCTGTCCTGCGTGCTTGAAACCCTCCCGCCCCCCCCCCCAGCAACCTGGATGGGGGGCAGGGAGGAAAGGAACTTCCCCATCATCATTTAAAGGCCCCACCATGCACGAGTGCATGCACACTCTGGGGCCATTGCCTAAGTCTGGTGTGCTGGGAATATGTTTCCCAGCATGCCAAACTGGGAAACATGGGCCATGTTGGCCTAGCCTGGTATGTTGGGAAATGTAGTCCCAGCACACCAGACTTAAGGAAATAGCCACAGCATGCGTGCCGTGGCCTGAGTCATGCTGGTAAGGTTGGGGGGAGGTAGCTGGTGGAGAGAGAGAATGCATAGGGGGTTGGGCATGAGTGTGGAGAGGATGGGTCATGGTGTGAGAGGGGGAGGTTGCTCCCTCTCCTCCCATGCTGTCTCCCCTCCCCTGTGCCCCCACCTCTCCACCTGGCTGCCCCCTCTCCCGGTGCCCCTCTTCTCCTCCCACCTGCCCCAACCCCTCCCAGCCATTTGTAACCCTAGCCCCTCCTGGCTGCCCCCTCTCCCCTACTCCTCCCACCTGCACGCCTCACCAGCTCCCGCAGCCCCTCCCACCCATCTGCACCCCTAGGGGTTGGGAAAGGGTTCACTGTTCCCCAGTGAAAGTGGGGGCATGATCCCTGGGTATAGGACTGGGATAGGGAGGGGAGGGTCCTTTCCTCCAGTGAGAGGGGATGTTATGACCTTCGTAATGGGTGTGGAGAAGGGGGGCAGATGGGAGGGAAGGGGTCTGGAGGGTGGGGGGATGTCTGGAGGGAGGACCGCGGCAATTGGGGTCGTGATGGGGCGGGGGAATTATGGTCCCGGGGGGTGGGGGGGTTTGATCTGTGAGGCGGGACAGGTACTTGGTGTAGGTTCCCCTCACCACCTCCCAAGCAGATGGTGAGGTGGTGCATGATCAGGGGGTCCCTGGCCTGAAGCTGCTGCTGTTAAACGCAAGGTTGGTTGTTAGTAACTCAATGACTATCCAAGAATTGATCCTGGATCATGCAGCCGACCTCATGTGTATCATGGAAACCTGGCTGGACACTGAGTTGGGGCCTATTCTGGCTGACCTTGTTCTGGCTGGGTACTCCGTGCAGTATCAGCCACTGTCAGAGGGAAGGGGTGGTGGTGTAGACATTGTTTTTAGGGACTCATGGTCAGTTAGAAGGTATCCAGTGCAGCTTATGTCGAGTATTGAGGGTATCCATCTTGTGACTGATTTGGTTGGAGACAAATTAGGAGTGCTGCTGGTATATTGTGCACCTACCTATACAGCAGCATCCCTGCACGCTCTGGCAGAGCTGGTGTCAGAGGTGGTATTGCAGTCCCCGAAGACATTAGTCTTGGGGGACTTCAATATTCACGCCGATGTCAGTCTTGGAGGAGCAGAACGTAAGTTCATAGCCGCCATGGCAACCATGGACTTATCTCAAGTAGTCATCGGCTCAACAGATGATGGGGGACATACCCTGGATCTGATTTTCTCCACTGGCCTTGAGGCAGAATATCCACTGGTGGGGGGAGGTGTCAATGGTGCCCTGGTCATGGACGGATCATTACCTCCTGCGGGCCTGTCTCCCGGCGCACGTTTGTCCCCAAAGGGGTGTGGAACCAGTCTGGTTGGTTCGCCCCCAGAGACTGATGGAACCGGAGAGGTTCCAGAATGCTCTGGGGGAACTAACCTCTGATTCTGATGACTGGACACCCAATGACCACATTACTATTTGGAACATCTTGCTGACTGAGGTCATTGACCGGACGGCTCCTATGTGTCCATTTCCTAGGCACTGACACCGCAGGTTTCCCTGGTTCACTGACGATCTGTGGTTGCTGAAGCAAAAAGGGTGGTGGTTAGAGAGATGGTGGTGCCGTTCTCATGTTGAAGTAGACAGATTGTGACATAAAGCCAATTTGTGAGCCTATGCCGTGGCTGTGCGGGCAGCAAAGAAGGAGTTTGTTGCTGCCCTCATAGCATTAGTGAAGTCTCGTCAAGCAGAGCTTTTCTGGGTGGTGAGGGGGCTGGTCGGTCCAGCCTCCCTCCACCTGGAACTGGAACCTTCCAGTGCCTGCTGTGACAGGTTTGTTGATTACTTCGCTGATAAAAATCGCTCACATTCACCACAACTTTGATGCTGCACTTATTACAATAGGAAAACCAGAGGTTATGGACGGCCCGCCTTGTCCAACTTTGTGGGATTGGTTTCAGTGGATCTTGCCTGCTTATGCAGAGGATGTTCTTAGAACAGTCAGAGCCACCTCTTGTGAACCGGACCCGTGCCCGTCCTGGCTGGTTAAAGCCAGCTGGAAGACGCTGGGGCCATTACTGGTGGGGGTGGTCAATGCCTCCCTTTGGGAGGGCAAGCTTCTGAGCTGCCTTACAGAGGCGGTGGTGCAGCCCCTGATCAAAAAATATCTCTAGACGTTGACTCCCTTGTTGACTCCCTCGCCAGTTATCAACCTGTCTCTAAACTTCCTTTTTTAGGAAAGGTTACTGAACGTGTAGTGGCTCGGCAGTTGCAGGAGCATCTCAACCGACTTAGTTGTCAAGATCCCTTGCAATTTGGCTTTCATCAAGGCTATGGCACTGAGACTACGCTTGTGGTTTTGGTTGACGACCGTCGACGTGAATTAGATCAGGGTCGCTCGACCCTGCTGATTCTATTAGATCTGTCGGCTCCTTTTGATACTGTTGACCATGAAATGTTGGTGATTTGCCTGCAAAACCATGCCGGGGTGGACAGGACTGTTCTCAAATGGTTCCACTCATTTCTGGCTGGAAGAACTCAGTGAGTGGTGCTCGGGGACCATTTTTCATATCCCCAGGACCTCTTGTGTGGAGTTCCGCAGGGTTCCATTCTGTCCCCTCTACTGTTCAACGTATATACGGAGCCGCTGGGCGGGGTCGTGAGGAACTCTGGAATTCATTGTCATCAATATGCTGATGACACTCAACTCTGTCTTTTTCATCCAACCAAGTCTCTGTGCTTACGCAATGTCTGGCAGCTGTGGGGGACTGAATGAGGACGAGCCGACTGAAGGTGAATCCCGACAAGACGGAGTTAATGCTAGTGGGGAAGGCGGTGGGTGTGGTGTCCCTCATCATTGACGGGATTCGCTGCCCCCTCACCCCGCCACTGGTTCCACAGATTTGGAATCTGGGAGTGCTCCTTGATGCGCAGCTTCATCTAGATGCCTAGACTGGAGCTGTGGCGAGGAGCACATTCCACCAATTACACCTGGTGCGACGGCTTTGGCCATGCATCTCAAACTCCGACCTGGCCACTATCAAACACGCTTTCATCACCTCAAGACTGGACTTCTGTAACACGCTCCACGTGGGGCTGCCTATGGTGACAGGGTTCGGAGACTGCAGCTGGTGCAGAATGTGGCGGCCCGTCTCCTTATGGGAACGGGCCACTGGGAGCATATTACACCGGCGCTCCGTTCTCTGCACTGGTTGCCTATAGTCTTCCGGGCCTGATTCAAGGTTCTGGTTCTTACCTATAAAGCCCTATACAGGTTGGTCCCCATATATCTGCAGGATTACCTCACTCCCCAGATCAACCCCTGCGGTTGACCGGGAGTGCCATTCTCGAAGTCCCACAGGTATCCCGGGGGGGAGACTATGAAGAGGGAGTTCTCGGTGGTCGCGCCGAGACTATGGAACTCCCTCCTGGCAGAGGCCCAGGTGACCCCGGACCTCTCCTCTTTTCAACGTCAATGCAAGACCTGGCTGTTCCACCAGGCCTTTAGCAAGGGAGATGGGTGAGAGTGGGTATTTTTCCCCCCTCCCTCCTCTTTTCCCAGGGGGGGTGTTTTCTCCCTTTTTTCCCCTCTTCTCCCCCCTTCTTAGATGTTTTATGCTTATGTTGTTTGTGTGGTTTTGTATGTGTATTTTTTATATTTTTATATATTGTCTCATTTGAAAACATCCTAGGATTCTATTTCTATTTTACAGATGGGGAACTGAGGATGCGAGATACTGACTTGCTCAAGGCCATCCAGTGAGTTACTGGCTGAAATGGACTTTGCACCCTGTTGTCCAAGTCCAACACTTTATCCACTAGGCTACACCGACTCTGGCTAGTGCCACCCTTTCTGTGCTAGATCAGGAAACAAAAACCAGCTTCAGAAATAGTTACCGTACATGCATGTCCCTGTAAAATCCACTCCCATGCTCTGACAGACTAAGAGGGTACAACAGAGGAAGCTGCAATTTAACACATTCATTCACTCTGAGTGCAACCCCATCGAATCCTGTGCAGTGCCCAAATGTGGGGAAAATCTTTTCATCACATCTGCAGGGATCTGAGCATATTCCCCAAATGCAATGAAAGCAAGATGAAATCCCTCCGGAAAAAGACCCACATTTTCTATTTCAGGGAAACTACAAAGTTTAGGCTCCCTGAAGGGCAGTCTAGAAAATGACATTAAGGACAATGCTGAAGCAAGCAGAGAAGTCCAGCCTTAGGTAAAGCACCACAAGGACAGTTCATGAGGTAACTAGATGCTCTTGCCTGAACAGATGTCTGGGTCAGGAATGGCTGGGAGCCCTATAAACAGAGATACAGCATCAAGCCCTTTCCACAAGACAATAGTCCATCTTACCCTCATCCTATTTCTCAGGACAATTCTACACTACTTAGATCCATAGGGCAGACTTCTGGATCT
This sequence comes from Sphenodon punctatus, assembly GCA_003113815.1. Lineage (NCBI taxonomy): Eukaryota > Metazoa > Chordata > Lepidosauria > Sphenodontia > Sphenodontidae > Sphenodon > Sphenodon punctatus. The sequence continues at coordinate 495,767 of QEPC01003301.1, forward strand.
GCAATGTACAATAGAATATCAAGTTTCCCTTTCCCCCAGTTCTTTTTGCACATCCCCAGCCCATGCTACATGAACAAAGCTGACAAACCCACCAGAAAGGACTGCTTGGCCTCATTGGTGCTTTCAATGCCTTTGGTGTCAAATTTGCCTTGCTGCAAGCTGCTGTGCATGATGTTTACTGCACTGGTCACCCCCCTCTGGAAGTCCTGGAAGGTGGTGGCTGGGAAACCCATCTTCAGCTTGTTGCACAGAACCTCCCTGGGTGGACAGAAATATGCCATGGTTTCACATGGAGAAGAAAGCTCATCAGAGGGACAGAGAAGACTCTTCTCCAGGCTTGCTGAGACTGTTCAATGGGCGTCATGGCCCAGCTACTCTCTGCTCAAATCAGGTCACTGTGATCCACATATTTCGAACAACATGCTGCATGTGACAGGGAGGAGTTGGCAAAGACCTTTCACATACATGCAAGGCTCCTGCCTAAATGCCTCACTACTGGCTGGTTGGAGTGAGCTGTTGTGATCAGACCAGTTTTTGCATTCAGTCTACTTCCATCTTACACTGGAAAATGGGACCAGTTTGTCTTCTGTCCCTATCTCTGAAGGGAATCCTGCACCCATCCAAGTTACTGTTTAACAATAACTCCAAGGAACCAGCGGCATGTGGAGCTATAAAGGTGAAGACAGACAAGAAGCACCAGCCCAGAAACTTCGGATGTTATCATTCAGTGAATACTAAATGTTTATTGCTCAATCTCTTTCAATGATTTATTCTTGAGGCACTTGCATCCAGTTAGGCCCATCAAAAAGCATTAGATGTATGGGAACACAGGTCTACGAGCAACAAATATTATTCAATAGCAAGAGTTTCTCTGGCTATGGTTACTCTAGATAAGTCTTGGTTTGTCTCATCTTTCTACAGTCCCCCTACAGGGCTTTGAGGAAGCACTGGGTCCCGGAGGGCATGTAGAAGCAGCCTACCCCATTACCTGAAGTCAGACTCCAGCTCAGTGGTGGAGTGGTTGATCATAGCACAGAGACAGTCTATGCTGGAGCTTGAGAGGGCACGCCCAATGCACTTCTTTACTATATAGAAGACATCGTCCACCATGCTGGAGGTTAGCTGACCCTTCTCACATGTATCCATAGCAACAGCCTACGGGGAAGCAAACAGACAGCAGTGAGATTGACAAGTAAAGACCAAACAGGTTTGTAGTCACCGATGCGAGAGCAAGACAACACACAGCTTCACAGATCAAAGAAACACATAGCATAGATCCCTAAACATACAGCCCACCTTCCTGCTGCAAATAGTCCTCCTTCCACCCCCACCCTAATTGCTCCTCAGCTAGGTCGAAGAGAAAAAAAGTGAGGAGAATCTCCAGGGAGTCCCATATTCCCACCATACGAGTCTCTCCCAGTGTTCATGCTGCCGATTTGTGAAGCAATACACAAACATACAATGCCTTGCAGAGTCCCGGCACACTCCCCATAGATTGCAGTTAAGCATAATTCCAAGCAGCCAATCTGCCTGCCCTACCTTGTTCACAGTCTCTCTCATGAAGTACTCCTCCATGGTGATGTAGTAGCCAATCAGCTCCTTCATAGTGCGGCTCAAGAGGCAGTTGTTAAGGAGCTTGTCCAAACACTTCTGATGCTCTGCAGAGTGTGAAAACCACCACCACAGAGTTGGAAAACAGCACAATCAAATTAACCACCTCGGAGCCTCTGAAGGGGTTGCAGTCAATGGCTATACTCTGTACTGCCATGTAAATCACTGTTTCCTTAAGTGTATAACAAAGGCAGGGGGCAAGAAACACATCCACAAAACAATATACACCAGCATCTGAAAGACCTGGCTCAGAGAACTGGTCTGACCAGACAGGCTCAGAGTGCTGTAGTCATGAGACAAAGGGCAAGATGAAAATTAGTCAACAGATGCCCTTTCTGAGGAAGAAAGAGCAGGGTTGCACCCTTGCCCCCAAATTAGATCTCCTCAGCTGGAAGGGAGGGTAGCACACTCCAGTAAAAGGTCTGGAGAACAGCTGGTATAAAAAAAGAATTGGCCCTTAACGTGAATTATCTTTCTGGAAGGGATACTGGACAGTTCTCACTCTTGGGTCATTCTCCAGATCATCCAGCAGGAGGCAGAAACTTGATCTGATGGAGCATGCATACTAGGAACAATCCTCCCTGCAGCTTCAGTTGGCCCCAAGGGCGAAGAATTTTCTGAACAACATGAACTGATACAATTAATAAAATGAATAGAGATTTGAACTCTGTACAGGCAAATTGCAATGATTATTTTTAAAATTTACAGTCTTTAAGACACCCACCTCCCACCCCTGTTGGACCAATTATATGTCCTTTCATACTCTTCTGCTTAACAAGGGAGAGCTGGAGGATTGTCCATTATCCCCCTTTCAGAAAAAGAATTCACGAGCTAAAGGCCAATTCTCTTTTTTCCTAGGGATACTGAGCAGTCCTAGTCCTCACTCTTGGGATGTACCCAAGCAGTGCACTTATTCAAAATCATCAGGAGGGATTCTAACTGGACCTCAATCCAGCACTCTCTGAAGGACCCTCCATCCAAAGGCAGCCTTGGCAGACTCATGAGTATGGATTTTATGATGTTGTACAAAGATGCGCAACCAAGTTCAAGTTGCAGCCCTAGAAACTTATTCATAGGATGCCCTGGCCTTAAAATCAGCCAAAGTAGCTGCTCCCCTGACTGAATATCCCCAAATATTTTGTGGAGGGATGCGATTCCCCCACCCTGAATTCAGAAGTCCTATGGATATAAGTTTTTTTTAAAAAAATAAATAATATTTTTTAGTATCAACAAACATATACAATACGTTCCTTTTACATCATATTCGTTCTTTTGCCATCCCATTTCAGTTTTGTACCTAGACGGCTGCGATATCTTACATTGTTATATCAATACTGTTATACAACCACTTGTGTGGATACCCTCAACTTTCCACTTTACTCAATGTACACATCCCTCCCATTCCTATCCCCCCCCCCCCTTTTCCCAGTGGGCTTCTTAGTATTCCTTCAGGCACGTCATGTTGGTGTATTTGTCCATTTTTATGTGTCTTGTCAGAATTGTCCAACATGGAGACCATTTTTCATAAAATTTATCTAACTCATCTTCCAAACTAGCTGTTATACGCTCCATTGATACCATAGTCTTTGCAGCCATGCCAGTCTGGTGAGCCCCTTAGCGTGCTTCCACGTTTTAGCTATGGTATGTATCGCTGCCAGACATAATTTTTGGCATATTCTGATTTGTGAGGCTTTCAAGATTTTGGGGGGATAAATTCCTAGCAGTGCTATTTCTGGCTGGAACGGGAGATTCACCTCCATCTGCTCATTTATTATGACCCATATCTTCCTCCAGAATGTTTCCACCTTTATCAGTACCTGATAAAGGGATGAAAGGGGTTCCTTTTTGCACCAAAGTGCTGCAGTGTCTGTTTTTTAGACTTATTAGCATCAGCCAGTACCTTATACAGGCATGTCCCAAACAGTTTAGATCCCCGATAGGGACTGGAGATTAGTAGGTTTTGGGCTGTAGCATTGCCATTCTATGATCGCAACCAGAGATGGCGTCTGGCTGCTACATTTGCTGTGCCAACTCTGGAAGCCTAGGAGAGCACGTCAGTGGATCCATCAGCAACAAAAGCTGTAGCTAGCAAAATTCTAGGATGTCATAACCACTGCGCTCTCTCAGGATTTGGACCTCCTGAAACCAGCTAATAAGTGAGTGCCCTTGCTACATAGGAGGCAACTGTAGACATACGCAGCACTGTTTCCAATGCCTCAAAATACCTTTGCAGGGCAGATTCTACGTCTTTGTCAGTGACATCTTTAGGCCAGTAATCACCTTCCGTGGGAAAGATCGTCTTGCCAGAAAGGCTACTGCCACATCTACCTTTGATGTAAAGAAGAGCAGTTCCTTGCACCTCGAGAAGGAGTACAGAGACTCCTGTGCTATAGTCATTCTAAGCGCTCTCCCCGTTTGTTTCCATTTGGATACAATTAGATTCTCAAAGGCTGTTATCTAGGGGGATGCCCTGCCATGTACCTGGGGAATATTTGCCCTAGGTACCTCCTCCTCCTCAGAGTCAGAAGAGCAGTTCTTTACTTTCTCCTGCAGCTTCAAGATTTTTATAACCTGCTGCATGATTTCATCCCTATAATCAGGGCCCTGTGGATTCTGCATTTTCCCCATTGATGGAGACAAAGTGGTTCGAATGATATCTTTTATTGGACCAACTGTTGGTGGAAATAAGCAAGCTTTCGGGCCACAAAGGGTCCTTCCTCAGGTATGCCTTCCTCTCTTTCACTTCGGACCAACACGGGAACTACACTCTCTCTGGATTATAATGGATGAGGAATTCTCTGACCTGATCATCAGGAAACTTAGAGTACCAGGTATTTGTCCTCCTTTCAGAGAGGAGTCTGAATCTCCTGGGGGATCAATTAACTCTGTATTCCTGGGCTCTTCTTCATCAGAAACTGAGTCTCTGATCAATAGGGGTTGCTTGTTCCCTTGCTTGAGGCTCCTTTTTTTTCGTAGGTTGTGCTGGAGGAATATCACCTCATGAAGTGTTACCCAAATATTCTTCCTCTGCCCTGTTGTGCATTTCCTCCTTCTCTGAGGGGTTGGATGCCTCAGGGGAGTCCAGACTCATTCTGCGGCTTGCCCAGTGAGTGGTTTGCCCTTTCCCACCAATTTAGATTGCCGTTTAACGACTGCTTTCTTTTTGGTGGAATTCCTGAGAGGAAGTGGAAACTCCTCTTTTCTCTACCCTGGCTCATGCACTCTGCCCGCCACTTCGACCATGTGACGCCTCTCCTCCTCTCCCTTCACTGGCTCCCCCTTCCTGAACGTATCCTGTTCAAACTCCTGGTTTTCACGTTCAAATCGCTCCATGACCAAGCTCCCCCTTACCTCTCGGACCTAATCGCCCTACGCGCTCCTGCGCGCGCTCTCCGCTCTTCCGCTGTCCCCTCCCTCGCTCTCCCTCGCTTCTCCTGCTCGCCCAACCGCCTTCGTCCCTTCTCCCTCGCTGCCCCGCATGCCTGGAACTCCCTCCCTGCCGACGTCCGCCTCGCCTCCTCCCTCCGCTCCTTCAAATCCCTCCTCAAGACCCACCTTTTCCATGCTGCCTTTCCCAATGCCCTCTAGTCTTTCCCCTTGCTCTTACTGTCAGCCCTCCTCTGCTGACTGCTGCTACCGACCACCTTGTAACCAAGCCAAGTACACGCACCTGAGACTTCGCATCCGCCTGAATGTTTGTTTGTCTTCTCCCATGTCTCTCCCGCTGTCCCCTCTCCTTGTCTCCCCCTCCTTGTCTTTTAGATTGTAAGCCACAGGTAGGGACCGCAGCTGATTATATGTTCTGTACAGCGCCAGGTTGTTACTGGCGCTTTATAAATGTTTAATAATAATAATAATAATAATAATAATAATAATAATAATGCAGTTTTTCAAGGGAAGATAGCACTTTACTAAGAACCATAAAGGTGGAGGTACTGGGGGATATCTTGGGGAGATCTTACTTGAGTCCCAAGTCTGTCCCTGTCTGTGCCACCTCTGGTTCCTTCACAGGCTCTGGGGTTGTGCGGGACTTTCCTGGCACCATTTTGATCCTCCGCAGCTCAGATACACAGCGCAGGCTCAAGGGATGCGTCATCCAGATTCTGCTTCCCCAGGCACGCAGCACAGGTCAGAGGCTCGTGCAGTGATCACAACCGCTTGGGAGGTCACCAGTCGCAGCCCTGCTCTCCCCGATTGGCGAGAGTCAGCAAGGCAGTCGCTGCTGTCCTGATCCCCATGCGATCCACACTCGCTTGTTGGCCCACCACCTGCTGCTTAGGTAGGCAAAGCGGGCACTGGCTGCACAATCTATCTCACGCTGGAGACCCTGTGGCACCAGCAGCTCTCTCGCTGCTCAAGCAGTGAAAAAACAAGTTTTTAGGGGGGCTTGAACTGTCTGATTCAGGTGGAGCTGCTTGACTCTGCTTCTGCCAGTTTTGAGGCAGAAACGAAATTGAAGGTGCAGGAAGGTTCGTTCCCAGTGTGCATGCTCCATCAGATCCAGTTTCTGCCTCCTGTTGGATGATGAGGGGAATAACACAAGAGGACTGTTCAGTATCTGGAGGAAAATAAATGATTCCCAAAGCTCCAGCAAGAATATGATGAAGCCAGGAGTAAGGGGCCTTCATCACAGCTCATACAAAAGATAAGTTATTTATTTCAATTTTCTCTAACTTCCCAATCTATTGCCCATTACAGCCTCTCCAGCATGTTCCCATCCTTCACATACCAGATCTTTACTCTGCTCCAAGACACGCTTCTTTGCAAAAAAAAAATAAAAATGTATAGATTAAAAAGAGGCAGCTTGCTTAGAATAGCTGTTCCCAAACTGTGCTTTGCAGAGAGCTGGCTGATGACACAGTACTGGCTTACCACCTCAACAGTAGCTCTTTCCCACCTACGCCATTGCAATAGTGTCCAAAGGAATACAATACAGACAGGAATGAAAGGAGAGGCGGTCTGTGCAATCATTGGGGAGAGAAGAATCCATGGGACAGGCTGTCTCCATTTTGACATGGTGCACACTACCAAACAGTTAAAGAAACCTCTACAGTGGGTGTCAAGCGCCACAAGATACTTTCTAACTAGCCTACAAGACACTTCCTAACTAGAGGTATACTCATGAAGATAAGGGTACCCACCAACGAAGCACAGAGACCACTGCAATGTACCCCAGTAATTGAGTGGGATGTGCAGGGATTTCTACCAGGATACTGGCACTGAATCTTTTTTCAGTAAGGGAGCACATCAGGCTTTGTTAAGTCTGAAGCTCAGTCCCTCTGCTAGAAGAAACAACAAGTAACAGAGCATGGGTGAAAATAAACGAAACGATAGCCCACATTAACATGCAACAGGTGGGTGTTCGCCTGTCCATCTATTAGGTGGTTGCCAGATGTTTTCCTGCACCCCCTATGCAGCCCCACTCATCCAAGGGCATTGTGGGTCCACCATGCAGGCCAGCACATGCCAATACGCACCCATGTTGCCATGTCATTAACTAGGATCGCCCATAGCCTCATCCACATCCAGGTCCACCAGCAACATAGAGTCACAACTAGTGCGGCTGCTAGAGGATTACCTTGCTTCACCTCCTCTGAAGCCATGGAGTCGCCCACCTCAAAATCAGAGATGATTCGCCTCTTAATGAATCTTAGGTACAGCTCACTGCGGGCATTCATCAAGGCGACCTCTGTTAAAATGGGGTCAAGTTCCCTACAAGCAGAACAGACAAACAACACCATAGCCTTAACTTAGAAACAAGCAAAAAATACGCTTGTTTCCCTAGATCAAGCAGCAAGACAACAAGACATGCACTGCTCAAGTCTTAAAGCCCAATTCTAACTGAGCTTGAGAACTAGGCCTCAGCAAGGAAGCCAGCTACACGAGGTTCAAAACTACATTCATGATTTCCAATGGTATCTCAGAGCTTGTTTCTGTTGAAACTGGCTTTTGGTCATAAAAACTGCATGTTGATCAGTCAAGGTAAATGGGGGCAGGAAGTGTTGGGCCTGCATACCCATGGGATTTTCTGCCTCAGCTATTGCAAAGTGCTAAATAATATTATGCATAATGAAGAGTGGTCTTGAGAGAGGATGCGGTTGCTATATTAATCCC
>QEPC01003301.1:534507-554444 GCA_003113815.1 Sphenodon punctatus
ATACATGCGAGGTCCACGGCCCCATCCGAGATTAAATTCCGGATAATTGGGGCCTTGTTCACCATGGACCTCGCATTCAACAGCAGCAGCAGCCCCCCCACGTACGGACCTTGGACCCGGCTCCTCCCTTTCCCTCAGCAGGGGGATGGCAACCTGCACCTCCCTTAGGCACCTTGGTCCCCTCGGGGCGCATGGCATACAACCCCCGTGGACCATAGCGTCCCCGCCCCAATACGACCTCAATGGCCACGCCCTCCCCTCCATCCACCTGATCCTGGCCCCTCAAACCTGGCTGCTTGCCCAGTAGCCCTACCCCTCCCTCCCATCCTCACCCAACCTCCCCCCCGCCCATCCTGCTGCCACCAGGGGCTGATGGAGGCCATCCCCCCTAACACCCCTCGACTTCCCTCTCTCACCGGGAGCCGAGCCACACACCCCCCACTAACCCTCCCAGTGCTCCCCCTGCTGCCACCAGGAGCAGACACTGGAATCCACCACCCCTCTTACCCACCTCACCTACACCCCCACCCCACCACCCTAGCCCTGTCTGCCTGTTTCCCCGCAGGTGTCAGCGGAGCCTAGATGAAGCAGCGGGGCAGCGACAACGGATTCTCTCCTCCTCCTCGTAAGTGCTGCCAGCTGTCTCAGGCACAAGGGGGGGGGGGAAGGAAGAAGGTGCTCCACATCCACGCTCACAAGGGGGGTGGCACTGCCACTGTGGTCCCACTAACGGGCCCGCCAACGGGCGACACCCTTTGGATGTTGCCCTTAGGCTAGCGCCTAAGGGCTGGCGCCCAGAGGTGCCCCAGCCCCTGAAGCTCTGTATCTGTGTGTTTTCCTGGCTGGCGAATAGGTCCATCACCGGAAGGCCAAATCTCATCATTAGATTCCTGAATACTTCTTTGTGCAAGGCCATTCGTGTGGGTCCATCGTTTTGCGACTGAGCCAGTCTGCCTGTCTGTTGTCCTTCCCTTTGATGTGTAAAGTCTTCAGGGATTGAATGTTCACCTGAGCCCAGGAGAACAGTCTCATCGCTTCCCTGTGCAGGGCTGGTGTTCTGGAGCCTCCCTGGTGATTTACATACTCTTTGGCTGTCATGTTGTCTGTATAAATCAGGATGTGACATTTGGTGAAATTTTGTGAAAGTTGTTGTAGAGCCAGTCTGATCGCCTTTAGTTCTAGGAAACTTATGCTGTGAACTCGATCCTTCTCACTCCAGACACCCTAGACTGACGTGGGTCCAGAGTGCGTTCCCCATCCTGATAGACTGGCATCCGTTGTGATCACCTCTCGACTTGGCTCCGCTAAAGGCGTTCCTGTGGCAAACGTTTTCGCCCTTAACCACCAGGACAGTGAGTGTGCGAATCCTAGGGGAATGTTTACCCATGGGTTGAGTCCTAGCGTGAGTTCTCTCTGCATGGGACGCAGCAGCTGCTGTAAGGTCTGAGATGAAATCTGCCCCACTGCACTTGTCTGGTGCATGATATCAGGAGTCCTAGGAGCTGGGCCAGGGTCTTGAGTCTCATTCTCCTCTGATGTTGTAAAAAGTGTATCAATGTGCGTATCTTGCTTTGTCTGGGTGGTGGAATGAAGGCGACTCCTAAGTTGGTATCGATGATTACGCCCAGGTGTTCCAGTCTGCGTGTGGGAATGAGATGGCTCTTCTCCCTGTTGACTAGAAAATTGTGTGAGTTCAAGTATTGTATGGTTCTGTTCAAGTCGGTTAGGATCTTGTGACAGGATTGGGCCCTGATCAACAGGTCGTCCAGGTAGGGGTACAGATGTATCCCCTCCTCCCTGAGATTTGCTACCAGCGGAACCAGAATTTTGGTAAAGGTCCTCGGTGCCGATGATAGGCCTGTGGAAGTGCCCTGAACTGATAGTGTGCCTGTTGATAGCAATATCGGAGCCACTTGCTGTGTGCCTTCCAGATTGGGACATGTAGGTACACCTCCCTGAGGTCGAGGGAGGCCATCCAGTCCCCTTCCCTCAGGCTCTGACAGATTGACGAAACCATTTCCATTTTGAACTTTTGTGCCCTCACTGATTTATTTAAGAGCTTTAGATCTAACACTGCTCTCCAAGTCCCCCCTTTTGGGGGGCCAAGAATAGAACTGAATAAAGACCCTGACCTGCTTGCTCTGGAGGTACTGCTTCTATGGCTCTGATGCTTAAGAGTCTCTTAATCTCTTTTATCATGGCCCCGTGTTTTGGGGGATTTTTTGATTGGAGGGGTGCAGGGAGGTCAAGAATCTTTGCCTGGGATAAGATGCTAGTTCTATGTGATAACCCTGTGACACGCACCCCAACACCCATGTGTCTGACTGATCTTTCCCCGAGTTCTGAGAGGAGTTGTAGTCTGCACCCTACCTCTGGAGTCTCCGGATAGTCACGCATCCAGTTTGTGTTGGGGTGGGCCAGACCCTTTGGCTTTTGTTTATCGAATCTAGGGGCGTGCCTGTTGCCTCTATTCTGAAAGGAGAAATTCCCTGCAGTCTTCCTGGGTTGCCTCTGAAATCTCCTGAAGGCTCCGAATTCCCCCCTTGGCCTGTATGTGGAGCCCCGAAAAAATCCCTTTTTTGTCCCTACTTGTTGTAGGGTCTTATGTTTGTCCTTGTCATTAGCATCCGCTAGCACTTTATCAAGACTTAAGCCAAACAGTTTCAGCCCTTTATAGGGTGCTGATACTCATAGGTTTTTGGCGGTGACGTCCCCCTGCCAGGACCTGAGTCAAAGTCTCCTTCTTGCCAAGGCTGATCTCGCTAGTGCTCGTGCTGACCATCCCATGGCATCCATACTGGAATCCACCAAAAAGGCTGTTGCTAGCGAGATACGGGATGAGATAATCTATGCCCTTCGTTCTGAGATTTCTGAGTCCTGAGCCTCCTGCATTCAGGCTAGTAGGGCCCGAGCTACATACAAAAATATTATGTTAACTTTTAGCGAGGAGGCTGCGAAATCCAAACCCCTGCGAAGAACTGCGTCAATCACCCTATCTGTGGGGTCTTTTGGATAACAGTCCCCCTCTGTGGGGAAAACAGTTTGCCTGGCCAGAGATACCGCCGCAGCGTCTACTTTCGGATTTTTAAACAATGGTTCCTTCTTTTTCGAGAAGGAGTACAAGGAAGCCTGTGTCCTGTTAATTCTATGGGCCTTGTCCGGCTGTTTCCACTCCGTTAAGACCAGTTTCTCAAAAACCTTGTCCAACAGTAGCCCTGACTTTTTCCCATGGAGGGATGGAATGTATTCCCTCTCCTCTTCCTCCTGGGAATCGGAGGAATCCTCCTTCACCGGCTTTTCTTTTAACTTGAGGGTCTTAGCCACCTGACCTAGAAACTCATCCCTGTAAGCAAAAGGGAATTGTCTATCTTTTTCCCTAGGATCTGGTAGGGGATCCTGGAAACTTGTGCCCTCTACCTCACACCACTCCTGTCCCGGTTCCTGATCTGAGCCTGAGACTATCCCTGTGTGGGACTGTCCCCTGCGCTTTCTGGGCAGGGACTCTGAGGCACTCTCCTCCGAGGAGTGAGGAGATTCCAATAGCCTCGCCATGGCGCCCCTTTGTGGTGACCTTGTTCTTTTGCTTTTTGATCCTGCCGAGCGAGGGGCTATTCCCACTCTTTTCTCTGGGTGCCTTAGGGGTGGAGAGAGGGAGGTTTGTGACTCCCTTTATCCTGCAGTTCACACAGACGATCCAGTGACTGCAGGATTTTTTCTATTGCCGCAGCCAGGAAGGGCATATCTACTTGCCTGCTCTCCTAGTCTGCAGCCACCTGTTGCGTTCCACTGGGTTGTGTCCCCTCCATTGCTGCCCGCACGGTTCCTCGCTGCTGCAAGGGGGACGTGCCAAGGCTGGAATCGGCTCCCGCAGGGTGGTACTGATTTCTTGGCGGGGGGAGTCCTGTCGGCGTTCTCACAATGTTAATTTGGGAAGACAACGCTCCAAACTGTCTCCTACTCCCCTGTTCCCAGGCAGTTTACGAGGGAACCAGCTGGGCTTTGTTGCGGCCACCTGAGAGATTTCGTGGGTTTTGCTGCCCTTTGTAGCCCCGCCCGCTCGCTGCTTTCCTTCGTGAGCTCTTCAATTTTTTTTATTATTTTTTTAAATCTCTTCTCTTCCCTTTAGGTCCGGGGAAGAAGAAACTACGATCCTGGCGGCCCAAAGGCAGAAGACAACTGAGGAGTTGGGGCTAGCTCTACACGCATAGGCACTGGAAAAGCGTTTTTCTTCTTCTGCTTCCCAGCAGCCATCCGCAAAGCCACCCTTGCGCAGGATTAGCCCGGAGACAGAGGGAGAAAGAGGCCATATAATCATGCCTCAGTTTTGGAGGTGGCTGTCTGGGAGTTGCCTTGTGTCTCGACTGACCTACATTGTTGCTGTCATCTACAGCCCCCTCTGAAGTCCCTGTTATGTGATGGGTTGCCCCCTCATCGAAAGAACCCCCCTGGCATGTAAGGAGACCTGCTAAAGGGACTAAAAGTTTTCTTTTGTGAGCTAAAATGACAGAGAGAGTGCTTCTTGGCTTTATCGGTGGTCTCCTCCAGCACCTTATCCAGGCAAACTCAAAAGAGCGTAGACCCTTGAAAAGCATCAGATGTTAACATATTTTTTGCATGGGAATCTGCCTTCCATGAGCAAAGCCACAGGTGCCTGCATGCTGCTACATTGGCCACCATGACTTTGGCAGACCATGTTATGGTATCTGTGGTAGCATCTGCTAGGAAAGACACTCCTAGGAGAATCCTGGAGGAAAGGATCTTGGCTCTTTTTTAGATAATGCTGGATTCTGTGCCAGGCACATCCATTTAAACAGTGCCCTGGAGCAGTGATATGCCATAGTAGACATGAGTAGCACTGTGGCAGAGGCTTTATAGTCCCTGCGCAGACTGTCCTCGATCCCCTGTCTGATATATCCTTAAGTTAAAGATCCCCCTCTGTACAGAAGACAGACTGTCTAGCAAGGGCTGCTGCTGCAGCATCTACCTTGGGCACCCAAAACACTTCCTCATTCTTTTAGATCACATAGAGCACCTCCTGGGTTCTGGAAAGCCTGGCCAACTTGCCAGGATGTTGCCACTCTGCTCTAATTAGGCATTTGGACATTTTGCCCAGGGAGAACCCCTTGTCAATGGGCTTGGGCAGGTATTCCCTAGCTGAATCCTCATCAGAGGATTCAGAGGACTGCTCTTCTTCCCCTGATTGTTTGGGGTGGAGGGCTTTCCTGACATGCTTGAATAAGGGCTATCTGTAGGAGGCGGCAAACTCCGTATTCTGGTCCTTGGATTCCTCACTCTGGGGAAGATCTGGGATCTGCCCTTCCTCCAAAGACTCCTCTACCTGGTCAGAGCCCCTACCTGCTCCTATCAGAGAGGCATCACTCTGCTCTTTCTCCTCCTGATCTTGGCATCTGTCAGGGACCCCTTCTCTAGATGAAGGGTTACTGAGGCTAGCAAAGCATTAATTCCCCAAGAGAGGTCAGACTGGTCCCTCCCTGGGGCTGAATCCTTTTTCTGCCTTTTTTTGTAAGGTGCTTGCCCTTGCGTACTGCTTTCAATTTGCCTTCGAAAGCTTTAGCCCTTGAAGGCGAGTGTGCTCTTTCACTTTCATTTCCCCACCACCTTTGTCTCCAATCAGCTATTCATTTTCACCAAGGACAGCAAAACGTTATTAAGCACTGCCACCTGGAGAGCCTCGACCTAGGGCTTGCTTTGGGGATGGCTCCCTGGGTCCTCCTCACAATCTGGCTCCCTTTCTGGGTTACACGGACTTACCAGGGCTGCTCTGTCTTTTGTCAGCACCATCTTGTGTCCTGGTGGAGGCATCCTATTACCCCGGCCGGAGTTTTCCCTTCCTAAGGGTTTCGGCTGAGTCCCCTCGGTCACATTTCTAGCAGACCTGGGTGGGCAGACGGGACACCGAGGGTGGGAGTGATCCCTCCACATCTGCTCTGCTCCGCTCTCACATGGGCTGGATGGGAGGAGGCTGTTCTCATCTGCCGCACTGTATCTGGAGCCAGGGGAGGGTCAGTAATCCAATCTGTTGGATGCTAGGCCTAACAAACAGCTTAAGCTGCTGTCAGCTGCTCCTACTAGCTCAATGGCAGCGAATGAACTCGGTGGCAGCAGTGTGGATCCACCCCAGCGACTGAGGGGCGGATCCGCACCGAGCATGTCAAGTCAGAAGTTTGTTTTCTGTCCCCTACTAGCCATAGTGTGGACCTTCTCCAGGAGTACCTGAATTCAAATTACTGTCAAGGAGCTTAGACGAAAAAGACCTCTCTTCACAAGCTAAAGGATGCTGGGAGAAGTTCATATCAGACAGACACAAAAAAACCACTGTTTTAACCCAACAAATTAAACCTGAGAGCAGGGTCCAGTGACAAGTCTCTAAGAGGCATCTCAGCAAACTCTCCCAACCAGCCACTGCACTACACAAGGGAACCTGATGCCTCACCAGGATGCAGCACCTGGTGAAGAAAGCAGTCCTCATCTTCTGCATTAAAGTCAGCCTTAGGGCAAGGAAAACAGCTAGGGCCCCAACAGCTCCCCAACCTGCTGCTCTGCATTGCCCATCCTCTTCTCTCCACACTGGATCCAGGCAGGAGGCAGACCCATCGAATGTGGAGCATCCATATACCTACCTTGTTTGCTGTCCTGAACCACCTGCTCCCTCCCCTCTATGCTGGACCTGGTGTGAGGGGGAGAGGACAGGGATGCTCATACTGTGAACATGCAAGCTGGGTCATGAATGCGTGCTGTGCTGGTACTCCCTGAAAAGAGGGGTGGCAGGGAGGAGAGAAGGCGGCCAGGACTGTGCATAGAAATAGGAACCTACCTAGGGCCCTGCAGGGCTTAAAGCCAGCCCTGTTCTGTACAATACACCGCTGGCTGATAGTTTTTCTGCAAATAGTAAGTAAGCACCTAGCAAACTGCTGAAGCCCTGTGTGGTTACTGACTTGAGCCTGTGGCATTATTCAGCTCAGCTTTTCTCTTAATTAAGAACATTTTAACTTGGTGTTCTCTCAAAAATATTCACTCAGATGCTTCCACCTGTCATTGCTGGCCCCAAGTCAGTAACGATAATACTTTGGCTTCTGGGCAGGATTATAATCTCAAAAAGAAAACAGTCCTTAAATTACCATGTCAAAAAATACCTGTGCCATTCACACAACTCTGCATGCAAGCAATACCTACCCTCCTTGCCCTGCCTACTGAGCTCAATGACTGATTTATCTAGGCAGAGGTAACGATGGACGTGAGCAGCTGCTTGTTCATAATCTTCATTCCTCAAAGCTGTCTGAACCCCATCTGTACAGAACTTCAGGTCCAAGATGTCATCTGCTCTCTGAATGGCCTGATAAAGACGGTTCTGCAAGAAGAACAGAGTTAACTCCAAGGCTGTGCTAACGAAACAGAACACAGGAAGCTTTGCCATAAGGAGGACAAACTGCTTCTGTACAAAGGATTGAACTAGCTGACCGACCCTTGAGATCTCTTTTAACCCTACAATTCTATGCAAAATCAACTACTGATCAGATTGAGAATCTTAAGTTGTTTTAAGTTGTAACTGATGACCTAACACCTGGGAGGTGCTCAGCACAGACGTAACCAATCAAACTCTGGGCGAAACTCAATGGCACAGAATAGAGCAGATTACACATCCCTCGTTTATCATGAAAGTGCACTCTGCAAAGATGATTGACATCAGTATGCAATGGTACATCTTGACTTTAGCATTGCATTGCATACTAGGGCCTGTAGTCATCCTAAAGCTGCTTGGTGCCAGCACTAGCCCACTACCCTAAAGGAGACCAGCATCAGTACAGAAGTGCCACCATGAGTATTCACCCAATCCACCCTGGAGGCTGATTCCAACCATTTCCTTGCCTTGCTCCAGGAGCGTACATGGGGAATGACAGGCTACACCTTATGGATCGATTCTCCTAACCAGGTCTCAAATTCAGATTCCTTCTTCCCAAACACAGGAAAAAGATACGCTCATTGCCGGAGTGCCCAAAGCTCCCACTCTCTGTTAGTTACCTTAGCAAGGTCAAGCTGTCGAACTTTACTGCTGACATTTTCAGCCAGGTTGCAGGTGAAAGTGATCATCCCAGCTAACTGTTTGGCATCCCCCTCAATCAGCTGCAGGTTAGGGCTGAAAACACATACACAAGTACAGATTGATAGGTATATTAACCGATGCCGCCTGCATTTTATTCCCTACATCAGTTGATCCTGGTATCTCCAATGCAATCTGCACCTCACACTACTGCTGTGCAGTTTCACTGGAGCATGAGGTCAAACCAAAAACAGTCACATTTAAGAAGGAAGTAGCATGATGAGGTCTTCCCAGGATCTGTCTGACTAGACATCATGGGGTAAACAGAACCAGATGGCTTTAAGAGCTGCTGCCTGGTACTCCAGAATCTAAGTGGTCTTCAAAATAATAAAAATCCAGCTCTTATAGGTATGAAAATAATCTTCAAAACAGATATAAGTAGATGCAGCAACATATACAGGGAGCACTCAGGGGTGTGTACTATTTTTATTCAAAACAATGGATGTTAGCTATGAAGCTTAATGTTGCCAGCTGGGCTCCATGATTCTCTGTCACTAGCACTTTTGTGGGTTCAAGTCCCATTCACTTCAATTGGCCTCACACTAAGGCTGCGCATTCGTTTAGGGTTTTATTATGTGAACTGATCAGTTCACATGATCTTTTATTGGACCAACTCCCATTGGGGAGGGTATTTATGCCTGAGAAAGGGTCCTGTGTGGCCCAAAAGCTTGCATACTCTCAAGCAACAATTGGCCCAATACAAAAGGTCATCTGAACTAATTTTCTCCATCTCTTACTTTTAGGAGCAATGCACCAACCACACTCAGTCTAGAATATAAAAAAATCAGTACAGTCAAATACGAGTGCTCATTCATTTAATTGTTATAAGTGGAGAGAGTGGGGAAAATAATTGTGGTTATTTTCCCACAATCTAGTTTGAATCACAAATTCTTTTTATATACAAATCTCTCTCACTCCATAGCTCTATACCAGGAGGCAATCTTTTCCATCCCATAGGCTACTTAAAAAAATTAGTACAAGCTCCAAGGGTCGCACAGAAGTTGAGGGTGGGGGAAGAGGAGGTACCGTGCTTGGAGGTAAGAGCTGGATAACAGATCCAAGAACTGGAAAGGGGTCAAAGAAAAACTAGCCTCAGGCCATATTTGGCTCTTGGCTCTGAAGTTCCCCACCCCTGCAGAGAAACAGAAAACCACTTCCTTACCACTTAATACAACCACTTCTGTAGAACAAACCAGCCGCAGCAGTGTATGGCAACACACTATACAAGTGCTTTAAGATAGGAATTGATGTAAAATAAAATCTCATATCCAACTAAAATTGTGGCTTTTAAAAAGAAAAAGAAAACCTGCAGCAATAGATCACATGGCACTATCAATCAAGCAGGACTGAAGTGTTTCAGACAACTTTCAATACTTACCCCATGCGATGAAGGGCAATCATCTTGCTTTCAACGGTACCTTGTTGTTCCAGGAGTGTTTCCAACTCTCCCTCAACTTCTTTCTGAAAAGAAAACAACCTGTGTGGCATCAAGTCCCTTTCAGACCACTGACTTGAAGAGTCAAACTGACCCCCAAGCCAGAGGTGCACACCAAGTAGGGCTTCAAAAGCATTTTGCACCAATAACTATATTTCCACCCAGCCTAATTTCATATATTTGCATCAACAGGGCCAGCTTGAGAGTTCTCGTACGTAAAATTGAAATAGATGGAGATAAAGTAGTTCAGAGGATATATTCTATTGGACCAACTTCTGTTGGTGAGTGCGCACGCTTTCCCCCTTGGCCAGTCATCTAGCTGGCTACTTAGAGGAATCATACTTTAGATCGCTTGCTCACAGCCTGAACTTTCCTCAAGTCAAGGTGGTGGTTAAGAAAGCACTTCATGTTGTTCCTTAGCAATTCCTTCTGGCAGAAATCTGAAGCAGGGTGGATAATGGCTAAGTGCGCAGTACCTGGACCGAGACCCCAGTTCTAGCCTTGCCTTAGCCAGAAACTCACTGGGTGACATTGGGCCAGCCACATTTTCTCTTGGCCTAACCTACCTCACAGGGTTATTGCGAGGATTAAAACGTTGTGTTAGTTATATGTAAAGCGCTCCAACTGCCATGGCAGGGGGACACTATATAAAATATTATTGTTATTATATTTTTTTAAAAGAATAATTTTTAAAAATAAATTTAAAATTATTTAAACACTTATTTAAATAGGATTTTATTTTTATTTAGAGTTCTTTTTTTAAAAATAACCCTATTTAATACAAAATATTTCAAAGCCCAAAGATAACTTTAAATTGTACTTAAATTGTACAAAATAAAGATATACTACTTGAGACAATATAGTCATGTAACCTTTTTGGGAAAGCCCTACAAATAGGGCACAAGCCATGTACTATATTGGAGGTTCCAGAGGCTCTTCTATAGATTGGTAAAGAAAGTCACTGTACCCACTGGGACCCAGGTTTAAATCTAGAAGATCCCACCTTACATCTCTAATCACAGAACCTACTCTCCAGTCTCCCGATTTTGTATTTTCTCCCTTACTTAGCTCTGATGGTTTCACTTTCAGTTCTCAGGGTGTGGATCTCTGCTTCTCCACAGTTGACACCCCTGTTAATTGCAGTATATGAAAATGACAGATTTTCTGATGTAGCCATCAAATTAATCTTAAAGTGTCAAGACTAAATCATTGCTTAAAAAGTTATAGTGTATACTTTTCAAGACTGAAACCTCATCTATCTTTTAGTTATGACTAACATGTTTATGAGAAGATACCTTTTTTTAAAATATGTGGAAAAGTTTATTAAGATCAAAGATTAAATCAAGACTGTCCAGCGATTTAAATTGCTGATTTAAATCCAATCCACCCTGAATTCTGAAATGTTGGCAGAAAGACCCAGAAACCTTTTTCGTCAGCGGTTGTACTGGCACAATATCCGATAACAGAGGACCCTCAGACTACAAGCTCCAGGTAAGAAAGAAGGCTCCAGGCCGCTCCACATCCCCATATCTCATCCACATCCCATGCTTTCCCCAAAACCAATTGCCTTTCTCCTGCTCCCTCTGGAACTGCCGCTCTTCCATGGCTAAAGCCCCCTTCATCCATGATCTCTTCCTCTCTCGCCCCTTTCAACTCCTGGCTCTTACGGAAACCTGGATCACGCCCTCCAACTCTGTTACCCCGGCTGCTCTATCCTCCGGGGGCCTGTCGTTCTCTCACCGCCCCCGCCCTGAGGGCCTGGGTGGTGGTGTGGGCTTGCTCCTTGCTAAGCACTGCCAATTCAAAACCCTCTCCCCTCCCCCCTCCTCCTCCTTCCCTTCCTTTGAGGCCCACTCTGTGCGCTTATACTCCCCTCTACACCTTCGGGTTGCTGTCATCTACCGCCCCCCGGGTTCCCTCTCCTCTTTCCTCCCGGACTTTGAATCCTGGCTCACCTTCTTCCTCTCCGATGATATCCCCACTCTTATCCTTGGTGATTTCAACATTCACGTTGACACGCCCTCCGCCCCCTCTGTTTCCCGCTTTCTCTCTCTCGCTTCCTCCTTTAATCTCCGACTCTGGACCGACTCCCCCACTCATACTGACGGCCATTCCCTCGACCTCGTCTTCACTCGAAACTGTTCTCTAACTGACCTCTCCTTTGACCCCTTCCCTAGTTCTGATCACTTCCTCGGCTCCTTCAGCCTTTCCCACCGACCCCCCTCCGCCTCCCCCTCTATGCGCCCCTTCCGCAATATGCAGGCCCTTACTCCCTCGGAGTTTGCCGCACATCTTTCCCCCCTTCTCCCCCCCGTTTTCGCCTCCTCCTCCCCTGACTCTGCTGTCTCTGCTCTCAACGCTTCTCTCTCCTCGACCCTTGACTCTCTTGCCCCCCCCTCTGCTCGCCCCGTCCGCCCCCTCGACCCCCGCCCCTGGCTTACCCCTGCCATCCGCTACCTCCGCTCCTGCGCCCGGGCTGCCGAACGCCTCTGGCGCAAATCCCGCTCCCTCCCTGACTTCCTCCATTACAAATTCTCCCTCTCCTCCCTCTCCTCGGCTATCTCCCTAGCTAGGCAGCGCTATTATGCCTCTAGGATCGAATCTTTCTCCCGCGACCCTCGCCGCCTTTTCTCTACTTTCGACTCCCTTCTCAAACCCCCCTGCCCTCCTCCGCCCTCTTCCCTTGCTGCTCAGGATCTTGCGTCGTTCTTCACCTCCAAGATTGACAAGATCCGTCGGGATATTGCCTCCCTCCCCCCCCCGCCCCCCTCCCTCCTCGCATCCTTCCCTCCTGCCTCTCTCCAGGAAATCTCTGCTCTTCTCTCTTCATCCAACCCCTCCACCTGCCCCCTTGACCCGATCCCCTCCCGCCTCCTGACCTCTATTGCTCCCACTGTCGCTCCCCCCCTTCTGCATGTTGTCAATCTCTCCCTTTCCACAGGCTCCTTCCCCTCTGCCTTCAAACATGCCACTGTCTCCCCCATCCTCAAAAAGCCTACCCTGGACCCTTTCGATCCCTCTAGTTACCGGCCGGTCTCCCTCCTTCCCTTTGCTTCGAAGCTCCTGGAACGTGTCGTCTACTCCCGCTGCCTGAACCTCCTCTCTGCCAACTCCTCCCTGGACCCTCTCCAGTCCGGCTTCCGCCCCCTCCACTCTACTGAAACTGCCCTGGCCAAGATCACCAATGATCTACTTGTCGCTAAATCGAAGCGCCACTACTCCGTTCTTGTCCTCCTTGACCTCTCTGCTGCCTTTGACACTGTCGACCACTCGCTCCTCTTGGACTCGCTTTACTCTTTGGGCTTCCGTGGCTCTGTCCTTGACTGGTTCTCCTCCTACCTCTCTGACCGCTCCTTTAAAGTCTCGCTCCCCGAGTCAAACTCCTCCTCCCTCCCCCTTTCGGTTGGGGTCCCCCAAGGCTCTGTCCTTGGCCCTCTCCTCTTCTCTATTTACACCCTGTCCCTTGGCAAAATTATTGCCTCCCACGGATTCCAATATCATCTCTACGCTGATGACACCCAACTCTATCTTTCTACCCCCTCTCTCTCCTCTTCTGTCCACTCACGCCTCGTCAACTGCCTCTCTGATATCTCCGCCTGGATGTCCCGACGTCAACTCAAGCTCAACATGGCCAAGACCGAACTCCTCATTTTTCCTCCCTCCTCTTCCTCTCCCTCTAACCTGCCCATCTGCATCGATGGAGTCACCATCCATCCTGTTCTCCAAGCCCGTAGCTTGGGCTTCATCTTTGACACGCACCTCTCTTTTAAACCTTACATTGACTCTGTTGCCAAATCCTGCCGATTCGCCCTCCATAACATTGCTCGGATCCGCCCCTTTCTCTCTACCTCCTCGGCCAAAACCCTTGTTCATGCCATGGTTATCTCTCGCCTCGATTACTGCAACCTCCTCCTTGCTGGCCTCCCTCGCTCTCACCTGTCCCCCCTTATCGCAATCCAAAACTCTGCTGCCAAGGTCATTCACTCTGCCCGTCGCTTCGACCATGTGCAGCCTCTCCTCTTCTCTCTTCACTGGCTCCCCCTTCCTGAACGTATCCTGTTTAAACTCCTGGTATTCACGTTCAAAACACTCCACAACCAAGCTCCCCCTTACCTCTCGGACCTAATCTCCCTACGCACTCCTGCACGCGCTCTCCGCTCTTCCTCTGTCCCCTCCCTCACTCTCCCTCGTTTCTCCTGCTCACCTAACCGCCTTCAACCCTTCTCCCTCGCTGCCCCCCATGCCTGGAACTCCCTCCCCTACCCACATCCGCCTTGCCACCTCCCTCCGCTCCTTCAAATCCCTCCTCAAGACCCACTTTTTCCTCGCCGCCTTTCCCAGTGCCTGCTAGTCGTTCCCTGTATACTTACTGTCTGCCAACCAACCTGATTGTAACCAAGCCAAGCACACGCACCTGAAACTTCGCATCCGCTTGAATGTTGTTTGTCTTCTCCCGTCTCTCCCACTGTCCCCTCTCCCTGTCTCCCCCTCCTTGTCTTTTAGATTGTAAGCCACAGGCAGGGACCGCGTCTATTTCTATGTTTCTGTACAGCACCAAGTACATGACTGGCACTATATAAATGTTTATAATAATAATAAATAAGGGCGGGCAGGCAGGCATGTATGTAAAGCTAAAACAAACTCTCAAAATTATAAACTACAAACTACAAGTGGGAATGGGGAATTGGGAAGAGTGTAACGCAAAGAGGAGCCACTGGGCAGCTAAAACAACAGAGAAACACTTTTTACTTATACTGTCCAAAAGGCATGGCAAAATTGGGAGATTTTTTCTAAATTACTAGGCATCACCAAAATGCTTAACTGAAAAGCAATAAGGAAAAACTGCCTGTGATCCTGGGAAAAAGAAGAACATGGTACTATGGAGCAGCCTACTACACATGGGGAGGTTACTCTGAAACAACTAGGAAATTATTCAGGATTAACAAGTCACAAACATGCTCCTGATTTTAAACTAGAGTAAACAAAGGTTATTCCAGATTAATTCCACCATGTGAGCAAGATTTTTTCCCCAACAAGGTCCCAAAGAGCACAGCCAAGATCTTGGGCACTCTCAAACCTCACTGAGGAAGTGGAGCACCTAACATCATCTAACTCACTGAAGCTTGGAACTGAACAATCAACATCCATGCAACTGGCTGGTAGCATCTCATTCTGGTGACTGACTTACCACATTTCCTCCCTGCCCGTAGCACAGTTTCCATACCCATTCTTGCAGAGACCAGAGGAATCTGCCTCTCTCTTGCACCTCTCTAACTTGGGCAGCCTACATGATTCAATCAGATTTCATCATACAAGAACAGGCAGGGCTGTCTGACTACGGAAACTGTTCTGGGCACTGCAAAGTTTAAAATGCCATCCAATGCACCACCATTCAGAGATGCTGCCATTGTACTTTGGTAGCTCCACAAGTATTGGGAACACTTTTGCTGGCTTCCATACCAGACCATTTTCCAAAAAGCACCATCTCTGAATGTTAGAGTATTAGAGGAGGACAAACCCATTAGGTTTCTGTCTGGAGGAGGAACGGAGGCCACCTCAACCGGCAGGGTCATCCCATACAGTTGGGAGTTTGATTCTGTAACCACGTATTTGGTTAAATTCGAGTAATAGGCCCAAGCAATACTAATTGCTCAGTCGGGAGAAGTTACCTTTTCCTTATTTTCGAAGGCAGAGTAATATTTCCAGCACCCATGCCTTGCAACATTGGCAAGTGACAGTGTCCCCACCACCACAGTGAATTGAGACAGGGGGTGGGTCGGTCGGCCTGCCCCCTAGGCTCCCCTGGCACGGCCTCAGCGCAGATGAAATGGGCTGGGGGCTCTGTTCCCGCTTAGCTACCCCGGCAGAGAGTGGTATCCCCCCCCGTAGGACACAGAGATTCCCAGGAGCGGAATGAAGCTCAGGAGAGACCCCACCTCTTTCTCACACAAGCGCCCGTACGTAGCCTCCAGCTCCGCTAGATCGGTGAGCTCCCGAATCCGCTCCATGGATAGGGTGAAGCTGCCAGCGCAACCGTCACCCGCTATAGGTCTACTCAGGTAGGAAGTACGGGCCACCGCCATCTTGACTCATCGATTACTACCGTAACTTCCGGGCAGACTAAGGTCTGCGTGCGCAACTGGCGGGAGGACCGGCTTGTCTTGCTTGGTGCCTGATTGTAGGAGCTTGCGAGAGGTTTGTGCGCGTGGCTGGAAAGGGGTTGCTGTGACTGGGAAATTCAGGCGCGGGGTCAAAACCGAGCGGCGGGGTTGGTCCGTGTCCTATTTTCTGTCAGGCGCTGAGTGGTCAGCCCCCCGTCGCGCGCGACAAGTTCCCGGGAGAGGAACTTGGGCTGATGGCGGAACAGGAGGTGGAGCAACTGGCCTGAGCTGTGGAGCGAGGTGTATCTGTCGCCATCCGCGCCGCTCTCGCGGAAACCGCTACCCCAGGCTGCTCCACGAGTCCGGGGCGGTGAGGGAACGTCGGGTAAGCGCTTCTGAGGCCGGACAAGGTAATGCCGCTTTTTCTCCTCGGGAACGGCCGGCCGGCCGGCCGGGGGAGGGGAAAGTGCGTGCGCTGCTTGTGGAGGAATCATAGAGTTAAAAACAGATGTGCTGCGGGTGCGCCGGCTGCTCTCCGACCTGGTCAGGGACGGGAAACGGTGGCGGCCCAAACGTGCAGGTCACCGCCTGTACTACCCTAGTAAGGACTGCCTGGCCATCCCAGAACTCAGGGCTGCCGGCAGTCTATCGCAGCACAAAGCGATGGCGATTCCCGCCACACTCAAGGGCGGGCCTAACAGACGCCTTGGTCCCGGGCGTGAGTGGCCCTTTACTGGGAATGGGCGCCCGGGATCTTTAAGACTCATTCCCGGCCAGAAGCCCCGGGGCCATCCGGGCCAGCATCTGGCGGTGCGGGACCACAGGTTTCGTGACGTCATGTCTCTTTTTACCCATAGGGTTGGAAGGGACCTCAGAGGTCATCTAGTGAAACCCCCTGCTCAATGCAGGAAACCTGCAGGTACAGCGTCCCTGAGGCTGTCCAGCCTCTTTTTGGAAAACTCCAGTGAAGGAGAGCCCACCATCTCCCTAGGTGAGGTACATGAGACTCTTAAAATTAAAAAGTCATGGGATGGGAGGCAGTGTGTCCTGCTGTGGATTGGTAACTGGTTAAAGGATAGGAAACAAAGAATAGAACTAAATTGTCAGTTTTCACAATGGGGAGGGGTAAATAGTGGAGTGTTCTAGGGATCTGTATCAGAACTGGAGTTGTTTAATGTATTTATTAATGATCTGGGAAAGGGAGTAAAGAGTGAGGTGATCAAATTTGCAGATGACAAAAAGTTATTCAAGGTAATTAAAACATGAGCAGACTGAAGAATTGCCAGAGGGTACTGGATGACTGGGTATTTAAATGATAGATGAAATTTAATGTGAACAAGCGCAAAGTGATGCACGTATGGAAAAATAATCCAAACTATATGTACACAATTCTGAGTTCTAAATTAGTGGTTAACACTCAGGAAAAGAACCTTGGAGTCATTGTGGACAAGACAGGGATAGAGAAGGGATAAAGGTATAGTGAATACAACTGAAAATATCATAATATTCTTGGCTGCTGCCCCAATATTTCTTATGCATGTTGCAGGGCTGCATAGGGCACCAATACACTCTGGTCCCTTTGGAACTCTGGTCCGTTTGAGTCCAAGTCTGGGCATCTTTCAGAGGCAGTGCAGAACTTTTCTTTGGGAGGTGTTGGTGGGTTCGGATTGGAGTGGGTGTTTTTGATGAACTGTATTTTAGTGTTTTAATTGTATTTTATATTTTTGTGAGCAGTCCTGAGTCTTCAGGGAAGGGTGGGGTAAAAATATTAATAAATAATATTTCCATATAAATCTGTGCTAAGACCGCACCTATTGTGTGCAGTTCTAGTTGCCCCATCTCAAAAAAGACAATAGTAGAAATAGAAAGGGTACAGAGTAGGGCAAGAAAAGTGATGAAGAGTATGAAATAGCTCTCCTATGAAGGGAGGCTAGATAAGTTAGGGCTCTGTTTATAAAATCATGAGTGGTGTGGAACAAATAAATAGGGAACAGTTATTTACCCTCTTAAATAGACACCCCATGAAACTGACAAGTAGCTGATTTAAAACAAAAGAAAGTATTTTTTCTACTTAACACACAATTAAGTTGTGGAATTTGTTGCCAGAGGATGTGGTCAAGGCCAGTAATGTAGCTGGGTTTTTAAAAAGAGTGAAAACAGACATGACGCTAACTCCACGTTAACACTCTCTTAACATTTCTTATTCATGTTGCAGGGCTGTATTGGTGCCCTATGCAGCCCTGCAACATGCATAAGAAATGTTAAAGCAGTGTTAAAGTGGAGTTAGCATCATATCTGTTTTCACCCAAAGATTGGACATGTTCCTGGAGGATAGGTCCATTAGCAGGAACCTGGGCTGTAAATGTGTATTATGTATTAAATATGGTATGTTCTTTACTTTTTGATGTGCTTTTTCCACAGCAGTTAGAGCAAGTGGGTTGAGAGCCACTGTGTAAAGTAGATCTGCCATCACCATGTTTCTTTATAATCTAACGTTGCAGCGAGCCACCGGCATCAGCTATGCCATTCATGGCAACTTCTCAGGTAATCTCTCTCCTGACTGTGAATCTTTCAGGGAAAAGCAAAGCAAGGTCTGTTCTGTTAAAAGATATTTAGATGCTTCACTTTTCACAGAAAAACTATAATATAAGGGGAAAGGATGCACAAGCTCCTAAATTTGAGTTGTGACTTCAACTCTTATATGAGTGACTTCGGTTAAATCATTTAACATCTATGGGTTTTTCTGCTTCATAAAAGGAATAATTGAATACTTTGAAGGCTGTGAAAGATTATTAACATTTGTAATATTTTGTGAATTTTTTGATGTCCACTGTTTACAGTATTGAAACATGGCAGTTGCTTCTCTTTTGGGTTGCTGACAAGTTTCTCATGGCTGGCTTTTTAGGAACCAAACAGCAGGAAATTGTTGTTTCCCGAGGAAAGATTCTGGAACTGCTCCGTCCTGATCCTAACACAGGGAAGGTTCACACCTTGCTGACCGTAGAAGTGTTTGGAATCATTCGATCCCTCATGGCCTTCCGACTTACTGGTGGAACTAAAGACTACATCGTTGTAGGCAGTGATTCAGGTCGCATTGTTATCCTAGAGTACCAGCCCTCCAAGAACATGTTTGAGAAGATTCACCAGGAAACCTTTGGCAAGAGTGGCTGTCGTCGGATTGTTCCTGGCCAATACTTGGCTGTGGATCCCAAGGGTCGAGCTGTTATGATCAGTAAGTTAACAGGGGGAGTCTTTTGTTTGTAAGTTAACAGGGGGAGTCTTTTGTTTGTAACAACATAAAGCATAGAAGGGAGGAAATTGAGCCACAAATTCTTGGTTGCCTTTTCCACCCTTCAAGAATGACCTTTTTTGCCTGTCTGCCAACTGCAACTACCTTTCATGCAATAGC
Source organism: Sphenodon punctatus (assembly GCA_003113815.1). Lineage (NCBI taxonomy): Eukaryota > Metazoa > Chordata > Lepidosauria > Sphenodontia > Sphenodontidae > Sphenodon > Sphenodon punctatus. The sequence continues at coordinate 553,572 of QEPC01003301.1, forward strand.
TTCATTCAGATTCCTGGTTAAAGGAATGTAATTAAAGGCCATGGTTTAGGATAGTGCTGCCATGGCAATGAGCAGAGATGAGCAAGTTCTAAAAATTGAGCCAGCAACAGTTCAGCTAGCTGTATAAATGCGGGCACATCTGCCATAGTGCAACCATCTCCTTTCAGCCTGAAATGATGATATGAATTCATGTCTCTTCTCTGATATACACAATGGAGACACTCAATTGCACATCTGATCAGGTTCTAGTGATAGAAGCATATTTTTTCCTAAAGGCAGCTGACAGCTGAGCTAACCCTTATAATGAAAATAAAGGCATAGCGACCATTTGAAAGGCAACAGTTGGTTTCCATTTTATCTGAAGGAAATAACTTGCAGGTCAAGTTGGGCATTATAGCTTGGCCACCCTCAGTGAATTATTGTGTCTATACAGTACTTGTGTGTGTGGAGAAAAAGTCATTAATCACAGTGCAATTAAAGATTTTAAATACTAAAGTGAGAGGATTGGTATTTATAAGTGTCTTTAAGGACTAGAAGTAATATTTGCTGCTACTTTGTAAAGTGTGCCCTATTAATATTAGGGTGTAGCTTTTTTCAGCCCTGTGTCCCTTTCTCTCCCTTCTACCCACCCTTTGTGTTTGAATTGTTCTATTTTCCTTGCCCTGCAGGTGCCATTGAGAAACAGAAGCTGGTGTACATTCTAAACAGGGATGCTGCAGCCCGACTCACAATTTCTTCTCCTCTGGAAGCCCACAAGGCCAACACCTTGGTTTACCATGTGGTGGGAGTAGACGTGGGCTTTGAAAATCCAATGTTTGCTTGTCTGGAAATGGACTATGAGGTAATGAGGGCCTTGTTCTCTCCCCCCCCCCC
>QEPC01003301.1:555338-597561 GCA_003113815.1 Sphenodon punctatus
CCCCTTCCTAAGTCTCTCCCCCAGCTCCTGTCTCTCAGATTGTAAGCCCTAGGGGCAGGGACCGTGTCTATTTTATTACTTTGTAAAGTGCCAGGTAACGCTGCTGGCGCTATATAAATGTTTGTTAATAATAATAATAAATAATAATAAGGTCGGGATCGGGGTGTGCTAGGTGTACACCGCAACCCACGTACTGCCTACTTCTGCCCCTTTGTGGAGCATCTTGGATTTTCCCCCAATCCTCCATGAGTGGACTGTACGTGGGTCACAGGAGTGTGCGCTCATGCACGTCGCCCTCAGACGGGTGCTCAGGTGGGTGGCAGATGGGTCAACCTGCATGGGCGTGTCCTGTTTGAAAAGACTTCTCTATTATGGAACTATGCTAACTAATCCTAGTGAAGACAAAGAAATTGGTTGTAGCTTTGTTTGCTCTCCCATAACAGTATAGCTAACATAGGATGTGCACTCTTGATTTCATAAGAAGTTGCAAGTACTTGCAGTTCTTTGAGTCCATGTCCTTTGTTACTGGCTTAAAACTGAAGCTGCAGTTGTGCATATAATGCTACTTTGGAGACTTCAGTAAGCTGTAGGCTTTTTTTTTCTCCCCAAATAGTGTAATTGCATTAGATGAATTTTTAATATAATTTTCTGCTTTGCCCCCTCCACAGGAAGCTGATAATGATCCAACAGGTGAAGCAGCCGCCAATACCCAGCAGACTCTGACATTTTATGAATTAGACCTGGGTCTGAACCATGTGGTCAGAAAATACAGTGAACCTTTGGAGGAGCATGGCAACTTCCTTATAACAGGTACCACCTGCACTCTACCTCAGAGGTTCTCATTCTGAGGACGGGGTTGTGATCCCAACTGATATGCTGTATGGGATCACAGGATTATATTTAAGTCTCAAAATGAGGTCATGCAGGCAAAAGTTTTGGGATTCATTGTTCTAACAAATCTCTTCCTATTCTTCCATCAAAATCAAGAGAAACATTGGGTGCTGGATTTATGAAGGATCATTGAGAGTAGTAATTTGAGCTTCTTGGGATCTAGTGGTCGCATCATCATGCTGTATGGAATAGAATTCAGTCGTTTGGCCCTATTTTCAATTGTTTATGAAGACAAACTTGTGGGTTTGCTTACATTAGGTGTGATTCTTCCTCTCCCTGCATTATTATTATTATTATTATTATTATAAACATTTATATAGCACCAGTATTATTATATGGAGAATAAATTTTGCTGGCTGAGCATAATACAAATGAAAATATAGGGTGATTTCAGAAGTGACGCGTTCCAATTCACCACAGTGAATCCCACCCTGGTGTGAACGGATTCACCGTGGCCTGTGGTGACACATGCGGCCCCAACAGAAGTGACAGGATCGTGACCACCGCCTGGGGGCAATCAGAGAGAACATGGGCCGGGGGAACACAACAGACATGCAGTGGAGACGTGGACCACAGTTTGAGCCCCAGAATCCACTGCGGGTTTCCGTTCAGAAGTTACTTTTCATTCACCCCTGCCGTGGTGACCATTCACCACACTTCTGGACCTCCTCCCGCCCCGACCTCACGAAGCGTGGTTAGCTTCACCCCGGGCCACGTTTGACTGTGGTGAACATCTGGATGCGAGCAAACAGGCATGCATGGCGCTTTCACCACCCCTGCGTTTGACTGTGGTGGACATTCACCACGTCAATTCTGAAATCACCCATAAATAGTATTGTAGCCTCAGATGACTACAGCTTGTTTTCATTTCTTCTGAAACATAATTTTAAGGCGGGGACACAAGCCTGCACCCTTACAGAAGTAAACTTAGTTTTAGTATTTAAGGTTCATTTGAAGAATTGACTGGTGGATTCAGCCAACAGTATCTTTTTTTTTTTTTTTTTTTTTAAACCTGAACCAAGGAAGAGAAGTCCCAGGAAATATCATGGTTGTGCGTGTTTATGATTTACAATGTTGTATAAATACTTGGCAATAGAGACACAGTAGTACAATTATATCTTTTATTGGACCAACCGCACTTGGTCGAAGTATGCAAGCTTTTAGACTTCACAGGGTCCTTCATCAGGCAAGTCAGGAATTAGAACTATAGACTGAGCAAACTAGTTAGGTATATACAATCATTGTAAACTCCCCACAACCCAGGACACCAACACCCCTACAGGAACAAGGCCTTGCTGGAACAGGAGATATAAAATGTGACTTCTCTTCATAGGATTCCAGACAGCCAGTACTAGTGGGACTTGATCCCCACTTGACCAGCAGCAGGCAGAACAGAGTTCAATGGAACATGCCCAGTGGGATCATCCCTTTGTAACTCCAGTTTGATTTCTGCCTCTGACCTAGCAGGACTCTGAGAAAAGCTTGAGAGCTTTTCTGTGGCCTAGCACCGTGAACTTCACAGCAGCACAGAGTCTTTCTCCTCTCTATACAGAGCCCGGCATTTGGGGCTATCACTCCTCCAAGAGCAGTTAAAAGAACAACAGGAAAGACAGAAGAGGTGCTATAATCAGCAAGTGACCCGGGTTAACTCCCACACCACAGAACTCAGAGGTCCTTTGATCCAGCCTTGCACTTATACAGGTGACATCGGAGCGCATTCCATGCTAGATGCAGAATATGGCTGATGAGCCAGAACAGAAACTCTTCCACTAAGAACTACACTTGATCTTAGTTCATAGAGCCAAGAAGCAATCGCGGGGTCATACCAAGGGGCCAAGTTCATAGTATGTCTCAAAAAGGTCCTGGCAGATGCTGCCAACAAGGCTAAGCAGTGGGCACTCAGCACTTCAAACCAAAAAGGAAGACTTTTTGTTCTACCATAGGGAATTCTATAATTCCTACAATAAGAAGGGCTCTTCCTACCAGCAGAAAGAGCCCAGAGGCAGAGGGGGCTGGAATAGCCACTGTGCCGTCTGTGGAACTCCCTCCCATTGGAGGTCCGCTTGACCAACCTCTCTTTCCGTAGGCAGTGCAAGACTAGGCTGTTTTGCCGGGCCTTTACCAAGGAAGATGGGTTGGGTAAGGGAGGGTTTGGGCATGGATTGTCTTAATTTGGGGGTTTTAGGTTGTTTTAATTGTATTTTGGTTTGTTGTCTATTTTAATATGTATTTTAAATTGTTGTTAGCTGCCCCGAGATGCTCTTAGTGGGAGGGGGCGACATATAAATTTTATTAATTAATAAATAAATAGATTAAACGGCACAAGTACACTGAATTTCCCCAGACCAAACAATCTCTGGGGACTTACAGCTTACAACACTCATCATCCCGACCCTCTTCCAGCAACCGAAGGAGCTCCTCCCATAGGGGGCAGATTGCAGCTCTTTGCTCACCTCTGGGCATCAGCAACCTTGGACAGCTGGGGACAACAAACTATTGCCTTCAGTTATGTCCTAGGATTAAAAACTCTGCTTCACAACTTTTTTATTATTTCCCCAGTCTCCTGAAAGGAAGAAAAGGCATATAGCTAGGAGTACAGAAATAAAAAGACTGCATCAGATAGGTGCTATAGAACCTGTTCCTTCAGAGAAGCAGCATTACAGGACTCCATCCCTTTTTTTTTTAGTCCCCAAAATGTACAGGATGTGGATCCTTGACTTAAAGAAGCTAACAGATTTGTAAGGAAAAGAACTTTCTGGATGGAAAACCTAAACTCCATCTGCCATGCCATAGCTTTAGGCAATTTGCTGTCTTCCATGGACCTTAAAAAAGGCCTGCTTTACATGTACTGATCCATCTGTCCCATCAGAGGTGGTTGCACTTTGCCTGCGCAGAGGAGCATATCACTCTCTCCCCTTTTGGCCTGGCCTCCGCACCTCATATATACAGAGATTCTGATACCCCCTGATTGCCAACCTCAGACAGGCAGGGATACATGTGTAACCTTACTTAGGCGATCTCTTCATCCGCTCCCCCTCCAGGTAGAGAGCCTTGATATCCTATCTATTTGAGCATGGCTTCATTCTCAATCTGCCAAAAAGTAAATTAACACCATCCCAGAGAATGACACATCTAGGAGTCCCTGGTCCAGTGGTCTTATAATCTAAGAAGGACACGGGTGAGGGGAACACAGGGGGAGAGAGAGAGAGACACACACGCACATATTCCCATTTTAAAGAGATTTTACTGATGGGGAACCAAGGCTGTAAATTTCCATATAAATTTCAAAATTCTGGTTGACTCCTTCTACCGTTGGCTTGGCTCCACCCACTGCTGCCCCACCACCATCTGATATCGTGGACCAAATTCAACCTAGCCTTGCTAAAAGCCCTGAACATCTGCGGATGCAACAGTATCCGAGCAGCTGCTACTGGACGTCTCCATTTAGACAATCCCCTGCCTTGTTTGTATCCTACGCTTCCACTAGGGAAAGGGAAAAAGTCTCCAAATTGCTTGCCAGATGGATCACCTCCGCCATCGTGGAGGCTTACAGGGTCAAAGGATTAACCCCTCAGAATATTTGGGTTCACTCTCAGGGGGGCATCTACTTTTGCAACCTTTAGGGCTAGAGCTTCCTATGAGGAAATTTGAAGGGTGGACACATGGTCATCCCTTCGCTCGTTTACTTCTAACTATAAAATCCATAGCTTAGAATCTGTGGATGCGGCCTTTGGCAGACAAGCGTTACAGGGAGTTTAACAGGACTCCCCTTGATAGCTTCGGCAAGTCTCAACATACTTTTTAGCAGTTCCTTCCCTATTATTGGTTTTGGGGGGTTTTGGGTACTGCTCTGGTACATCCCCACTAGTACTGAATGTCTAGAAGGTAAAATCAAATCTTACCATGTGAATTTCCTTTTTGTCCAGGGAACAGACAATTGATCTTCCCTCCCTGCTAAAATTGGGTTTAATTGTTGGGCAAGAACCCGGTTTTGGGTTCTGTTATAAATCAAAATTCAGTTGTATACGAAGGAACTTCGGCCAATTTCATATTCCTCTATGGATTGTTGGAAGGAGGGAGAAGGCATACAGTGTTCTGAGCTGGGGTTTTGGTTATCGTTATTTAAACTAAGAGTTTGTTAGCATGCTTTCTCTAGGTTGGAGTTGGTAGCTTGCCTCTGGTTTTCCCTGGTCAGATGTGGGGAGGAGATTGGGAGCTCACCTCAGAGCTTTGTGTTAGGAGGGCTCACTTCAGAGCTAGTTGGCTAGGGGACCGGGCCACAGCCTTAGCAGAAGCCCGGCTCTGCCCCATCAGGACTTAGGAGCAACCTAGGCTGGAAAGGGCTGTAGCTGGATTCCTGACCTGAGCAAGGAGGGTTTGAGACATTGCAGGCTGAGAGAGGAACTGGAAGCTGACTGGTATGTTAGATTTCTAAGCACTCTTGTGACAGATCTTGAGTGAGACAGTGTCTGGTTAAATCCTCTAATTTATCTAAATCCTGTGTCAAAGATCTCTCTCGCCTGTTGGATGATGGAGGCTGCCCCAGTCAGAGCAAAATGCAGAGCCAGCCTTAAGCAGGGCCAACAGGGACCATGGCCTCAGCCTCGCAGTCAGAGAAGACCCCGCAGGGAGCCCTGTCCAGGAAGCCTCGCAGCGTGTTTGTGGGGCCTTCCGCCCACCTGTGACTCTCAGCCCCCAGATGGCTACTTCCTTTGGGGTCCTGCTCCCTTCTTCTGTTACCTCACGTAATAGAGTGGGGTAGCAGGGTTCGACTGGAAGGAGTTAAAGGCATGTACCTGTGAAGGCTGGGATCATGGTGTCTCCAAATGTTTGGATTTGAATGTGAAATGTCATCAAGTGTGAAATGCCATGCTCATTGAAACAGGAACATGGCATAATGTGGCAGCAAAAGGCGTTGTCTGCATTGCATTGATGCACTGCATCTAGTTCAAGGCTTTTGGAAAAGCTGGAGCTACAGAGAGCTGATCCCACTACACATGTTCTGTTGAACTCTGTTCTGCCTTCTGCTGGTCAAGAGGGATCAAACACCACTAGTACTGACTGTTCTCTGCAAGAAAGCAAATTCCCACTGTAAGATCCAGGTTTCTTTTCACATCTCTACTGCAAATAGCATCCAGACATTCCATGGAAATCTATTCAAAATGTAAGGGACCTACACCAGATCTTTAGATTTGCAGTTGTATCTCATTCAGTGCACTAAATGCCCCTATGGGAACTATGTAGGTGAAACCCACCAATTCGTGCAAAAACGCATGAATTCACACAGAAAAAAGATCATGGACAAGAGCACAGATTCTACTGTTGGCATTCACTTCTTACAAAGTGACCACTCTATTTCTGACCCCTCTGTTCTTGTCTTAAAAAGAAACCTATACAGCACCTTTTAACAGGTGAGCCTGGGAACAAAAATGCATACCTCCCTGTACTAGATACAAAGAATAATGGAGTCAATTTAGACATGGGTTTCACAAGCCATTACAGGAATTTGTAAGTCTAATGACTGTCTACAGCTATAGGAAGCTTTAAGTTTACTTACCATCAGGTGCACTTATTCTATTCTTTTAAATTGCACACCTCCTTCCTGAGGCTCACTCTCACCACCTCCTCACCTCCCTTTGCTGTTATTTCGAGTCACTGTATGTACCTCACTGCTTTGCTCAGTCTATATTTCCAATTCCTGACTTGCCTGATGAAAGACCTGTGAGGTCCGAAAGCTTGCATGCCTCCACCAACTGGAATTGGTCCATTAAAAGATCTCCCTACACTACTTTCTCTAATGCCTATATTTTGGACCAACACGGCAACCTTACTTTCTTTGCCTGTATAGATACATGTCAACTAAATTGCAGCTCTTCAGTTCTACTCTCAAACGCAGTGATTGTGCTTGGTGTTTTTATGGCAATAAATGAAAGGTATAAAGTGAAATTTTAACTTGCTTTAAACCCCCTCACCCTACAAGCCGTTATCCCCTAACTCTGTTTTGTGCAGATAAATTCTGGCAAGTCCCATATTTATCTCCATCGTTAATTGAAGCATACCAATGTGCATGTGGTGTATGACAAAGGAAATTCTGCAGCCCAGATAAGAACCTCATGATAGTGCAAGCTTTCGGACCTCATGATGATGGAGTTCATGATAGTGAGCCTGACTTCTCTTGTGCAACAGGTTTTTTCCCTCTTTCTAACAATTTTTTGCTTGTCCCTTAGTCCCTGGAGGCTCTGATGGTCCCAGTGGAGTGTTGATCTGTTCTGAAAATTACATCACATACAAAAACTTTGGTGACCAACCTGATATCCGGTGTCCCATTCCCAGGAGAAGGGTGAGAATCTTGTGACTCAGACAATGCTTGAAAATAGTAAAGGTGCAGGGACTAACAGCTTGTTGCAGGAAAGGCAAGAAAGCCAAAGGCCATTGATTGTTTTAATCTCCTGTATTAAAAATCTAGTCTCCCAGTCTGAGAACTCAGTTCGGAGGCCCTTTTTTTAAACTTCCCATAGTAAAATAAGGCAGTTGGAGAGTGGTGTCTCCCAAGGTCTAAATCCAGTTCTCTCCTGTTTGAGTGGAAGATTGATAAACTCATTGCCCACAGGAGATAAATGTCTTTCATTATACTAAGACGCCACTCCCCTCAGGGTGGTAATGGGTTCCTTCAGGCAGTTTGGAACTTTTAAAGGAGATTGATAAAAAATCTTGTTAGAGCAATTTTAACTGAAATTAAAATTGTTGAGGAGGCATATATGGGGAATTAAGTGCTGGCAGTCTGCATCTTTGAGGACTTATCTTGTAAATTAGAAGTCAAGTTTTGCTAGCCTGAAGTGATGAGATGGAATCTCTTTTTTGAAGTTTACTCTGGAGATACTCGCATTTCTCTGATCAGGCTGTGAAATGACAGCACTGGAAGTGAAACTTGCAGTTTACCATAGTAAATGGAATTTTTCACCCTAGTAGTATTTCTCCTTTTTATGTTACAGTTTCTTCCCAGAAATTAGCATGCTTGTAGCTCATTGTCATGTGTTAGTAACTGGTATTAGTTGCGTCTTTGACACTAGTTGTCCAAAGAGCCAAATGCCAGTGGTCGTCCATACGTCAATAGTCCCCATCTCTCATAGTTGCCTTAGATCTGGGGGAGACAATTCACTTGAAAAGAGGGGCCAAGAAGGAGTGGGAAATACTTCAATTTAGTTCTCTAGTGAGTAAAAAATATCTTGTAAAGGAGTTCATTGTACAAGAGGGCATTACAGAGGAAGCAGCAGAGCACTGAAGGAAGGAAGAAGCATGCTGTTGATTTGTATCCTAATGTGGTGGTATTCTCAGTGTTACCCTTTGAGTTCATCTGTTGTGGGAGCTTGCAAGCAGTTGACTTTGGTTAAAGATGATCTGATTAGGTTTCTCTTATCTCTGTCTGAACCTCGGATCTGTGTTCCTCATGATAGAATGACTTGGATGACCCTGAGAGAGGGATGATTTTTGTCTGCTCTGCTACACACAAGACGAAGTCGATGTTTTTCTTCCTGGCCCAAACTGAGCAGGGAGATATCTTCAAAATCACCTTAGAGACTGATGAGGACATGGTAAGTGAATTAAAGCAACGAGAAGCCTTCTGAGCTTCTATTGAAACACATTAACCATGTTGATTATACTTTGTTTTTATGTTTTTAATTATTTGCAATAACTTGTTTTCCCTAGTTATGTATAAAGGAGTGCTTGTCCTGTGTATATTCTTGCAATCCTCTGTGTGGTAGCTGGGTGTGTATGGTTCCTTACCAAATACAGCCCAGGGAATTCTCCTTGGCAGCCTGTTAGGATAACAGCTCCCAGAATACATGGTTCCCTCTTGATTTGGTTGGATATTCAACTATGTAAAACATTTGGGTAGTTGCAATCTGTTCAGATTTGTGTGAATTACAGTTGACCACCTATAGCTGCAGCTTTCTCACTTGGGTAACACACCTAATTTCTAAAACTGGTGGAGAGCTGAACTGCTTGGTGCCAGCGAGTTGTGTCTTGGGAGAAAACCCTCTAAATTGCCAGTAGCCTCTACTGCCTTCACAGAAGCAGCTTCATAAGGTATTTGTAGTTATTTGATTCATCTTGGGCTTTTTGCAAGAACCATGAGGACAATTTTGGATCTGTTAGGACTATCCAAATCTCAATCAGGGTGGCTTACTCCTTTCCCAGATGCCTAGGGCACAGTAGGAATACTGAATATAGACTCTAGGGTGAAGCTAGGAATTCTGGCTTGCGTTCACATTAAAAATACTAGTCAGAATTGAATGGAAGTGCACAAAACAGCTGTTTGGAACCATTGGGAAGGGAGTGTTTAGTGTTTGGTCACTGTTCACCTTTCCTTCTATTGGAAATAACTTCGAGGCAGTTATGGCTTGCACTGTAAATGCAACAATGGCTGCATTTCTAAATGGGAGTTTGTATTGTCTTCGTGTGAGAACACAGATTGTCTCTGAGATAGGCTAAACCCCTGTATGTAGCTCACATGGTTGCTCCCTTCCTCTTTGATGATTTCAGGTGACAGAGATCCGATTGAAGTATTTCGACACCGTTCCTGTTGCTGCTGCCATGTGTGTTCTGAAAACAGGGTTCCTTTTTGTGGCATCTGAGTTTGGAAACCAGTGAGTAAAGCTTCCCATTTCCTTCACAGGTCCTGCTGAATTTTACTGCTGCTGTGATTGTTGGCATCACAAATGTGCATGCTTTTTATAAAGAGTATGAAGAACATCCGTGACCCTGGCATAACGAGCACTTCAGATACATTGCACAGGTCAGCTATCAAAGCCTGCAAAAGTGTGTCAGGAAAGAGACTGGCACTGGGAGGCTTTGCAGATGTTCTTCACAAGCAGATTTTGAGAGAGGATGCTAGCTTGATGAACAGGAAATAAAGGCTGTTCCAGGTGCATAGATCATATGCTGTAGGGCCACGAGCAGGAAATGAGGGGATTAGGAGTTTCTTGTTTAAGCAGTTGTCTGAACCAATTTAGCATTTTTAATTTTATGTATTAGCTGTCTTGTGTAGAGAGCAAAGAAATCAAAACTTGTAGGTTTATAAATGGTCTAACTTACGGCTCAGTCTGAACAGCAGGTATATCGCTTTGGGCTGATGGCTTTTATAGCCAGTTATGCTATTTACACTTGGTTTAACAGTTGTGCTGTGAAGTCTCATGATTTGGACAGCCTTTAAAATTCTAAACCTTTAGGGAAAGTTGTTCATGACTCTTCTGTTTGTTTACACTGAGAGCCAATGTGGTGTAGTGAATAAAGGTGCTGGACTTGGTCCTGGCAAGCCAGGGTTCAAATTTTGCCCTAGCCATGAACTCACTGAGTGGCCTTGGGCAAGTCACAAACAACCTCTCAGCCTCAGTTCCCCATCTGTGAAATGGGAAGTTGTCTGCCTCCCCCTGCGTTCCCTCACCCGTGTCCATCTTAGATTGAAAGCCCACTGGGCAGGGACCTGTCTAAAAAATCTGTGACTGTAGAGTGCTGCGTACGTCTAGTAGTAATATAGAAATGAGGAGGAGTATTTGTTTGAATGGTTTGATCTCAAAGTTTAACTTCCTGCAGCATCTATGTAGCCAGATGTTTCTACACCATTGTGGGTGCAACTTGGAGTTGGATTTAAACAAGTTTTTCCACACTTAGTACAACTGTTGAATCGTGTTGATGAAAATTAAGGATTTTTATAGTCCTATATAGTACACTTATGCTTTTCTCCTATAACCAGCAGAGGTCGCCGTAACCAACCAGTAAAACTGCCTACTAAATGATCAGCACTTCTAATGCCCAAACCAAGGCTAATTTCAGCTGCTGGGAAAACTGAAGGAACTCTTGTGTCTCTACTAATATTTTTTCCCTTACTATATGCCAGATTTGCTTATTTTTTTACATCTAAGCTTTTTAGAGATTTAGCATGAAAATAAAAAGGAAAGCTAAAAAATGCTCCCTCTAAAGCAGGAATAGGGAACCTTCAGCCTTGAGGCCAAATCTGGATTGTTTGTTTTGGCTCCTTTCCAATTCCTGGATCTGGCCTGTAGTGTCAGTCTTTACCCTTAATTGAGGGCATGCAGTCAGAGTTATGGAATGGATCCCCAATATAGATCCATGATCTGGCCCCTCCCCTTCCTTTCCATCACGGTGGGCATACCCCTTAACCACTCCTGTCTCAGCTGTTACCCTTGTACTACTCTTCAAAGTGGCCTGCAAGAGGGAAAAGACTTCCTCCTCTTCTTCCCCCCTCCCGGAACCATGCAGACTTGGAGACTGTGTCACTGGCCTTTCTCTTCAAAGATTTTATCATCAAATTCTTCCTGGGATGAGGCACCAAAAATCTTTATGCAAGGCCAAGGGGCAGAATATGCATTTCACTCTTCGGGGACTTGTGCCAAAGGAAATAGATGTAAAGAAGTTGGAACTGGATAAGGGCTTTGAAACGGAATCCCTTCCCCCTGTTCTTTTTCTTCAACCCTTACAGGACAGAGTTGAAGTAGGAAAGCATTGCGGGGAAGGCCTTGTAGAGTCTTGATGTGCATGGTGAAGTATGCAAAAGTCCTGTCTAGTTCTGCCTGAGCATTCTAAATTTGTTCTTCCTTTTTTGTCTGAAGCTACCTCTACCAGATAGCTCACCTGGGAGATGACGACGAGGAGCCCGAGTTCTCCTCTGCCATGCCTTTGGAGGAAGGAGACACTTTCTTCTTCCAGCCACGACCTCTCAAGAACCTGGTATTGGTGGACGAGCTGGACAGTCTGTCTCCTATCTTGTGTTGTCAGGTGTGTCGCAAAATCCCAACTCGTACAAATGCTCTCCCCTCTTCCTCCAAACCTTCCCCTTTACATCATTGGGGAATTTAGGGTCACTGAATACTCTGTAGGTACACAGATGTAGTACCATCCTCCATGCTATGAAGCTGGATTTTTAGAAACCGTGCAGAATCCACTGGCAGATGTTTGCAAGAAATCAGCTTCATATCTAGGAGAGGAAAACATACAAACAATCTAGGCTCAAACCTTTGGTTTGTTTTACCTAGTGACTATCAGGTGCAGAAGGAAAGAGTAGTCACAGTGACACATGCACAGTAGCAGGATAGGTCCATTAGATCCTTAATATCTGGAAGGATAATCAAAACATACAGTAAAATCTCAGTGGAGACTTAGCATGTTCTCATTTAGAGAGTTCATCTCTGTAACAGGTACAAGTGCTGTCGGGATCGGGGTCCAAATCATGCAATCTCAACAGGTAATTAGCATATATTCACTTTATTGTCATATATACACATACTCTTGGTCTCTGAGGGTCCCAACGAGTGTCAGGAATACAACCTTTCAAGCCCCCAAGGCCCTCAGCCATGTCTTCAGACCTCTGGCTGCTCTTCAATACATTGGCCAGATAGACAACTCCTGTCACAGTTCGAGCCAGTCAGAACCCTCTAAGCTCCTCAGCCTCCTGGGTTCTGAAGTACCTTCATGGCAGGTACAAGTCTGTAGCTCCTAAAGCCTTAAACCACAGTGTTTGGCTCAACCCTATCCCCCACAGTCTCAACTCATAGGTGAGGTACCTACAGTCTTCTCAAACAAGCCTCAGGTGCTGAAGCTTTCTCCGCTAGCTGCCTCCTCTTATGCTGGGAGAGTGAGCGTGGCCAGCCTTAAAGAGCCAATGTCCTGCCCCACTCTGGATCAATCTCTGTTAACCTTTCAGTCTTGTTACTGGGCTGACTCTGCCTCGCCCAATGCCAGTGTCACTCCATCTGGCACTCACTGCTCTAAAAGGGGCAAGGCTACAGTCTGCCATAATCTCTCTTTCATCCCTTGTTGCTATTTCCCTAGTGATATACAGCATTACAGGAAGGGGTAGTACCAGGAACTGCATACATCTTCCTAAGGGAATGAACAGATGCATTTTGGGAATGGATTGCATAGCACTAGCTCAGTGTCTGTCTTGGATATTACACAAGACTCAACAATTAGTCTATAGCATTTCTATATTTCTCTGGTGTGGAAGACTGGAAATTCTATGGCAGTTTCAGTTAAGTTCATGCTACTAACTTAATTGAATCTGGTACTGCTGTTAGATGGGTTCATGGCTGGTTGAATAGTTGTACCCAGAAAGTGATAGTCAGTGGTTCACTGTTGGATTGGGAATGGGTAACAAGTAGGGATCCTCCGAGGATCTGTCCTGGGTTTGGTGCTCTTTTTTTAATGTCATCAATGATTTGGGTGAAGAGGTGGAGAATATCCTTATAAAGTTTTTTGATGATGCAAAACTTGGAGGAATTGCAAATGTACTAACAGACAGAATCAGAATTCAGATTGATCTTTACAAACTGAAGTTGGGCAGAAAAGAACAAGATGAAATTCAGTGAAGACACACACACAATATTGCACGTAGATGAGGAAAAATTAAAGGTACAAATACAAAATGAAAGATGACTGGGCAGCAGTACTTCTGAAAAGGAACTGGGTGTTGTAGTAGATGAAAGACTTAGTCAATGGGCATGATGCAGCAACTGAAAAGGTGGATGCTATTTTAGGTTGCATTGTCTGTAATATCTCTCTGCTCAGCTCTAGTCAGGCTTCATCTAGAGTACTTTGTCCCACTTCGGGCACCTCACCTTAAGGATAATGACAAGCTGGAAGAGGGTTCAGAGAAAAGCAACAAGGATGATAAATGGGATGGGGGGAAAAGATTTATGATGAGAGAGTGAAAGAACTGGGGATGTTTAGCCTTGAAAAATGAAGACTAAGGGGGACGTGGTTAGTTTTCAAATACGTAAAAGGCTGCTATAAGTGAAATGGTGCCCAGTTGTCTTCTCTGGTGTCACGGGGATAAAACTAGAGGTAATGGGTTCAAATTAAAGGAGAAAAGACTTGGACTAAGCAGGAAGAACTGTATTTAAATACCAGAGCAGTTAATCAGTGGAAATAAAATGGAAGTTGTAGAGGCCTTTAAAAATAGGCTATAGACATCTTGTCAGGGATGGTGTACCTGCTTAATGGCAGGGGCTGAACTAGATATCCTTGGGACTCCTTCTAGCTCTGATTCTGTAAGTTAAACTGTTGCAACTGTTTTAAATGCTGGTTGCAGCATTTTCTGCTTTTATTCACCCTGCGCGTGATGTTTGACTGGTTGTTTTCTCTGTGCAGATAGCTGATCTGGCCAATGAAGACACACCGCAGTTATATGTGGCCTGTGGAAGGGGACCTCGTTCATCTCTGAGGGTCCTAAGGCATGGACTTGAGGTAAATTCCCCCCATAGTCTCTCCAGAAATCCTTAGGAGCAGGTGTGAGAGAGGGGACTGGGATGAGGCTACACTGATGATGAGATACTCACAGTAACACTGTAATGAAATTATCTGCCCTTTGGGTGATTATTAATGGGGCCTCTTCTAGAGGCAGTCTCTTAGAACTTCATCTTCAAACTATGCAGTCAGGCTTCTTTTTCTGTCATAAAAACACCAGTGCTTGGTTTTTACAGGAGCAACAGGCATATGTTTTCATTTTTTGAATTTGATTCCTTAGGATTTTCAGTGTATGATACTGGGTTTCCTTCCCTTTCTGCCCTCATGTGAAAACTTAGGTTGCAGGCTGTCTTCATACTTACCTAAGGCAGAGGAAAAGTACTTATTTTGAAGCGAATCCGACTGAGTAGTGTGATGCATCTTGCTCCTTATTCTTGTCTGAACACAGTGGTTCCCAGTTTTAAAATGAAGTTCTGTTTCTTGTTAGGTATCTGAAATGGCTGTCTCGGAGCTGCCTGGTAACCCCAATGCTGTCTGGACAGTGAGGAGGCACATTGAAGGTATGTAACCCTTCTCAAGACACACACAAAAGCAATCTCTCTCTTGTCCAGGGCACAGAAACAGGACTGACTAATACATTAGTATTCTCTTCATTGGTTAGCTGTTCAGATTCATCATCTTGCTGTCTGCCTTCCTACTCCTCACAAAGGACAAACTCTTACTTAGACACATTCACACCTTCAGCTCCAGGCACATATTTTGGCTCTGGGAGAGAATCCGGAAGCCAAAACACATGTGGGGTTTGGACAATGCAAAAGCCCCCCCCATGCCACTTTGCTGGCAATTACCTGGAAAAGTACAGAACTGGATGTGTCAAAACTGCACATGGGGGTTTGGAGGGGCTTTCGTACCAGCCAAACCCTGCGCATGTTTTGACTTCTGGATTCTCTCCCGGAGCCAAAATATGCATGGACCGGCCCGGAGTTGAAGATGTGAATGTGGTCTTAGTGTCTAGAAGCCGTTCTGTTTCCTTGAATTGTTGCTCTTTCCATTTGATTGGGAGAGAAAGACCTTGGTACATGTTGTAGGGAATATCCATCATTTCACATGTTATGCGTTCCCAGCACGAAGTCCATGACTTCAGTGCCAACCATTTCTGAAACCAAGCTCAGTTCCCAAGATTCTGGCTATGGTTTCAGTGCTAAGACACAAAACAGCACTCTTCCCTGACAGAGGCACACAGCACCTGTTTCTCACTCAGTTACATCTCTGAACATTAGCAAAATATATATGATATATTCGGACCAAGAAAGATCAGCTTCATCGGTGGTTTTTAATACTTGCTAATCTGCAGAGTTACTGTTCAAGTGGCTGTTGTTTCCCATCCAGATGCCAGCAGTGTATGCAGGGCAATGTGATGAAGCCAGCAATACGCAGCATTAAAAACTTGATTGTAAGTGGCCCTGAGCCTTTATGGGAAGGGCGGCATATAAATTTAAATATAAAAATCTGACATGAAATGATGGACCCATTTTTTTAAAAAAAATCTTAAGGCGCATAACAAATAAATCAATAAAAATTATATATCTTATGCATTGCACAACATGTACTCAAGATACATAGCTTATCATCTCCCATGCGCGCCCCCCCATACACACACAATTGCTTGTGTTGACCATCACATACGTTATCAGTGTTGCATCTATTCTTTCTTTTCAGTATTCAAAAAACCTGGCCAGGGATTCTGGCTTATTGACTGGGATGCCTTTCTCCTCTGAAAAACACTGTAAGGGAATTCCAGGGCTGGGGAATTCCAAGGTGGGGAGTTCCAGGGCTAGGGTCCAAAAGCAGCCCATGGCTAGCATTTACTTGGCCCCTTTCCAATTCTGGAGCTGACCTCTGAATCCTTTTCCTATCTCCAAGCACTTGAAAGACTGAGCTCAGGGTAAGAGAGAAGAGGTGAGGGTATGCACACAAGTATAAAGGAAACACATCCATGATCTGGATCTTCCTCTTCCTGAGAGTACCCCCACCCCAATTTATATGCAACCCTCAGAGTTTGTACTCATTTTCAAAGTAGCCCCTGGGAAGGAAAGGGTTCCCCACCCCTAGTAGGAATACTGCTGCCGATGTTCCCTCCTCCTGGCTTGAGAGTACACCTCTTTAGAAGTAACTAGTCTCTCCTTCCCCAATCCACCTGGAGGCCCAAAGTGAAGTTACTGCAACTCCTTTCAGACTGTTTCGAAGGCAGCATCTTGTGTGTGTCAGTGCAATATAATGGAAGCCTCAGCCAGTTACTGTGTCACAGCATCTTAGTGTTTTACATGTTTTCTTTCCTGAGTATGGAATCCTTTGAGCATTTCAATCTTGGCCAGGGTTTTACTTTTCTGTCCTTCGGGAACTGGTTTTAGTCCATTTTGCCCTTGGCTCCTGGTGTTATGATATAGCCTCAGATGAGCAATTTACCCACAAACTCTTTAAACAGGAAGTGCCTGAGGTCTCCAGTGATCATAAGGTCAAACACAGTATTTTGAATGTTGAAAATGCTGTTTATCCAAACTACCTTATACTGCTCTAGTGTTGGAAGTCAGGAGAAATTTTGGATTGACCACACTGCTTATATTTCTCAGACAGGAAGCTCTATGAACTCTGGGGTGCTTGAGCTCTCTGCAGATAGTGAATAGCTTTAGCATCCTTCTAACTTCCCTGCCTTGCAAGCTGCTTGCATGGCAGGGGTATCCTAATAGAGAATCTCATCAACTAGTCAGGAGGCCACAAGAAATGGCAGAATTTGTGTAAGAGGAGCCAGATTACTACTGTCCCTGCTTAATACAGATTAATATTCTGTAGGGTTTGTTCATAAGAGCAGAAAAGAGGCTGTATGTGTCTCTCCTGCTCCAAGAAGAGACAGGACAGCAGGAGACACTTTTGTATGGGGTTTTTGCTTCAGGACTCTCTTAATAAGGACAAGATGCAACCAAAAGTAAACATAGGAAACCCCCAAGTCCAAATGAAGCTAGCAGTCCCAGGCTAGGTTTTCTGGCTGCTCTTAACCCAATCAGACAGGAAGCCATCTTAAAGCTAACCGTCTGGCTGAAGGTTGTGCTTTTTCCCACAGCAGTTTCCCTTCCATGTGTATTTCCTCTCAACACACTCTGTTCCTCAGGCTTTTCAATGTGCCTGCTTGAAAAGCCAGCTAGGGCATTCAGTTGGCAGCTTGCTTGTATAGTCTGTGACACTGGGCAGCCCATCGCATACCCTTTAACTTGCTGCACCCTTGACTTTGTTCACACAAGCAGAGCAGTTGTTGTGATGCAAAGGGATGGGCTGTTGCTTCTCTTTACAGTCCATCTGTAAATTTATAGCTGTGCTTGTCTGAACAGATGTGTGGAGGTTAGTTTCAAGACTGTTCCTCCTGGTGACTGATCACCTGTTCTGTGATACTTGCTAATGCTACAGAGGGAGACTGTACAAGAGACTAAAGGTCCTGGCATGCACTCCTTCATCTTGATTCTGCCTTAAGGCTGGGATTTGTAGCCTCCATGAGCCAACATTTCTGTTTTAAAGATGTGGGAAGCTCCATTTTGTCTAAATTTTAGTTGAAAAGGTTGCAGAACTGAACTCCCAATAGTAATTGTTTCAATCTTTTAAGCTGTATTTATGAATTTAACCAAATGTGAAATTGCTCAAAGATCTTATTGTCCAAACGTATTTAGTTTGTGTATAATGTTTTGCAAAGTGTGTTGCTCTGCCATGATGTACACATACATCCTGCAAGAGATCTGTAAACCCATGTTGGTTTTCAGCCTTTAAGGCAAATACTAACCCTGGCTGGTACGTGGTGATACACACTACCAATACCAAGCCTTTTTTTCTCTTCCACAGGTGGCTGGTGGTGGAGGTGCTGATCACCACAGGTGTGTACCTACTGCTAGGGGCTGCTGTGCTGTCTCACAGGGAGAGAAAAATGCTCCTCTTACACTCAGCTTTCAGCCAATGAATTCCAGAGTCACTGCACATTGGAAATCACTTTGTATGGTCTGCCCTTTACCTTCACTGACTGGGGAGCAGAAAGCAGTTTTTGGCTCTCCATCCCCGTCTTGATCTTGGGGAACATTTGCCATGATGACTCTGATTTACATTCACTAAAACTGTCATAGTGATGTATTCCAGGGGCCTTGCTAGTTTTCCATTCCTATTAAGTGAGCTCACTGGTTTTGCTCCACAACAGATTGTGGGAAGTTCTGAGAGAAGAATCTCTGCCATAAGCATTTTGAGTGTGTCTGTTTAGAGACCACTTTCATATTGGTATTCCCATATCTACATGGGATATCTCATGTAGAATCTTAATGGGCAAGTGGACATACTCAAGACTCACTTGAGATTTAATCAGTATTAAAGTCTAATCCAGGATGGGGAATCTCGTATCTGTGCACCAAATATGGCCCATGGTTGTTTTTTATTTGGTCTCTTCCCAATTTCTGGATCTGGCCTGTTGATCCAGTATCCTTGGGCACTGAAAGAATGAGATCTGGGGAAGAGAGCAGAGATGAGAGCATGTGCTCAAGGGTAGGGGATGAACACATGGCACAGAACCATGATCTGGACCCTCTCCTTCCTTCCTTCCTTTCATCCTAAGCGCACCCCTACCCCAAGTTCTGTCTGGCCCACAGGGCTTCTATTCATTTTCAGTGATCTCCAGGAGGGAACAGGTTCCTCACCCCTTGGTCTTAGCATTCAGAGATTAAGATGTCTTCCAAGGACTGTTGAAAGATACTACAGCTCTGATCTGGCAAATGGAACTCTTCACTAGAGTTCCAGAACTACATGGAAATGTGCTGCCTTGGGACTTGGTTTGATGCTATAATCTGAATGAAAATTCACATTCTTGTGGGCTTGCTTTTTGCTATTGCCCCATCTGCACATCTTGTATGCAGGCATAGCGCTGAGCTGCATTATATTACTCACCCAATCACTTGCTCAGTTACCCTCTACCTCCCTACTAGACAGCCATGTTACTAGTCTTCACCAGTGTAAACTGAGCTTTGTAACTGCATAAAGGCAAGATCAAAGAATAATTTCTTTTGTGGGAAGACATACATTGAATTCTCTTACAGAATTCTCTTCTAATATATGTTCTGTGACCTGAAGTCTGCCGTTTTTCCTGGTTGATCAGGACAGGTCCATGATGCTGAAGAAAACATAAATGTGGCGAGGGGAGGAGATAAATCCAGCTGACATTTTTGAATCATCAATATGTTACTGTTTATTAGATCATATTTGATGGTGGATTAAACTGTGTATGGGGGTGGGGGGAATACACCTCCCTTCAGAGCTCTAGCAGCATGACTTTATATGTACTTTAGATTGTATTGGATTTGTTTAGGACTTTTCATATGTAAGAAAAAACACTTAGTTTCTCATTTTTCAGTATGCTTCAGGGACTTTGGTCCATTTTAATTTTTAGCTAGGTAACATGCCAGTTGGAATCCTGTTGAATACTTCCTTATTCCCTTAGTTTATTCTGCTAAATAGAACCCTTGAATTTTGGGTTTAGTTGGGAAATAATAAATATTCACACACAAGTTCAAATAAGAATAGCTCATAATTGATCATTATCCAATGGAAAATTCCAACCAAACATCAGATTCTGATCACTGCTATTAGAGTAAATAGTGTGGGTTGTGGGGAGGGAAAGTCTGAAATGTAGTGCTGTTAATCACACGAGTGACAGTTGCATTCATACTGGGACTGGAAGTCTCTTTCACCCTTGCTTTCAGGGGGGAGAATTTTCTGTCCTGTCTTGCTTTGGACTGTAGTGACTCATGAAAATGGCAGCCCTCAGAGAGAGAGAGAGAGGGTGTAACCTTTTTTGCTGAGTGAAAGTGATGAGTGATTCTTCCCATCCCTGAAAATACATTGTATAAATAAGTAATAATGTAACATCTAAATTATGGGGCATCCTTTAAAGCATTTCAGAGAATCTTAAGTGTTTTCGTTGGTTGACAGAATGGACTTCCTGGTGGTGCCTTTATATAAAAAGCCAGTGTATATTAATGAAGGTTCAATTAAGCAAATAACATCTGTTTTAAAGAGGCATAAGGGAAAGAATAATTTTGTTTGTGTGTGTGTGT
The DNA here is from genome assembly GCA_003113815.1 of Sphenodon punctatus. Taxonomy (NCBI): domain Eukaryota; kingdom Metazoa; phylum Chordata; class Lepidosauria; order Sphenodontia; family Sphenodontidae; genus Sphenodon; species Sphenodon punctatus. Next base: position 575,627 of record QEPC01003301.1, read on the forward strand.
GTGTGTGTGTGTGTGTGTGTGTGTGTGTTTATATAACTGAAAACATTTGTTTTTCCAGTGGCAGGGAATTCTAGCCCTAAGGTGTGGGGTTTTCTTTAAGGTCTGCAAAGGGTCAGAGCGGATTTTGGTACTTAGTCACTTAAGCTAGTAACTGAAAGATTATTAACCTTATTCTTTCTGGGGGTGGTTTTGGTTTTATTTAAACCCTCAGTATTGTGATTCCCAAAGCTGTACTTCCTGCTAGTCGTTGGTCTAACATCAGTAAAATATGAACTTAAGTATCTGTGAGTCTTAAAGTCCTAATAAGAAAACTTTTCTGTCGAGTTGTGACACAACAGTTTTGACAGTGTCTCCCTGTATTTATTCTGTGGAGAGAAGTGATCAGTTTTTGAACCATTCATTTTAATTAACCTGGTTTGGTCCTTGAAAATGTGCAACTTTGCTTCAGGCTTGGAGCATGTTCTAGACTGCTTGCTGTAAGCCATAGCACAGGGTTTGCTAGCATTCTGAACTCAACCTGTAAAGGTGGTGGTGTGCACTCTGTACTTGAAGTACACTTTTTCAGCAATTCAGCTACCATTTTTCCACCCTACTCCCATGTTCATCAGAATTACAACTAACTGGTTAATGATCAAAAATCAGGGCAAACTCTTGCATACATTCTCTACTCCCTTGAAATGTAGGTGTTTTACAGCATGAGATATAAATCTGTATATTTCCGATCTATTCTCAACCTCTTTCATATTCAGGAAATTATATTTGTGAGCCAACGGTGTTGATGCAGTTCAGAGAAGCTAAGTTGTTTATCTGAGACAGTCGAGGCTAATTTGTGCATCAAGACTCAAAATTATTCATTATTTACCCAATTACATAGGAGGATTTTTGTTTTAATAAATTCTCTTTTAGCTTTCTGCCAGGATGGCTGCAAAGAAAAGCTTAAACGGGGTAGGGGTGAACTCTTCCCTCTCCTCACCACCCCAACCTCCTGCCCTCTTTCCCATATCATGACCTCTAGTGCACTTGCCTTGTGAACCCAGTCCCACACTCAGAGATAACTATATGAATGGAGAGTGGTGTAGTGAGTTCTGGCACTAAATTAGCTGCAAGTGTCTTCAAAGCCAGAGCTCTTAACCATTATCCAAAGCTTCCTTTCGTTTGAGTGAATAGGCCCTGTCTATCCCAGTTAAGATCTAATCAGGCCCTTATGTTTTAAGTGTTGAATGGGTCAGGTGCAAGTTTACACATTTATAGATTCTCTGCCTGCTCTAAGGTAAAGAGTGGCTGTAGATGTTTGGTGCTCTTTTGTGGTGTGTGGAGGGGAGGGGGAGTGGACCAGAGTACCATGAGTTGACTTTGTAGCCTCATCTGTCACATACTTGAGCCTGGAGGGTTTGAGGTCTGGTGTTGCTGGCTAATTCTCTTTTGTGGTGTTTCCTCAAGTGAAGTTGCATATAGCGCTGTTGGTGGATGGAATAGATACTCTTGGAGCATTTTGAAAAGTAACTGCTACAGCCATGTGTCAGATTCCTAGTATGTGATTTGAATTCTTGTATGTATTTGATCAGCAACCTTTTTTTCTCTGTCTCCCCTGATTAGATGAATTTGATGCTTATATCATTGTGTCCTTCGTCAATGCCACCCTGGTACTGTCTATCGGAGAGACTGTAGAGGAAGTGACAGATTCTGGATTCCTGGGTACCACCCCCACCTTATCCTGCTCATTGTTGGGGGATGACGCTTTGGTGCAAGTAAGGATGCCTTCACCACGTTTACATCCTTTCCCTTTATATCTGCCATTTTCCGCTCAGTCCAGAGTGAAGGCTGTTTCAGTTTTCCCTTGGTCCATCATGCTGTTTCACAAGTTTATCCAGCATGGGTTTATGGGAGTGTGGTACTGCTAACCAAAGTTAGTTGTCCTCAGCAACATTGGACTTAACCTGGATTCTTATCCCCATTTCTCCATGAGTAGGGGTTAGAACTTGGTGGTTCCTTGCTGTTAGTCCTTGAGTTGTTTCAATAGACCATATGTGATTCTTCGCTGTAATGCAATCAAGGTATTGTCTCCAGCTTCCAGATTGTCATGTAGCAGAAGTCTGGTGTTGTCTAGAACAGTGGTTATCAGAACATTTTAGACTGTGCCCCTTTCCTTTGTCTGTAGTACTTCACACACACTCCTTTAACACACACACATTTACCTACCCCCTCCCCCCCCATAACTACAGTAACCCATAACTCGAGATATTTCCAAAATAGCACCAACTTACCCATGCCTGGAATATGAAATTCGCTTTCTTGTTGCAGAAGTGGGCAGGGCAGCTACCATTTTGGAAAGTCCCCTTATCTCAGCCAGAACTGAGCTAGAAGTTTGGCAGCTATATTTCTTCTCTTGTGCATGTGCACACACACCCATCACTGGATGCTTTCTGTTCCCTCCACTTTGAGAACTGCTTGTCTAGAATGCCCAGCCTTCCAGTCACTGTCAAGAGGAAAGAATAGTTAATGCTGTAGCTATTCCTGAGTAAGAATGACAAGGGAGTTGGACAGCATGGGGGCCAACAAGTTCACGTTATTTTTATATTCCTTTAGGTTTATCCAGATGGCATCCGGCACATCAGGGCAGATAAGCGAGTGAATGAGTGGAAAACACCAGGGAAGAAAACCATTGTCAAGTGTGCTGTGAACCAGAGACAAGTGGTGATAGCGCTCACTGGAGGCGAACTGGTCTACTTTGAGATGGACCCAGTACGTTGATCTAAAACTGCAGAGTGGTCATAGGGGTCAGATGCTGGGTGTCAGCTTCAGAAAAGACTGCACCTCAGGTCTTGACAGAGGGGGATTCACTATAGCAATGGTTCTGAAAATTTTGTCGACACCCCATTTTGAGATCTAAATATAATTCCAGGACACCAATAAAGATGTGCAAAGCATAGCAGATATCCAAGAGGGGAGACACCTGGGGAACCTCTGCACTTGGGGGACATTTTTTTATAGAACATGTCCTGTGTGTAAACCTCAGAAATATTTACTATGGGTAGATGAATATGGATAGATAGAGCACCAAAGATGGGGTTTTGGATGAGCAACCAAACCTCGCAAGCCTAGATCTTGGTCAAGAGATGAATGCTATTTGTTAAGGTTTGTCTGCAAGAGGCCTGTAACCTAACCCAGGTATGTTTTCTGACTGAGCCCCTTGAGTTTGGGCCAGTTCTGACCCTTAATCCAGGGAAGCACCATCCCTTGAGAGTGCTGTGATGTCATAATGTTCTACAAAGGGCAGAGCCACATCTGAAAGGGGTTAGAGTCCCTTTGCTCTGCCCCCTTTCTGATGTAACTACATCCCTTACAGCCAAGTGGGGGTGGTTAAGTGGTAGGAGAATCTCCTTGGCCTGTTCCCTTCAGATATGGTCCTGCCCCGTGAAGTGTTGTGACATCATAGCACTCGGGGATTAGGTAGAGGCTCCATCTAGAACTGGGCAGGACTAGTCTAGGTCCAGAAGAGCCTAGCTGCATCATGCTAGGGTTGGACTGTTCAGGCTGGAAATTGCAGGGATCTGCAATGGCGGATTGCTCTGATTTTTAACTGAATTGGTTTGGTTTAACTCGACTGAATTAAGCCTACATGTTGTTAATTTGAATTGTTGTCTTATTCTGGATTGTGGCCTAGTTTAAGCAGGTTTCTTACGAAGATTAGGCAGACGGGAATAAATCACTCAGTACAAAGTAAGATGGGCTACATAGAGCTGTTTATCCATATTGATTGATCCAGTTTAAATTCAGATGGCTTGTTAATGTAGGGAAAAAAATCTGTGTAGATAGGTCGATACCCATCTTAAACCTACCTGATACTGGTCTACACAGAAGTGCTGAAAGTGGGAGATGTATGGGAACTTCCCCAGAACCCCCTTTCCTCCCCCCAGATCCAGTTTGGGTTATAAATGAAGGTCCTGCTGGGCTTGTCTGCCCCAGTAGCCCCCACCCCCAAATCTCCTGACTGATAATCCCTTTTTGTCTGTCCTTTCCAGTCAGGACAGCTGAATGAGTACACCGAGAGGAAAGAGATGTCAGCTGATGTGGTGTGTATGAGCTTGGCCAATGTGCCCCCTGGGGAGCAGCGCTCCCGTTTCCTTGCTGTTGGGCTGGTGGACAACACTGTCAGAATCATTTCACTCGACCCTTCAGTGAGTATTTCCGAGATCTGCTTGTAACTTCTGTGACTGATGTGAAGTCTTCATTCGTATGGGCACTAGAGTTCAGTCATTTGCCTCATGCATTGCTGTGACTTCCATAATCAGTTGAGAAGCATACTGCTATAGAGTCAACATCATAGTATCTGCCTCAATATGCAGCATCCATTTTTGACAATATTTATGTTTCCTTGGCCCATAGATATGGACATGTTAATGCCAGCAAAATGCACAAGTAAGTGCTTCTTGTTGGTTCTCTGGCCCTAAAATATGTTGGTATGTGAAATTAAGTTAAAGGTTTACTAATGGGTTTGTAAGAGAAATGCTAAGAAACTTAGTAAATAAGTGAATTAGGTTGAAGCCTCCAACATCTGCTCTTACCTGTGCACCACGTACATTTCTCCCTCTGTCTCCTGTCAGTGATCCGTTGGGTAGCTCTACGGATGACCTTCAGGAGGCAGAAGGAAATTAAAGTCCTTTTGCGCATGCATGGAGCTGCCCCCCTCCATCTTGCCTCAGTCTTTTCTTCTGCCTTCGGCCGCGAATCGCAGCTTCTCCAGCAGGATTCCTAAAAGGACAGCAGTTATTTCAGGGCTGTTCGAGCCCCATTGAGAGCGGGGCTATAGGGCGGCGAGTTCTTTCCCTCTCTGGGTGACAGGGAGGCTCGCACACGCCAGGCAGGTTGCCACGCAAAGTGCCGGGGAGCAGAACGGAGTCGGGGATTTCGGCAGCTGCCCATCCCCGGCGGTTAGACTCGGTGGCGTCCGGTTAACAAGTCTCCCCCCGCTCAGGGTCCTGACACCGCTTGGCGGGGGTCGGGCCAGGCCGCTTCAGACCTCATTCCCCCTCCTCCCAAAAGAGGGCACAGAGGTCACAGGCTGGTGGACCGTGCCAATCAGCGCCACCACAGGAAGGGCGCCTACCAGAGGGGGACATGATGGCCAGGATGGATAAAATTCTGGTAGCGCTGGAGCGCTTAACTGAGGTACAGGGGAAAGTGGCCCCACCCAACCTCTCCGGTCCCCTCCACAAGAGTCAGGGGTGGGAAAGACCCCGCTTCCGGATTTCTTCCCCCCCCTCAGAAATCCAGGGTGGGAAAAAGCCCTTCAGGCCCTGGAAAGGGGTAGGGGGGGGGAAAGAGCCTTGGTAAGGGAAAGGCAAGGAGCCCAAGCGCCCTCTAGGGGGGACCCTTAGCAAGCTTGCTCAATTCCCCTCAGCTTTCAGAAGGGAACAGTGAGGAGGAGCCCCAGCCTAAGAGGCCAAGACCTCATGCACAGGCAACCTTGGCTTCGGATTCGGATCATGATTCAGATCAGGATTGGGAGGACATAGAGGAGTTGGTGCCACAAGGCCTGACTCAGGACTCCGACAGTGACAGACAGTTTCCTCTGCAATTTAAATCTGAATTTATGGCCCAGGTGGCAAAAACACTACAGTTAGTGGAAAAGCTCTCAAAGGATGCATCCTCCAACTCGCAGGAGGAGGGGGAGTGTGTTTACATCCCCTCTGTGCATGGGAAGGACTCTGGTTTCCCATTGGATAAGGCCTTTGAGAGAGTGATTTTAAATAAATGGAAATTTCCAGAGAAGAGTCAGAGAATGAACAAGACCCAGGCTTCTCTGTACTCATTGTCTAGAAAGAAGGAACCCCTCCTAAAGAACCCCAAGGTTGATGCGGCAGCAGTTTCCCTAGCCAAACAGACTGTGTTTCCTACTGAAGGGGACTGTTACCCCCAAGGACTCCACCGATAGATCAGTGGAGAATACCCTACGCAGGGGCCTGGAGTACTCTTCTACAGCACTGAGGATTAGCCTTATTTCATCCTGTGTTGCCAGGGCTCTGCTGGCCTGGATGCAGGAGGCCCAGGACCCGAACATATCAGATAGAAGGGCACAGGTGCTGTCAGCACGCATTAATTTGGCCACGGCATTCCTGGCAGATTCTACAATGGATTCCATGACCTGGGCCGCCAGAACAGTAGCTACTTCAGTTTCAGCCAGGCGCAAGCTGTGGCTTAGGTATTGGGAGGGTGACACCATAGCAAAGAACTTTCTCGCAGCTGCCCCTTATAAGGGTTTTTAATTGTTTGGGGTCTGTCTGGAGAAAGTGTTGGCGGATGCCAATGATAAATCAAAGCAAAAGAACCTGCAGCAGATGCGCTCCAAAAAGAGTTTTTTCCGTGGCCCTAGCTATAGGCCTAAAGGGGCATATGGTTCAGGTTTCGGGGTTTTCAAAAGATTTCAGGAGCAGCCCAGATATGATCAGCCCGGCCACTTTGCACCCCGCAGAGGTGGCAGGAGCCAGGGTTTCAGACACGACAAGCAGAGAGCAAAAGGATTCTCTCAGGGCCCCCAAAAGCAGGAAGCATGACTATTCCGGGGAGTTAGAGGTAGGAGGCAGGCTGCAGTGTTTTCAGATGTTTGGGGTCAGTCAGTCTCCGATGCCTGGGTTCTAGAGTGTGTGACCAAAGGTTACAAGATAGAATTCAGAGCGAACCCAAGAAACAGCTTCATGGTCTCTCCAAGATCAGGGTGTGTAGAGAAACACCTGGCCATGATGCAGGAGGTGCAGAGGCTCAGCTCGATCAGGGAAATAAAGCCAGTTCCCCCAAACCAGCGGGGTCTTGGCTTGTACTCTGCTGTTTCTGGTAGCAAAGAAGTCAGGCTCCTGGCGGGCAGTCTTGAACTTAAAACGACTGAACAGGGTTGTAAGATCCCAGAAGTTCAAAATGGAGACGTGTCGTCAATCTGCCAGAGCATTAGGGCAGGGGATTGGCTTGCATCACGCATCTCTGAGATCTAGGATCTGTATTCCTATTTGGGAACCCCACCGTCAGTGGCTTCGATTTTGCTACCAGGGGGCCCACTTCCAGTTCAGGGCCCTCCCCTTTGGACTCTCCGAGGACCTTCACCAAGGTGTTAGTTCCGTTGGTGGCGAACCTTCAGAAGGAGGGAATTCATGTGTATCTGTACCTTGACGACCTTCTGGTGCGTGCCCAGGAACGAGACAAATTCCAGAGAGACCTGATCAGAATCTCCCAGTACTTGGAGGAACACGACTTCTTAATAAGCTGGGACAAGAGTCACCTCGAATCTTCTCACACAGTAGAGCACCTCAGAGTGTGGCTAGATACGAGCTTAGGAACCGCATACATACCAGTCAACAGACGAGAGGATCAGAGCGCAAATCCAACTTCTAAAACACCAAACGAAGGCAAGGCTGAAGGATCTAGCCCAACTACTGGTATCCTGCACCAAACAAGTACAGTGGGCTCTTTTCCACCTTCGTTGCAGCAGCTGCTGCGTCCTATGCAGCTAGAGCTCACCAGAGGACTCAATCCTTGGGTCAGGATACCAGGAAGTTTCCCAAAGTCAGTGTCCTGGTGGTTAGACCCAGCAACCTTCGAGATGGGCATTCCATTAGGGGAACCAGATCGGATAGTCATCACGACAGACGTAAGCNGGGGAGCAGAACGGAGTCGGGGATTTCGGCAGCTGCCCATCCCCGGCGGTTAGACTCGGTGGCGTCCGGTTAACAAGTCTCCCCCCGCTCAGGGTCCTGACACCGCTTGGCGGGGGTCGGGCCAGGCCGCTTCAGACCTCATTCCCCCTCCTCCCAAAAGAGGTCACAGAGGTCACAGGCTGGTGGACCGTGTCAATCAGCGCCACCACAGGAAGGGCGCCTACCAGAGGGGGACATGATGGCCAGGATGGATAAAATTCTGGTAGCGCTGGAGCGCTTAACTGAGGTACAGGGGAAAGTGGCCCCACCCAACCTCTCCGGTCCCCTCCACAAGAGTCAGGGGTGGGAAAGACCCCGCTTCCGGATTTCTTCCCCCCCCTCAGAAATCCAGGGTGGGAAAAAGCCCTTCAGGCCCTGGAAAGGGGTAGGGGGGGGGAAAGAGCCTTGGTAAGGGAAAGGCAAGGAGCCCAAGCGCCCTCTAGGGGGGACCCTTAGCAAGCTTGCTCAATTCCCCTCAGCTTTCAGAAGGGAACAGTGAGGAGGAGCCCCAGCCTAAGAGGCCAAGACCTCATGCACAGGCAACCTTGGCTTCGGATTCGGATCATGATTCAGATCAGGATTGGGAGGACATAGAGGAGTTGGTGCCACAAGGCCTGACTCAGGACTCCGACAGTGACAGACAGTTTCCTCTGCAATTTAAATCTGAATTTATGGCCCAGGTGGCAAAAACACTACAGTTAGTGGAAAAGCTCTCAAAGGATGCATCCTCCAACTCGCAGGAGGAGGGGGAGTGTGTTTACATCCCCTCTGTGCATGGGAAGGACTCTGGTTTCCCATTGGATAAGGCCTTTGAGAGAGTGATTTTAAATAAATGGAAATTTCCAGAGAAGAGTCAGAGAATGAACAAGACCCAGGCCTCTCTGTACTCATTGTCTAGAAAGAAGGAACCCCTCCTAAAGAACCCCAAGGTTGATGCGGCAGCAGTTTCCCTAGCCAAACAGACTGTGTTTCCTACTGAAGGGGACTGTTACCCCCAAGGACTCCACCGATAGATCAGTGGAGAATACCCTACGCAGGGGCCTGGAGTACTCTTCTACAGCACTGAGGATTAGCCTTATTTCATCCTGTGTTGCCAGGGCTCTGCTGGCCTGGATGCAGGAGGCCCAGGACCCGAACATATCAGATAGAAGGGCACAGGTGCTGTCAGCACGCATTAATTTGGCCACGGCATTCCTGGCAGATTCTACAATGGATTCCATGACCTGGGCCGCCAGAACAGTAGCTACTTCAGTTTCAGCCAGGCGCAAGCTGTGGCTTAGGTATTGGGAGGGTGACACCACAGCAAAGAACTTTCTCGCAGCTGCCCCTTATAAGGGTTTTTAATTGTTTGGGGTCTGTCTGGAGAAAGTGTTGGCGGATGCCAATGATAAATCAAAGCAAAAGAACCTGCAGCAGATGCGCTCCAAAAAGAGTTTTTTCCGTGGCCCTAGCTATAGGCCTAAAGGGGCATATGGTTCAGGTTTCGGGGTTTTCAAAAGATTTCAGGAGCAGCCCAGATATGATCAGCCCGGCCACTTTGCACCCCGCAGAGGTGGCAGGAGCCAGGGTTTCAGACACGACAAGCAGAGAGCAAAAGGATTCTCTCAGGGCCCCCAAAAGCAGGAAGCATGACTATTCCGGGGAGTTAGAGGTAGGAGGCAGGCTGCAGTGTTTTCAGATGTTTGGGGTCAGTCAGTCTCCGATGCCTGGGTTCTAGAGTGTGTGACCAAAGGTTACAAGATAGAATTCAGAGCGAACCCAAGAAACAGCTTCATGGTCTCTCCAAGATCAGGGTGTGTAGAGAAACACCTGGCCATGATGCAGGAGGTGCAGAGGCTCAGCTCGATCAGGGAAATAAAGCCAGTTCCCCCAAACCAGCGGGGTCTTGGCTTGTACTCTGCTGTTTCTGGTAGCAAAGAAGTCAGGCTCCTGGCGGGCAGTCTTGAACTTAAAACGACTGAACAGGGTTGTAAGATCCCAGAAGTTCAAAATGGAGACGTGTCGTCAATCTGCCAGAGCATTAGGGCAGGGGATTGGCTTGCATCACGCATCTCTGAGATCTAGGATCTGTATTCCTATTTGGGAACCCCACCGTCAGTGGCTTCGATTTTGCTACCAGGGGGCCCACTTCCAGTTCAGGGCCCTCCCCTTTGGACTCTCCGAGGACCTTCACCAAGGTGTTAGTTCCGTTGGTGGCGAACCTTCAGAAGGAGGGAATTCATGTGTATCCGTACCTTGACGACCTTCTGGTGCGTGCCCAGGAACGAGACAAATTCCAGAGAGACCTGATCAGAATCTCCCAGTACTTGGAGGAACACGACTTCTTAATAAGCTGGGACAAGAGTCACCTCGAATCTTCTCACACAGTAGAGCACCTCAGAGTGTGGCTAGATACGAGCTTAGGAACCGCATACATACCAGTCAACAGACGAGAGGATCAGAGCGCAAATCCAACTTCTAAAACACCAAACGAAGGCAAGGCTGAAGGATCTAGCCCAACTACTGGTATCCTGCACCAAACAAGTACAGTGGGCTCTTTTCCACCTTCGTTGCAGCAGCTGCTGCGTCCTATGCAGCTAGAGCTCACCAGAGGACTCAATCCTTGGGTCAGGATACCAGGAAGTTTCCCAAAGTCAGTGTCCTGGTGGTTAGACCCAGCAACCTTCGAGATGGGCATTCCATTAGGGGAACCAGATCGGATAGTCATCACGACAGACGTAAGCCTGGCGGGATGGAGGGCCCACATGGGAGCCACATCGGTTCAGGGGTCGTGGTCAGACCTGGACAGGAAGCAGTGCATCAGTGTCCTAGAGCTGAGAGCGATCCGCTTAGCACTGCAGCAGTTGGCTCAGAACGTCAACAGTGCTCACGTGCTAGCGTATACGGACAATATAGCCACGAAGGCATATGTAAACCACCAGGGAGGCTCCAGATCCAGTCAGTTGCAACAGGAGTCAGACTGTTCACATGGGCCCAAAGCAATGTGAAATCGCTGAAGGCGCTACACATAAGGGGATCCTAGAATGTTCAGGCGGATTGGCTAAGTCGCCAGACCCTGGACCCGCACGAATGGCAACTACATCCAGAGGTGTTCCAGAGCATCATCAGGAGGTTTGGGTGTCCAGTAATTGACCTCTTTGTGTAGAAAGCCAATAGACATCTGAGCCGCTTCATGTTAAAGACAAGGGACCACTCGGCAGAGGCAGTGGATGCTCTCAGCCAGAGATGGCCAAGGGGGCATTTCCACCGACGCTTCTGCTGTCCGGGACAGTGGCCAAGATCATCAGAGAGAGGGCACGGGTGATCCTGGTAGCACCATGGTGGCCAAGACAACCTTGGTTTTCAGACCTGGTGGAGCTGAGCCGGGAAGAACCGATGATTCTGCCCTTAAATCCGGATTTACTGTCACAGGGCCCGTTGGTCTGCGACAGCATCTCCGTCTTAAAACTGACAGCATGGCCCTTGAATCTGCAGCTTTGAAAAAAGCGGGGTATTCAGATGCAATTTTAACTACCCTTCAGCAAGCTAGGAGACCTGTCACCAGGAAGTCTTACAGGGCTACCTGGAAGGTGTTTTCCCTCTGGGCAGGGGACAGGGGGATAGACCCATGTCTCGCAGGAGTTCAGGTTATTCTTCAGTTTTTACAGGAGGGGTTGGATAAGGGGTTGAGACCAAACACGTTGACTTGCCAGTCTGCAGCCATTGGCTTTGTTCTGCAGTCCCTGTCAAATAAAAGGATCTTCCCGCATAGACATATCAGACAATTTTTGAGGGTGGCTAGAAATATCAGTCTGCCTATAGTTCATAGATGCCCCTCTTGGAGTCTCAGTCTAGTTCTGGATGCCCTGACTAGGGCCCCCTTTGAAACTCTTAAACTCGTGTCCCTTTATCTACTGTCCCTGAAGGTAGTATTCCTGGTGGCAGTCACATCCGCTCGGAGGGTATCCGAGCTGGGTGCTGTCCATGGAGGACAACTTTTGTTCCTTCCAAAAACAATAGGTTACCCTCCGGGTGGACGACACATTTATACCAAAGGTAAATTTGTTTTTCCATAGGTTTCATGACATTATTTGACCATCGTTTTGTCCTAGACCGTCTCATCCGACAGAAAAGGTGTGGCACATCTTGGACGTCAGAAGGACCATAAAGATCTATTTGAACAGGACTAGGGGATTCAGAACCACTTCGGCCCTGTTCGTTAATATTAGACCCAGGTACGAAGGAAAGAAGGCTTTAATCTCAAAGTGGGTTGGCAGTGTATTATAGAGGCTTACAGAGCCAAGAACAAGGTGCCTCCCTTACAAATGTGGGCGCATTCCGTGTGCAGTGCGGCTACTACTTATGCCTTCAAATCAAGAGCTTCTTATGATGAGATATGCAGGGCAGCCACCTGGTCTTCCCTGCATACTTTTGTAAAACATTATAAGCTCGACCTGTTTAGATCTGCCCAGGTGGCTTTTGGCAGGAGGGTTTTGCAGGCAGTTCTGGAGTCTCCCAGGGCTGTTTGCTCCTACCCGTAGGGTATTGGGCTTGGGTACATACCAACGGATCACTGACAGGAGACAGAGGGAGAAACAAAAATTGGTCACCTACCTTGGTGAATTTGTTTCTTCTCTGTCATAATGTCAGTGATCCGGCCCTCCCTGTCAAACAGCACTGGTCAGATAGGGAAGTGGCATATGGGGTACCTTGTTTTTCTTCAGTGTTTGGTTAAGTTAGCAGTTTGGGAAAGTTAGGGGAAGCAAGTTTTCCATATTCACTTTATTATAGACTCCAGGTGAACTGTGGGGGGCTCACTAATGGATGTGTTAAGCAGTTTTAACAGTGTGGAGACGTTCCTCGGCTTGGTTAAGAACTGAGGCAAGATGGCGGGGGCAGCTCCACGCATACGCAAAAGGACTTTAATTTCCTTCTTCCTCCTGACAGTCATCCGTAGAGCTACCCAACGGATCACTGACAGTATGACAGAGAAGAAACAAATTCACCAAGGTAGGTGACCAATTTTTGTGTACCCAGTGCTGGGATGCTATTGACCATGTGAGATCATAGCACTCATCTTGTCCAAGTATTCCTGTGGTGGCATCCTAGGGAAGAGGTTTCCTTCTCCAAAGGCAATGGTGAGAGATGGGTGATGTAGGGTAAAGTACTGCTATTGTCTTCGAGTGAGTGAATGAATAATTTTTATTGTCTAGCCATAGGCCATTACAAATTGCACCCCAATACAAATTTACAACCAAAATAAACATACAGTATTATGCTACCGGCACAATAACTCAGAGATTACCACAATAACCCATCTATTATAGATTCACCTGGGCTCTTCGTTTCTTGACTGCAACCGCCAGAAACTTTACCACCGCTAATGTAATGCATGGATATTTATCCGACAGGAGTACCTGCCTGCATATAATGATTCACATCTCTACCCAAGTGTCAGTTAATAATGGAGAAAATGAAATGTTTACGGTAATCAGAATAGAATTCACACCCTAACAGGATATACACAACAGGACTCTACCTCTCCTAAATTGCAAGGACAAAACCAATTATGATAGGGCATCCCCTTATAACAGCCCTCTAGTACAACCGACGGAAATGCATTTAATCTAATTCTGACAAAAAGTTTAAAAAATGTTTATTCAAAGAGGATTTCAAGTAGGGCATTACTTCAGGTATTACATTCATGATTAAAGAATAGTGGACCGAAGCTGACAGATTGTAAGCCCTAGGGGCAGAGACCATGTCTATTTTATTACTTTGTAAAGTGCCAGGTACACTGCTGGCGCTATATAAATGTTTGTTAATAATAATAATAAATAATAATAATAAAGCCATTAGAAACTCATTGCAATGGGTTTATTGGCATATGAAGCAAAATGGATTTCAAATGCAGGTGCTGTGGCCGGCCAGGGTCCCCTGGGCTGAGAAATTGGGGAGTTGTGGTCTTTTCTGACATTAGGATGTGGCCAGCTGTACAGAGAGAACTGGCAGACCTATCCTTGGAATCCGCCTATACGCTCATAGGGTGACACATGCACACAGTGGGGTTTCTGTGTAGTCAAAATACCTCCGGTTTACAAGAAGAGTTAAGGCTTTTGCAAATTTCGTCTTTCAGGCCAATCCTCTTCCTTTGCAGGTCGGGGGCAACACTGAAGCTGGGGACAGGAGGGTGTGAGCTGGCCCCTAACCCCCTTTGTTTCCTTTTTAAGAAAGAGAGAACTTAGGAGTCCTGGCTCCCACCTCTTCTCCCCGTGTAATCTACCTGGTTCCAACCATTTAACAGAGAACTTGGGATTCCCGGCTTCCAGCCTCTCCACCTCACTGTAATCCAGTAGACTGCACTCCCTTCACAAGCAACTCAATAGTCCTGGTTCCTAGCTTGTTCTCCTCTCCCCTGCTCAGCTCTCAACCTTGTAACAGACAACACAGAAGTCCAGGGTCCAAGTTGCCCCTCTAACCCTCTAGCTCCCACTCCCCTNTAAAGTGCCAGGTACACTGCTGGCGCTATATAAATGTTTGTTAATAATAAATAATAATAACTAGCTGCTAATAGCGCTGTTGGCCTGGCAAGCCATATCCAACACTCAGTCTAACTTAGCTCGTTTAAAGCCCAGAGAAAGCAAAAAAAAAAACAGAAGAAAAACCCAGGGACTGTATTTTAGTTGAAGCACCAGCAAAAACCAATTACTAAGCCTTTTATCTTGTAGGATTAGTAGCATAATTGGAGCAGCCAAAAAAACACAACAGACTAAGCCAGTAACAGGTGATTAAACACCAAGCCCTGGCCATAATCGCAGGGCAGCCAGATTCTAGGCGTAAAATTACATTAGAGAAACAGCAGGGGACTAACAGCAAAGTCCTTAAAAATTTGAACTGTACAACTGCCAAATCAAAGCCCAGAGCTGGGGCCCATATAATAGCTGTGATAAGCGTTTGACTCTCCTCTTTGGTTCTGCAAAAATGTGCGTTTTCTCACTTGGGCAAGTGCAGCCTGTATATGCATATTCCAACTGCCAGAAGTCTGGAGTATCACGTTCAGATACTGATATGATTTTACTTGCTCAATTTGATGCCCTGCCATATACCAGTTATGCATAGTACGCTTTTTGGAGAAGAAAACTACTTCTGTTTCATCATAGTTTACACACAAAAAAAACAAATTTCCAAAAAAGAATCTAATGCTTTCTCCTTGGGGGTCCTCCTGGACAGCCAGCCTTAACAGTAGGGTAGATCCCGCCATCATCCAGTAGGAGGCAGACATAATGATTTTTACCCGGAGACTCAGGGATCTTCCTTGCTCCAGTTGTTCGTCTGCCTTCAACCTAGTAGGAAGCAGGCGAGCTGCCTCCTCGAAGACCTTGGCAGCAAAGAAGAAAACCAAGCATTAACAGAGCTCTAGGTGCCAGGGGAGGAGAAATTCCCCCCCTGTTCAGGTACTGAGCACAATACCGGGACCCTTCCCTTTCCTACGGGCAGGGGAGTCCCGAGGAGCGGGGGGAACACCCTTCCTGGGAGGCGGCCCGAATCGGGATCTCCCAACCCGCTGGGCCCCAGAAGCAGACAGCCCCCGCCGTGGCAGGCAGCCCGGCTAGGCTGAACCCTGATCGCACGACCCGACCACGAGCAGGTAGGGAAAGAGCGCTCCGGGGGAGGGAGCTAAGGTCGGGACCACTGGGGAGGCCTGAATCCCTGTCCTCTTCTCCCCTCCTAACCCCGCCCGGTCACTGACGAAGGGGGGAGAGCCGCCGGCACAGCTGGGGTGCCTTGCGCCGCCACCTCCATTCAGCGCACTGGCAAGCTCCAAAGGGGCCTTGCGCCGCTGCCGCCACTCCGCGTGCCGCTTGTCTGGGGTCCTTAGCTACCCCCTCTCCTCCCTCCCACGCGGGCGGGAATGGGGACAGGAGCGCTTGGGCGGCGAAGGGTTAAGCGGCTTAGAGCGGCCTTCCAGAGGGGGATGCCCGCGCAGGCGCAAAGGAAAACGCGCCAACAAACCGTTCTTCCCCGCCCACTCATTCCCCGCCGCGGTAGGAGAGACACAGTGTTCCCTGTCTCCCGGTGCGGCTAGGCCTGAAGGCAAGTTCTCAAAATGTCGGCCAGAAAGAAAACAACGGCCACGGAAACGGCGGCCTCAGAGGGGCGAGGAAGATCAGTAAGCCCCGCACGCCTCACTCCTCCCCCTCCCCCGGACCCACATATGATGGTCCTGCAGCAGATCCTGGCGGAGCTCAAGCACTCACGCTCCCCTCAGAGGCCAAAGGGATCAGCCGACAAGGGCAGTTCCAAGGAGGTAGGAAAGGGAAAAGCTCCCAGGCCCAAGCGCCCACACAGGGCTGCACAGCCTCCGCATTCCCCAACCTCTGGAGAGGAAAATTCAGAGGAGGTCATGTATGTCTCCTCCTCGGACGAAGGGGGATGCAAGAGGAAGAAGCAGCCCCGCAAACAGAACAGGGAAAGGTCCTCCCCAGTAAATACAGAAGAGGAGGAGGAAGAAGAAGCTCAGAACCTAGAGGGAAGAGATGAGGAGCAGGAATCAGGAGAGGAAGCAGTCTCCTCTCCTCCAGAAGAAGGGGAACTTGAGGACACTGAAATAGAGGCCTCAACTGACCCAGATATACAATTCCCCATAAAATACAGGGACCAGATCCTGGAACAGGTGGTTAGAGCATTAAAGCTGCAACAAAAAAAGGAGAAACATGAGTCCTCGGACTCTTCAGAGGAGGAGGGGGGGGCAAGGGAGTACATACCCAGAGCCAGGGTCAGAGACAAGGGTATGGTTCTCAATAAAGCATATGAGAGAATCATAAAAAAGGAATGGCAACAGCCTAACAAGTTGTTCAAGCTGAACAAGGCGCAACACTCCCTATATTCCTTAACCAAGCGTAAGGAAGCTCTGCTGGCCATACCTAAAGTGGATGCAGCAGCTGCATCGTTGGCAAGAAATTCAGCGTTCCCCACAGAGGGAGAGGTGTTTCCCGGCGATCCCACAGATAAAGGGATAGAGTAATCTACGAAGAAATTTTGAGCAATCAGCGGCAGTATTAAAAATGGCAACCCTAACATCATACTTTGCCAGGGCACTGATGACCTGGGTCAAGAGGGCCAGAGATCCCAAGGTTTTATTGAAAATGACCAGGATTTTATCCACCAGGATTCAGTTGGCATACGCGTTCATCGCAGACTCTTCTACAGACATGCTGCGATGGACAGCAAGAGCAATGGCCTCCAGTGTGGCAGCAAGACGCCGCCTGTGGCTTTACTCATGGAAAGGGGACCCCACGGCAAAAAACACCTTGGTGGGGGACGCCTTCCAGGGATCGAAACTCCTTGGAGTATGCCTGGATAAAGTGCTTACAGATGCCACAGACAAATCAAAAAAGCAGACACTGCAAAGTGTAGGCGTCGTGAAGAAAAATTTTCGTTCATTCGACGCACGCCAAAATCAGGGAAGTACCAGATGCCCTTTCTTCCCTAACAGAGGACGCCAAAACAAATATAGACCTAGGTGGAACAAACAGAAGGGACAAAATCCCAGAAATAAGCAGCACCAGGAGCGCAACAAATGAGACTCCTGACTACCAGTCCATTACGAACCAACAAAGACTAGGGGGCAGGCTCCAAAAATTCGCACTCACGTGGAGAAGTACCATTCAAGACTCATGGGTCATTCAGACAATTCAGAGGGGATATTCCATAGAATTCGACCGCTACCCCCAAAGCTTCTATTCTGTCTCTCCAAAATCAAAAAAACCCAAAAAACAGATGGCCATGACCACAGAAATCGAGAGACTTTTCACAATCGGGGCCATAGAACAGGTCCCTCAGAACCAGCAGGGATCAGGACTATATTCAACTCTTTTCTTAGTCCCGATGAAGTCGGACGAGTGGAGAGCCGTGCTCAACTTAAAATGTCTGAACAAATTCATCAAAATGAGAAAATTTAAAATGGAGACCCTGCAATCCATCAGGATAGCAATAAACAAGGAAGAGTGGCTGACATCAGTGGACCTCAAGGAGGCCTACTTACATGTCCCAATACTGCCGAATCACAGACAATGGCTGAGATTCAGATACGATCACCGTCCCTGGCAGTACAAGGCCCTTCCATTTGGCCTAGCCACGGCTCCTCGAACTTTCACCGAAATCTTGATCCCGCTCGTGGCGAACCTAAGAAAGGAGGGGATCAAGATTCATCCATACCTGGACGACATATTTGTACGCTCACCGTCGCACGAGCAAGCAATGAGACACACCTCCAGGGTGATAACTTACTTGCAGGAACACGGGTTCTTGATAAATTTCAAGAAGAGTCATCTAAACCCAGTCCAATCCCTCGAACATCTGGGGGTGGTAATAGACACTCGATCATACGAAATTTTCCTCAGTCACCAGAGACAACAGAACCTCCTAGATCTTATCCAGCAGATAGTCCTGAGACGCAAGTCCCGATTGAAGGAACTAGCCAGCCTCCTAGGAAACATGATCTACTGCATGGGAATTGTGAGATGGGCCAGAGTCCACACCAGGCCACTACAGCACCTTCCAAGACCCTGGCAGGACCAACTCACACAAGGAGAAAATCCCTGGGTACCTGTACCGGAAATAGTCAAGAACTCCTTCCAGTGGTGGTCTCTCAAAGGGAGACTCAGTGCAGGGATCCCTGTGATGGACCCACACAGAATCACAATTACGACGGACGTGAGCCTCCACGGATGGGAAGCGCACGCGCAGAACAGAGGGAAATGGCTAACATGGGAAAAGAGACATCACATGAACTGGCTGGAACTGAGAGCAGTATACCTGGCATTGAGGGAGCTCTCCCCATGGATCAAGGGAAAGCATGTAGCTGTGTACACAGACAACACAGTAGCAAAGGCTTATATAAACCACCAGGGAGGATCGAGATCAGCAGCCCTTCACCAACAGGCAGCACTCCTAATCAGTTAGGCAGAGACAAACCTGAGGTCTATCAGAGCCATACACATCCCAGGCATAAGGAACACCCAAGCCGACTGATTGAGCAGGGAGACGATAGACCCGGGGGAATGGTCGCTACACCCAGCGACGTTCCAAACCATAGTCGAGACATTCGGAATGCCAATAATGGATCTGTTTGCATCACCGACCAACGCAAAGACAAAAAGATTCATAACCAGGTTTCCACATCCTCAGGCAGAAGATTTCGACGCCATGAATCACATGTGGCTGCGAGGACTTCTGTATGCCTTCCCGCCCTTTTCTCTGATCCACAGCGCAGAACTGATCCTAATAACTCCATACTGGCTGCGCCGGCCTTGGCTCGCAGATCTGTTAGAACTAACAATGGAACATCCGTTCAGCCTTCCTTGCAGACAGGACATTCTATCACAGGGACCGATCCTACACAAAGATCCATCAGGACTAAAACTAACAGCCTGGAGATTGAGAGGGAAGTCTTTAGTCAGCTAGGCTACACTCAACAGGTCCAAAACACTGTGCTCCAGTCTAGGCGACTGGCAACCAAGCGTATTTACCAAAGCACATGGACTCGTTTTGCGGGGTGGTGCCAAGAGAGGGGTCTGAGACCAGACAAAGCCTCTGTTAAGACAATTTTGGAATTTCTACAGTTAGGATTGGACAGAGGCTTAAAGCCCAATTCCTTAATTAGACAGGTGGCAGCTATAGGAAGTGTAATTGGCACAGTGAGGGGTGAAAGAATATCTATGCACCCTCACATTGTTCGTTTTCTCAAAGCCGCAAGAATTATTTCTCCTCCGGTTAGACATCGTTTCCCAACATGGGACTTAAATTTAACGTTAAAAGCACTGACTAGCATCCCTTTTGAACCTCTAGATGAGGTATCATTGTTTTATTTGTCTTTAAAGACGCCTTTCTTAATAGGGATCACTTCATCTAGAAGGATTTCAGAGCTGGAAGCTCTGTCTATAGAACCACACCTATATGTGTTTAGGGAATCGTCAGTTTGTCTCAAGCTAGACCCTTCTTTTCTTCCAAAAGTAAATTCCGTTTTCCACAGGGAACAGGAAATAGTTCTCCCCTCTTTTTGCCCAAATCCAGTTCACCCGAGGGAAAAAATTTGGCACACTCTGGACGTGACAAGGGCTTTCAAAATATATTTGAAACGCACAGCCCCTTTTAGACAATCCTCGGCATTATTCGTATCCTACGGGGTACAGAACAAAGGGAAGAAGGCCTCTAAGGCTATCATAGCAAAATGGTTAACTCTATGCATTAAAGAGGCATATTCAGCATGGGGTACAGTTCCCCCGAAAGGTATATTTGCCCACTCATTAAGAGGGGCAGCGACTACGCAAGCATTCAGACATGCGGCGTCGTATGGAGAAATCTGTAGGGCAGCAACATGGGCCTCTTTACATACTTTCACAAGGCACTATAAACTGCCCCTACAGGAATCTGCCGAAGCAGCTTTTGGGAGAAGGGTACTACAAGCTGTCCTATAAGCTCTAGGTGAGCAGTAATAGTATCTCTTCATATCTCCCTCCCTTTATAATTTAAAATTCAGGAAATCCGTGGGACACCGCTTGGAAAAGTCCCTACTGTTAAGGCTGTCCATCCAGGAGGACCCCCAGGGAGAAAGGAAAATTGGGCACTTACCTCCTGAATTTTCCTTCTACTGGGGGTCCTCCTGGACGGCCAAACCCACCCGGAATGAAGAGTAATTCGGGGAGGGTCAGAATCAAAGAATCTCCTATCTTTGAAAAAAGAAAGTTTTAAAAAAAGTTATACTGGATTGACGGTTGCCTAGACTGTTAAAAATTAAGAAGGGCTGGCAACTCAATCTCTACTGTTTCTTTTGATTAGAGTCACAGCAAGCACATTGACTAACCATATATTCAGTTGTTTGAAGTTAATAGAAGTTTATAAGACAGTTCAGAAGGCTGAGATACTCTGGAGCAAGAAAGATCCCTGAGTCTCCAGGTAAAAATCGTTATGTCTGCCTCCTACTGGATGATGATGGGATCTACCCTACTGTTAAGGCTGGCCGTCCAGGAGGACCCCCAGTTGAAGGAAAATTCAGGAGGTAAGTGCCCAATTTTCCTTTCTCCACCCTACCTGTGACAGCGATAACAAAACACATCATCGGCATAGAGTAAACAAACTAGTGGTGTACTTCCAAGTAAGGGGGAATAATTAGCAGGCACCTTCAGATGCTCAACAAGACCATTGAGATAAAGGTTAAGTAAAGAAGGGGCCAAAATACAATTATGCCTGACCCCCACAAAAGTAGTAATTGGGTCTGAAAGGAATCCTCTGAAGTTCACCCGTACTCCTAGTTGTTAATACCTAAACTGCAAGAATGAAACAAAAAGGATGTCTTGTTTTATTGGCTGCCCAGTTCAGAATTGTTTGTTACTTGCTCTAGACCAAGGATGGTGAACCTCCAGCCACTTCTGGCCTGCTGGACTCTTCTCTCTGGCCCATGGTGCTTCCTCCTGGCTCCCATTCAGTGTGACTCGCCTGCCTTGATTGCGTGGCCTGCAATCTCTCCAGCGGACCACACTGAAGGAAGCTGGGTGGAACTGGGGCACAGCACAAAGCATGGGGTGGGGCCCTCCAAGAAGGGGCAGTAGCTGGATCGGAGCTCCCACCATGCTGCTTCCTAACCCCAGGTGGGCCTGGCCCGGTTATAACTGCTTCTGGAACTGCTCTGATGCAAGACAAATAACGGTGTCAGTCAGACGTTGCTAGTTGTGAATTCATGGAGGTGGGGGAGCTTTACAGGTTTGAGTTCCCCCCATTAAGGATGCTGGTTTTGGGAATCCTGGGCAGGGGAAAGCTGTGGTGGAGAAGACAGTTTACCACAAAGGGGGAGGAGGTGAAGAGAGAGATGCCCGGTGCTGCCCCAGGAAACTATAGTTACTTTGCCATTTTCCCGGGGAGTCCTCCTGGATGGCCAGTTAAAACAGTGGAGTTAGATCCCCGCCACTACCAGTTAGGAGGCAGACTTCCTAATTTTTGCTGGAGCATGTTCAGAGGGAATCTAGCCACTGAACTCCAGTTCTTTGTCTGCCTCCACACTGGTAGGATGCAGGCTAGGCAGTCTCTGACTAGGATGGAGTTTTTTGAAAGAATCTTAAGAATTTTTTTGGTTAGGGCTTAACTGTAATTGAGGGACCTAGATCCCTACAGCCTCCTTGCTGGTGCTGGAGAACAGAGAAATTCCCTCCCACACACCCCGTTCACACCTTCCCCAGAGAAGGATTGGGAGGCTATTCAGATCTGGCACTCCTT
>QEPC01003301.1:597856-631037 GCA_003113815.1 Sphenodon punctatus
AACCTCCAGGCCACTAGCAGACCCTCACGTGATGGTGCTGTAGGAAATATTGAGGGAACTCAAGAGAAAATGCTCCCCAGCTAAGCCTGCAGGGAAAGGGCAACCCTTTAAAGGGTGTTCCAGGCCAACAGGCAAGGGAAAGTTTCCCTTCTCCAAAAAGCCCTGCAAAGGGGCTAGACCCCTAGATTCTCCCTTCAGAGGAGGTCAGATCGGTGGGCTCCTCAGGGTGAAGAGGGAGCAGCCTCCATGCAGGCTTCAGTCCCCAGAGCCACAAAGGCAGGGGGCAAGAACCATGGAGAGAAACCCTCCTCCAAACATGCAGGTGAGGGGGATGAAGAAGATGCTTTGGAAGCTCAGAACTCTGATGGTCCTCAGCCGCCACTCCTCATTAGAGGAAGGGGAAATTGATGAAACGGCTCTCAAGGCTTCCTCTGACCCAAATAGAGAATTCTCTAGCAACTATAGGGATCACATCTTTGAGCTTCTAATTAAGGCCCTGCATCTCCGGGAAAAGAAAAATAAATGTGACTCCTCAGACTCTTCAGAGGAAGAATCGGAGAGAGAATACGTTCAGTTCTCTGAACGCCTTCAGTTCATTTATTCGGACTCAGGAAGCAATCTCCCTTGTGTCCACTAGGAGGCAGCATTGACTTTCCACTGGGCATGCGTAGGGAGAGCGCGCCCTCACTTCCCCAGGCGAAAGTCTGCCTCTGAACCAGTAGGACGTGCAGCAGGGGTGCTCCGCACCCCACCAGACTTTCTCACCTTATGAGGGAGGGGGTCAGTTCTTTATAGATTTGGCCTTACGGCTGCGTACCTTTCAGCAATTTAGCCTAGCACCCTTAAGGAACGCATAGAGCGGGCTCGCTCTCATCTCTCCCGGTACTGGACCCCAGGTACGGCCTGGGTGTCCCAGCGTGTGGCGTTTGGCCTCTGGGTATGAACGGTCTGGAAACAAGCTGCGGATGGCGAAGACCGCCAAAACACGCAGAGCGGCCACGCGCCACGCCGCAGCCTGCCAGGAAATAGCTGTCTCCCCCAGGCGCGAAATCGAAACCGCGCTGGAAGATCCAGCCCGGGCCACGGCCCCCACTATGCAAGCGGAGGAGCCACACAACAACATAGAGGACGGGCGCCCCACAGTGGAGATGGAGGAAAGGGAGGAGACAGAATCTTCTGTCTCCTCACAAGTAAGAGGAGAACAGTCTGTGGAGTCCTTTCAAAGGCTCCAAATGGACGAGATCAATGATGGGGGTCCTGGCGCGCATTGAGAGTGACCAGAGGGGGGCCCAAAAGCGAAAGCCCCCCCAACCCTCCTTTAAAGGGAACTCAAAAAAGACCAGCAAGGGCAAACAGCCCCCCGCAAACCCCACAGTCACTCTCTTAGGGTCCTCCTCAGAGAACGAGCAGGGTGAGTCCCCCTCTGAGGAAGGCGAATTACTGGGGTCATCTTCTGAATCAGGATCTGCCCCTCAACCCCCGTGCAAGAAACGCAAGACCCAAAAGCGAGTTAGGACCCCTCCAGCCATGATTTCCTCTCCCTCAGAGGGGCTCAGAGGAGGATGACAACCACTCCTCGGGGGCAGGAGACCAGGACACCCCCGAATGGGAGGCCATCACCCCCGAATGGGAGGCCATCCTGGCAAAGGGCCCTAAGGATGTGGGCAGAGAACTTCCCTCCGATCAGGGCCCCAAACTAGAAGAGCACGGCGGGTTCAACTCCTAGCTCTCAAAAAAAGGGGGACTCTGATTCTTCCTCCGCTGATGATTCTGATAGGGAATATATCCCCAAGCTCCATAGTGGCGGCAAGGGGGTCACTCTCGACCGGGCCTTTGAAAAAATCATTAAAGCCCAATGGAAGCACCCCACTAAGAGATCAACCGAGACAAAAGTTACCTGACACCCACCCAGCACTTGGAGCACCTGGGGGTAATTTTTCACACCCAACTAGATAGGGTATTCATTCCACCCTCTTGACAACACAAGATCAGGATCCTCATATCTTCCATTCGGGCGCAGCCACGGACACCCCTCCGTACGCTAGCGTCCCTCCTAGGTTGCATGATTTCCTGCACACAGCATATTCAGTGGACCCGATTCCATGCACGCAGCCTCCAACAGCTGCTTTGGCCATGGCAACTACAAATAATCAACAACTGCCCGATGTCGCTTTCCGTCCCGGCCGAAACTCTACACTCCTTCAGCTGGTGGGAGGACCCACTACGGTTCCTAGACAGAGTCCCCCTTACAGAGCCACCCAAGATCGTTCTGACAACGGTTTCTCCAGATGGGGAGCCCACATCGGCACCAGCTTCACACAGGGGACCTGGTCGACCACGGATGCCTCCCACAGCATCAACTGGCTAGAACTCAAAGCCATTCGACTATTCCTCCTACGGCTTCTCCCACTATTGGAGGGTTGCCATGTGATCGTCTTCACAGACAACACCACGGCCATGGCCTACATCAACCATCGGGGGGATCTCGGTCGAAGGCATTACACAAGGAAGCTTCCCGCTTGATGCGCTGGGCGGAATGTCATCTGCTTTCTCTGTCGGCCCTCCACATAAAAGGAGTAGACAATATCAAGGCGGATTGGTTGTGTCACCAGACCCTGGACCCGGGGGAGTGGACCCTCAGCCCAACCGCCTTCCAGCTGCTCATCGAGACGTTCGGCACACCAATATTCGATCTCTTTGCCTCCCCGACCAACCACAAGTTGCCTCGCTTTTTCAGCAGGAACCCGCATCCCAAATCCGAAGCCACCGATGCTCTCAGCCGTCTGACCTCCGGGTCTCCTATATGCCTTCCTTCCGTTTCCCCTACTCAGCCGTGCGATCCACCGATGCAAACTCCAGAAAGCCACTGTAATATTCGTGGCCCCCTTTCAGCCCCGTCGGCCATGGTTTCCAGACTTACTCAACCTGTCACAGACACACCTCCTCATGCTCCCTGTCACACAGGACCTGCTGTCACAGGGACCTCTCTTCTACCAGCAACCAGAGTTTCTGAAACTAAAAGCATGGCTGTTGAGGCCCTAGCCTTGCAGGGCCTGGGATACTCCGACTCTGTTATACGCACTCTGCTAGCATCTAGACGAAAATCCACTCAACGCATATACCAGTGTACTTGGACAGTTTTTGTGGACTGGTGCAAAACTAAGCGTTTTTCCCCACAGTCCCCCTCGATAGCCCAGGTTCTGCATTTCCTCCAGGAAGGATTGGATAAAGGCCTACGCCCCAACACTTTAGCTAGACAGTTAGCAGCCATAGATTGCACCCTAGGGGCCTCGGGTAGACCTCGCCTTTCCTCCCACTATCATATACGCCAATTCATGAGGGCCGCCCGTCGAATTTCCCCTCCAGTAGTTCACGGGTTCCCTAACTGGAATCTTAACTTGGTCCTTAAAGCACTTACGGGTCCTCCGTTTGAGCCCCTTAATCAGGTGTCTCTATTCTACCTCTCAATCAAAGTGGCCTTCCTAATAGCCATCACCTCGGCTAGGCATATCTCCAAAATTGGGGCTCTGTCGGCCGATCCTTCTCTCTGTTCATTCAGAAAGGACTCTGTCTGCCTCTGTCTGGATCCTTCCTTCCTACCGAAAGTTTCCTCCCTCTTCCACCTTTCACAGGATGTTACCCTGCCCTCCTTTTGCTCTCGGCCCCGCCATGCTCTGGAGAGACTTTGGCATACCTTGGATGAACGCAGGGCTTTGAAGATATACCTGCATTTTTCAGCCTCCTTTAGACGTTTCTCTAGCCTCTTTGTGACAGGGATGGTAGCTCACTGGGGTAAAAAGGCTTCTAAATCAGTTATTGCCGGCTGGATATCGACCTTCGTAGCCGAGGCATGCAAAGCCTCTGGCTTCCAGCCCCCCAACCCTGTCCTGGCCCACTCTACCCGGGGAGCAGCCACTAATTCGGCCTTCCACTCCTGGGCACCGATAGGTGAAATTTGCAGGGCTGCTACCTGAAAACGCCTGCATACTTTCACCAGACACTATAAGATTGATCTGCAGCAATCCGCTGAGGCCGCCTTCGGCAGGCGGATCCTGCAAGGGGTACTAGGGTCTAATTAAACTTGCTTGTCCCTCCCCTTCCAAATAAATAGTACTGCTCTGTTATCTCCCTGAGTCCGAATAAATGGACTGATGCAGTTGGGATTCTTACCTGTGAATTGCCCTTCTGTAGCCTTACAGGGAGTTTATTCGAGCCACCCGGGCTGTTTTGTTAAATTCCTTGTAGTTCTAGGGAAGTTTAGCCCCCGTTGCATGGGGTTCAGTTAACGTTACTCCTCCAAGTTCGGGGAAGGTTCTTTGTTTTGTTTGTTTCAGCTCTGAATTCTTCAGCTGTGATACTCCTGGGGAAGTGAGGGCACACTCTCCCTACGCATACCCAGTGGAAAGTCTATGCTGCCTCCTAGTGGACACGAGGGAGATTGCTCCCTGAGTCCGAATAAACTCCCTGTAAGGCTACAGAAGGGCAATTCACAGGTAAGAATCCCAATTGCCCTTTCCCAAGCCTAGGTCCAGGATTAAGGGCATGATTCTGGATAAGGCCTACAAAAAGATTATTAAAAAAGAATGGCAGCTCCCTAATTAGGCAAGAAAGATTAACAAAACCCAGGTATCCCTTTACTCACTGTCAATTAACAAGGAGGTCCTCCTCACCATCCCAAAAGTAGATGCTGCAGCAGTCTCTCTGGCCCGTAATTCCGTTTTTCACAGAAGGTGAATGCTACCCAAAAGACCCTACCGACAAGGGTATTGAGATTAACCTCAGGAGGAACTAATCTCCTTGGTTAAGATGGCTACCATCACCACCTACTTCTCTAGGGCTATCATGACCTGCGTTAAGCAGACCAGAGACCCTAATGTGTCTGAAAATGACTAGAATTCTGGCCACCCGCATAGAGTTGGCCTATGTTTCATTGCTGCTGACTCTACCGACATTCTCTGCTGGGCAGCAAGGGCAGCAGCTTCCAGCATGGCTGTACGTCACCTCCTTTGGCTCTGGTCCTGGAAGGGGGAACAACATTGCTAAGAACACCCTGGTAGGAGGCGAAACTGTTTGGGGTCTGCTTAGACAAGGTCCTTGCAGATGCTTCTGGCAAAGCCAAGAAGCAGACCCTCCAGAATCTGGGCATCTCTAGGAAGCGTTTTTGTCACTTCAGTTCAAGCTACTCACTAGTAGGTGTCTGGCCCTTCTGGCAGGGCCAGATGGTCTGGGGAAAGGTTGGTGGGGGAACCCGTCGGCACCATCCTACCTGGGGGGTCCGGAGGAAAGGCCACATTAGCCCCACCGCGAGGATGCCCCCGCCAGCACAGAGTATGCTGGGAGCGCTGCCGGAGCCCCCACAGGAAGCCCGTGCACCACTGCCAACATCACAGGTGGCGGCGGGACCCGGCGGCGCAGCAGGAAATGTTCCGCTTGGCCAGGATGCTTTCCTCCCAGCCTCCATAGCCACGCCCCTTGCAGTGCCACTTCGGCGCTCAGAGCAGCTGCGTTAGCGTATCCCTGCAGCTCACGAGGAGCCCCCTCAGCTCCCTCCATTGCCGGTGATCAGTGCCCTGTGCCTGAGAGACTGGCCCCCTTGCATCCTTGTATTGTGGTCGTGAGTACATCCTGCGTGGAGTTTCCTTGTGAGAGAGTGCGACTGGAGTAATAGCTGTGTGTCTTGTATGTATTTGTTATTCTCTTACCCTCCTGGGTGACCGGGTCCCCTGTCGTGTGAAAGCCCTGTCCTTCCTTACCCCTCCCCTTTGGGACTGCACAGGATAACCCCGCACTCCTGATCCACCGTACCCTTGGCCCTGGTCCCCGTGTGGAAGGTGAGTGTAGTGTACTCGGTGTGGGTGTGTTCCTTTCCCTGGGCCAGGCATTACGCTCGCCTCCCTGTGATGATCTAGGCTCAGGGTGTCCACTCTTTATGCCAATTATGATCCTGAGGGACATATTACGAACAAGCGTTGATTACCACAGGGCTCCACACCTGCCCCCCCTCCTGGGTTTCCCTATTCCCCCTAGTAGGTGACAGGAAAAAGCCATACTACTCTCATAGAAGCTATTCCCAGAAAAGCAAGCCACACTGGTACAGACAGAAGGGTGTAGGAGGTCCCAGAGCTAAGCATGCCCGGGACCTCGCCCACCCCAAACCCAGTGCATATGACCACAAGGAGTGGCCTCCACAGGACCCTCCTGCCCCAGTGGGCAGGTTTCAACTGTTGTTTTTATTTATTAGCAAGCATTTTTATTGCGCCAGCAATGTATCTAGCGCTTTACAAAGTAATGGAATAGACACGTTCCCTGCTCTAAGCCTTACAGTCTCAGAGACAGAGGGGTGGGGGAGACGAAGGAAGGAGAACAGGGAGAGACAAGGGGTGTAACATTCACAAAGATGTGACGTCTCAGGTGCATATGCTTGGTTTGGTTACATCGCGAATTATGGCTGGCTGGTCCGTGTGGTGAGCATATGAGTACACGGACCTCAGGTAACATTGTACTGAATGGTACGAATCAGCAGTAGTTAGGAGAGGGGAGCGAGGAGTTGGGGAGGGCAGAGCGGAAGAGGTGGGTCTTGAGGAGGGATTTGAAGGTATGAAGGGAGAGGGCAATGTGGATGTGGGCAGGGAGGAAGTTCCAGGCGTGGGGGGCAGCTAGGGAGAAGGGACGAAGGCGGTTAGGGGAGCAGGGAAGGCATGGGAGGGCGAGAGGGAACAGAGGAGGAGCGGGGTTTACGGACTGGAGTACGGAGGGAAATGAGTGCAGAAAGGTTGTGAAGAGCTTTATAGGTGAAGACTAGGAGCTTGTGCAGGATTCGTTCAGGAAGAGGGAGCCGGAGAGGAGGGGCTGCATGTGGTCGAAGCAATGGGTGAGGTGGATGACCCTGGCAGCAGAGTTTTGGATGGAGATGAAGGGAGAAAGGCAAGAGTGGCGGAAGCTAGTGAGAAGGAGGTTACAGTAATGGAGGTGAGACCTGACCAGGGTGTGAACAAGGGTTTTGACAGAGAGAAAAGATTGCGAATCTTAGCAATGTTATGGAGGGAGACGCGACAGGATTTGGTAACAGAGTCAATGTAGGGTTTAAAAGAAAGAGGTGAGTCAAAGATGAAGCCTAAACTATGGGCTTGGGGGACAGGAAGGATGGTGACCCCATCGATAAGGATCAACAGGGAGGAGGGAGAGGAAGAATGTTGGGGTGGAGGGTTATAAGTAGTTCAGTTTTAACCATGTTGAGTTTGAGTTGACGTTGAGACATCCAGGTAGAGATATCAGAGAGAGCTGGTGAGGCGAGCTTGAACAGATAGAGAGTTGAGTGTCATCAGTGTAAAGGTGATATTGGAAGCCATGAGAGGCAATGAGTTTGCCTAGGGACGGTGTAGATAGAGGAGAGAGCCAAGGACACAGCCTTGGGGAACACCAACAGAGAGGGGAAAGGAGAAGGAGGTGGAGTTGGCAAGAGACACACTGAAGGAGCGATCAGAAAGGTAGGAGGAGAACCGGTCGAGAGTGGAGCCAAGGGAGTGAAGTGAGTCCAGCAAGGATGGAGGGGTCAACAGTATTGAAAGCAGCAGACAGGTCAAAGAGGACAAGAATGGAGTAGAGGCAATTAGAACAATGACTCTCCAAACAATTGCAGACTGCAGCATCGGACAGATGGGTGCTCAACACAATCCAGAGGGGAGTATTCAATCGAATTCTCCCAGTTTCCTATAACTTCTTCTGTGTTTCTCTAGTATCCTGAAATCCAGAAAATACATGGTAATGCAGGCGGAGATTTGCAGACTCGTTTCCATTCGAGCCATAGAACCAGTTCCAAGTGGAAAAGAAGGATCTGACCTTTAATCCGTCCTCTTCTTTGTGGCAAGTAAGTCTGACGAATGGCAGGCGGTGCTGGATCTCAAGAACCTCTATCTCACCATCCAAGTGCAGAAATTCAAAATGAAGACTCCAATCTTATCCAGCTTGCGATCTCCAAGGGGAGTGGCTGACCTCCCTCTATCTCAAGGAGGCATTCCTGCACGTTCCTGTCCTGCACACACTCAGACGGTGGCTCAGATTCACCTATGCCCAGCAGTATTGGTAATATGCAGCCCTCTTGTTTGGGTTTGCCACCTCCCCGAGGACATTTATCAAGATCCTGATTCCTCTTGTCGTCAACCTCCAAAAGGAGGGGATCAAGCTACACGCATGCCTCAATGGCATACTCATCAGGTCGCCCTCTAGGGACAAGACTCTAGCAGACGTGCGCAGGACCATTCGATACTTGCAGGAACACGGGTTCTTCATCAACCTAGCAAAGAGTCATCTGACCCCATCTTGATCCCTCAAGCACCTTGGGGTTGTCCTGAATACCAAAACCTACAGCGTGTTTCTCACCGCTCAGAGACAGGAGAAGTTGAGGCACTTGATCCAGCAACTCAACCAACAGCGCATGATACATCTGAAGTCTGCCAGCCTGCTGGGACTCATGATACCTTGTATGGGTATCTTGCAGTGGGCCAGATTCCACACCAGACCCATGCAGCACTTTCTCCGTCCCTAGCAGGACGATACCATGGAAGGCAGGAACCTGTGGATCGAGGTCCCAATGAAACTGTTGTCCGACCCAGACAGGGTCACTGTAATGACAGATGCAAGCCTACAGGGGTGGGATGCACTCACCTAATGAAACACTGTCCAGGGCAAGTGGCAGGCACCACATCAATTCTCTAGAACTCCGGGCTATCTACCTAACTCTGAAGAAACTGGCCTCAGAGATCAGGGACAAGTACATGCTCATCTACACGGACAACACAGTAGCGAAGACGTACATGAACCACTAAGGGGACTCCCACTCAGAAGCCCTACATCGCCAAGCAACCCTTTTGATCTCCTGGGTGGAACGCAACCTGACCTCCATAATTGCGGTACGCATCAAGGACGTTGTAGATGTGCAAGCAGACTTGCTGAGCCGAGAGACTATTGACCCGGCGGAGTGGTGCCTCAGCCAAGAGGCCTTCCAGTCGATTGTCCGGACCTTCGGTCACCCAGTGAAGGATATGTTCGCCGCAGCACACAACGCAAAGATGAAATGCTTCAATGTCCTGGATCGCTGAGCGGTAGCTTTGATGCCCTGAAATCTCCTGGTCCCAAGTATTAGCATACACCTTCCCTCTGTTCCCGCTCCTAGGCAGGACAGTGGCAAAAATCGGAAGGGAAAGAGTGACCGCAATCTTGGTAGCTCCATACTGGCCGAGGTGACCATGGTTTGCGTACCTGCAACACCTGAGCTTTGGCACCTTCTCTCCACCGTCCAGAGGTCCCTCATGTTCTCTTGCAAGGCCCTCTCCATCACGACAACCCAAACCTCCTGAAACTAACTCCCTGGAAATTGAACGGCGGGTCCTGAGGAAGTTGGGGTACTCGAAACAGGTCCTTGATACCATACTGCAATCCAGACAACTGGCCACAAAGTGCATATATCAGGGGACTTGGGCCACCTTCACCCAATGGTTTGAGGCTAGAGACATTAGGCCAGCCAACACCTCCTCCCCCCCCCCGAAAAGCAGTCCTAGAGTTCCTCCAGGAGGGACTGGATAAGGGTTTGAAGCCCAACACCCTTCAATGGCAGATAGTGGCCCTCGAAAGCGTCCTCACCACTGTGCAGGGAGTGAGGGTATCTAGGCATCCCCATGTGGTACGCTTTCTGAAGGCTGCAAAGGTTCTCTCTCCTCCTGTAGTGCACCGATTTTCCCCTTATGAAATCTTAACCTAGTGTTGAGGTCCCTTAGCAAAGTCCCCCTTGAACCTCTTTGCAAGGTCTCCCTTTACTACTTATCCTTAAAGCTGGCTTTCCTTGTGGCAATCACCTCCACTAGAAGGGTATCCAAATTCAGCACCCTTTCTATCGACCTGACCTTTTGCTCCTTTAAGGAGTCTTCCGTTACCCTCAGACCAGACTGGGCATTCTGCCCTAAGGTGTAGATACTCGGTTCCACCGCAAGCAGGACATAGTGCTCCCCTCCTTCTGTCCCAACCCACCCCACCCCCAGGAACAGATCTGGTACAAGCTGGATGCGCGGAGGGCACTTCAAATTTATCTACACAGGTCCAATGCTTTCCGTAAATCATCAGCACTGTTCATGGCTTACAACCCACAATGGCAAGGTCTCTGATTATCCAAAGCAGTAATTGTGCACTGGATGTCTCGCTGCATCATTGAAGCATCAAGGCAGAGGGCAAGCACCTTCCTCAAGGTTTTTTTTCCCACTCCTTAAGAGGGGCAGCCACTTCCCAGGCCTTGAGGAATTCGGCCTTGTGCCGTATGGCCACCTGGTCATTGGTGCATATCTTAACCAGACGCTATAAGATTCCCCTGCATGACTCGGCTGATGCAACTTTTGGGAGAAGGGTGCTCCAGGTGGTTCTGTAACTGGCTCCTCGGGGCCCTCATTCACCTCGCAACTCTTCTTCCCCCCCCCCCCAAGTTTTGGTAATACAGGATAGTGCTCTGGAATGTCCCCACTGTTTTAACTGGCTGTCAGTAGGATTTCCTTGGAGAAAGGGAAATTGGGTTCTTACCTTGTGAATTTTCCTTCTGTGGGGGGGAGTCCTGGACAGCTAGTTCCCACCTGGAGTGAGAGAACACTCTGGCGGGAGTTGAGCAAGTGGTTTCCACGCCACTTGCTGAACATCTCTTTGCCCACTGCCCATTGGTTGTGGTGGCCCGATGGCAGGGCCCTGGTGTTGGGGGGGTGACTTGCCCCCAGTTAAGTTTACAGTTGTGTTCTTGAACATTGGGTTAGAAGTTCAATAGATAGAATTAGTGTAAGTCAGACCTTTGGAACAACTGGAGTTCAGGGACTAGATCGTCTCTGAGCATGCTTCAGCAAAAAATGACAAAATCTCCCTCCTTCTGGTAGTGGCGGGAATCTAACCCCACTGTTTTAATCGGCTGTCCCGGAGGACTCCTTCCTCTCTTTCCCCCCCCCCCCCCCCAAAAAAAAAGAAAAATTCACAAGGTAGGAACCCAAATTTTCCTTTCACCTCCCTCACACTGGCTTCAACTGCACTGTGGGCAACCCTTCACCTGCAGAGGCTTAGCTGGAACTGTTTATTGGTACAGCCTCCTCTTCAGAGGTAACTAAAGATAGAATGGAGGCAGCAGTAGCCTTTTTATGGTGCCCCAAGATGAGTCTTCCCATGCTGTCTCAACTTGGGAAGGAAAAGGAAGCTTGGTTCCTGCAAGTAAGAGGCTGCAGTGCAGGACAGCAGCAGCAGTAACAGCGATGCAGGGAGCAAGAAGGTAAGGGATAGCCAGTTCTGCAAAGCCTTCTTCAGATACAGGCAGGGAAAGGAAGAGTAGAGTGTGTACCTCTTTTTCAGGGGTATTGGTTGGCAGGGGTGTCATTATGACACCATTTTCATGATCAGACCATTACCCTCTGAAGGCCCAGATCCCCACCCTCCTTTGCCCCTGTTGGGGTGATGGACCAGTTTAATGGTCGCTCCCAGAGACTAATGGATCCAGTAGGATTCCAGAACTCCCTTGGGGCTTTATCCGCTGACTTCAGCGGCCTCCCTGTTGATGCCTTGATTGATCTGTGGCATGACATTTTGACCCGGGCTATTGACATGGTGGCAGCCAGGTGTCTGTTTCCTTCGCCGTGGCAGCACAGGTCTCCCTGGCATACAGAGGATCTGAGGCTTCTCAAGCAAGAGGGTAGGTGGTTAGAAAGCACGTGGGTGGTGCTCAACTCATGCCAGAGCTGACCACCTGCAGCATAGACTGTTTTTGAAGGATGATGCTGTGGCAGTGTCAAGGAAAGCTTTCTTTGCGGCCGCCATAGCATCTGCAGAGTGCCATCCAGCTGAGCTTTTCCAGGTGGTGAATAGCTTAATGCATCTTGGCTTTCTCCGCCTGGAGGTAGTCATTGGCTGCCCACTGTGACGAGTTTGCTACCTACTTTGCAGACAAAGTCACTCATATTTGGCTCGACTTGGGCATTGCTACTTTGAGTGCAAAGTCAGAGTTTGGGGTTGAGGAGGCCCTGTGTTACCTGGTTTTCTTGGATCAGCTTCAATTAATCTCGCCCTGTGTGGAGGAGTGCAGACGACCAGTTGCGAATTAGACCTGTACCCATTCTGACTGGTGAAAGCCAGCTGGAAGGCACTTTGGGCGTTACTGGCTGGGGTTGTCAATGCCTCCCTTAGGGAGACAGGGTGCCTGTCGGCCTCAAGACTGCATTAATCAGTTTCCTGCTCAAGAAACTATCTCTTGATGTTGACTCCCCTGCCAGCTATCGCCCGGTCTTTTTTTAGGGAAGGTTATTGATCGGGTGGTTGCCCTGCAGCTCCAGGTACATCTCAGTGCTATTGGTTTCCTGGACCCATGTGAGTCAGGTTTTCATCCTGGACATGGCACTGAGACTCCACTTGTGGGCCTTAGTTGACTCTCTCCGCTTGGAAATCAACAGGGGGAATTGTACCCTGCTGATTTTGTTAGATCTTTCAGCAGCCTTTTGTACCATTGATGGCTGGATGTTCTTGACATGGCTGTGGGGCCTGACTGGGGTGCGTGGGATCTCTCTTGAGTGGTTCCACTCATTCCTGGCCAGGAGAACCCAGAGGGCGGTGGCGGTGGGTGGCTCATTATCCCCTCAGGAATTTCCTTGTGGGATCCCGCAGGGTTCCATCTTGTCCCCATTCCTGTTCAGTGTGTATCGGAGGCCCCTGGACAAGATCATTCGGGGATTTGGAGTGAGGTGTCATCAATATGCGGATGACATTTGACCCAGTTCATGCAGTCTCAGTCGTCTGGCTGCTGTTGGGGATTCGATGCGGGCAAGCTGATTGAAGCTGAATCCAGACAAGACTGAGGTGATGATGGTTGGCCAATCTTGTGACCTGGAGGAGGTGGGAACCCCTGTCATTGATGGGTTCCGTCCTCCCTTGGTCTCCCAAGTTCGCAGCCTTGAGGTGCTCTTGGATCCACTGCTGTGCCTGGATTGTCAGGTTGTGGTGGTGGCCAGGAGCACTTTTTACCAGCTTCATCTGGTGAGAAGGCTGCAACCTTTTCTAACTGATTCATATCTGGCCACTGTCATCCATGTCTTCGAAACCTCAAGGCTAGACTACTGTAATGCAGTCTACATGGGGCTGCCCTTGAATACTGTTTTGGAAGCTGCAGTGCAGAACGCGGTGGTCTGTCTTCTGTTGGGGACGAGTCACCCAGAGCACATTAGACCAGTACTCTGGATTCTGCACTGGCTGCCAATAGCTTTCTGGGTACAATTCAAGGTGGTGGTTTTTACCCATAAAACCCTAAACAACTCGGGCCCCAGGTATATGAAAGACCACCTCTTCCCCTATGTCCCGTTGCGGCTGGGGACACCCTCTTACGAGTGCCTACTGCCCATGAAGTTGTTATAACAATGGCATGCAGGGGGGCTTTCTCAGTTGCTGCCTCACAATTATGGAACTCCCTCACCTTGGAGGTCCGCCTAAGCCTGTTCATCTTCCAGAGGGAATGTAAGACCTTTTTGTTTGGCCAGGCGTTTGGCAGGCAGGAATAGGGTTGGGTTGGAGATGAGGATTGATAATGGCTTGAGTGGGTGATTGGGGTGATGTTGGGGGTCTAAAAGATTTTAATGGGTCTTATTGTACTTTATATTTTTAATGTTGTAAGCCAACCCGGGGTCTATGGAGAAGGGTGGGATAAAATGTGAAAAATATTTTAAAAAATTGCTTTTGAGCCACAATCAGAGCAGTGGGGTCTGTCCCTTGAGGCCAGTGGGCTAGAAAAATTTCCCTCCCAAGTCCTTCTCTGCGTGCCCAAGGAGAAGTGAATCCACCTCCCTTGCCACACCCCTCCCCCATGTCTGTGCCTAGAGCTCCCTTTGCCAGCTCTCCCTAGAGGCAGGACTCTGATCAGATAGTTTTTGCTCCTGGCTGGAGTGCTGGCACACTGCAAGAAGAGATGGTAATCCACCCTTCCTCCTCTGCCCAACCCTCTTGTTTGCATTGTTTGGGAAGGTGTAAAACTTCCTTTTGCAAAGAGCAAAGCCTGATTTTTTTTCCACTTCTCTCAAACTTCCTTCCCTGGGGTCTGGTTTGCAGGGTTACTCTTTGGGGAGAGGATCGAGACATGGGAAAAGGAATTAATAGGCATCATGTACAAGCTACACTCGAGGCTGGGACAGAGGCTGTGCAGTGTGCACGGGAGCAAAGCAGCAGTATGTGCAAAGGTTGCAGCCTGATAGGACATAGCTGAGAGCTGACATATGCAAGTTCTTCACATTGGCTGGTTGTAATAACAGTAATAACAGACCCATTACCAGGACCTACTGGAAAGGGTTCTTAGCTCTGCTGCTCCTTTGGAAGCCAAGGGCGCTGTTTTTGCCATAGGCTGTCATTACTGTAGATAAGGTTCTGCAAGGAGGTTTGCAGCATCCCCTCTTGCAAAACTCATCCAGGCAGCCAGTGTGAGCTGAAAGTACAGGGAGTAAGCTAGAGGTGGTTCTGTAAGAGATGGTGTTACATGCATACTAGGAAAGGGGTCTGGAGTAAAACCAGGAGCAGTCTTTTATAGCTACCTGGAAAGGACACTTGTGACTTGCCAGAGGGCACAGTTAACGACGGGGGGGGGGGGACTGGTGACCTCCTTTAAACATCGAAATGGAAAGGGCATTTGAAGCTGCCCTTTCCTCAGCATTAAAGCATCAGCAGTAGAACCCCAACTCTACCCCGAGGGACAAAAGCTCTAATGAAACTGTGTACGTGGCATATGCTGTGAGTGAGTGAAGTGTGTGTAGGTGTGCTGTGAGGGAGTGAAATTCTGTGTGTGTGTGTGCATGCTTCATTCCGTGATTGGTAATGTTTGCAGGTTTAAGTCTTGTGGATGGGACCGATGTGTGTGTATTGTGGTTGTGCATATGTGGGTTGTTGATGTTATGGATAGGGTGGGTGTGAGAGAGACTTTTCATATTGCTGTTGTGAAAAATCTTTGCAGCTTTATACATATATATAAATGTATATATATATTATTTAAATGTGACCCCCGGGTCATTTTTAAATTATCAGTGTGGCCCTCAGTCNCAAATTGGGGGGGGGAGATAGTCCTCCATTGAAAAAGTACACCTGTCCTCAGGCTTGGAAACCACAACTACCCCACAACCCACGAAGGCTAAGAAGTACACATCTAGATGTGTATAAGAGACAGAACTTCCACACGGCCCTCGGAGCTGGTCCTAATTTTCAAAGTGGCCCCTGGGAGGAAAAAAAAGGTTCCCCACCCATGTCCTAGACACTAGAGCAGGTCTTTTCTTTTACTGAACGTTAGAACAGGGTGTGTTGATAATATTGTAGAGTTCTTTTTAAGAAAAACTTGATCAACTTGATTCATTTGTAGTGAGAATTTTCAGCTACTTGTGGAAAGTGGCTAGGAGGGGCCTGCCTTTCCTTCACTGAATCAGGTCTAAGGGCAGCCTTGACAAGTGAAAGATTCTTCATTTCTCTCAGGGGTTCTCGACAACTAGCTCGATACACACTGGGGTTAGATCCCCACCTCAACCAGCAGAAGGCAGACTTCAGTCTTTGGGGCATGTTCAGAGGGAATCTGACCCCAAGTGCTCCAGTTGATCATCTGCCTTCAGACAGGCAGGATGTGGATTTCCAGTCCTCTTGGGCTCAAGCAAAGGAATAGAACAGGGCCCACCTGATGCTCAGTGCCAGGAAGGGTGGATACCCTCCTCGTTCACCTCTCCCCTTCTCCTGGCTGGGAGGAAGGTGCACCATGCTCCATTACCAGTCAGAAAGAACAGGCACAGCAGATTTCCCAGCGGGGCCTCTGAACTGTCAAGGCAGTCCACTACACCTGGCCCACGCACGGGAGAGAGGCGCCGGAAGGTAACTTTTCACTTCTGTGCCCTCTTGTTCAGTCATTCGGACGAAGGAAGCGATCTCTCTGGCCATTAGGAGGCAGCAAAGCACTTTGCTGGGCATGCGTGCCCAGAGCGCTTTGAATTTTGAAATTTCTACTAAAGGTGCTCCAGCACCAGAGACTTGGCCGCAGCCTCCCCTCCCTCCAGGAGGAGGCGAAAGCCGGAGCCGACCCTTGGGTACGGTTCTGTTGCTGCCGGAGTGGGGATCCTCTTCGGAGATACCCCCCCAGCCAGATCAGCTCTCCCGATGGCGGAAGCCGCCAAAGCCCGCCGCGCCACCGCCGCCCGATCCAACAAGCCCTGGGCGGGAACCGCTTCAGCGGCAATGGCGGAGGACAAAACCGCGGCCAGGGCCAGAGCTGAAATGGCGGCAGAGGCAAGGGAAAGCGAAACTGGACTTCCTGCCCCTCCTCCGCCCACGCAGCCAGCACATGCCACCCAGGCCCATCGCGAGTCCCTCGAGGAGCAGGAGGACATCGGCGGCCTCCTCCCAAGTAAGGGGGAATCCGGACCCTTTCCAGCAGGCCCAGCTGGAGGCCCTCAGGGCCCTCCTATCGAGAGCAACCAAAAACGCACCCGCAAACGGCCCTCTGCCCCTAAGGCCCCCCCCAAGGGTTCCTTCAAAGTCGCATCCCACGCCGCAGGGAAGGGGAAACGTAAATGCTCCCCTAAGAAACGGGCCTCCCTCGCGGATCTGCTGGGTTCCTCCTCAGGAAAGGAGGAGGAGCGGGGCACCTCACCTGAAGAAGGGGAGTTCACAGGGGAGGATTCAGAGTCAGAGCCTCCTCCCCCCACAAAAAAGGCTCGCACCCACTGAAAGCCAGCCCCCCCACACCGTCGTGCCCTCCTCAAAGGAGGAGTCGGACGTCTCTTCCTCGGCAGTCTCCCATCCTTCCCGGGAGGAAGCAATTCTCTCCAAGGGCCACAAGGACCTAGGCAGGGAGCTGCCCCATGACCAGAGTCCAGAGTTTAATCGGGAGGGCTGAAAGAGTTCTGAAGGTCACTCCTAGGACACCTAAAAAGAGGGATTCGGATTCCTCCTCGGACGGCGAGGAGGACTCAGATAGGGATTACATCCCCAAACTACATCCTAGCTCAGCGGGCGCCTCGTTAGACAAGGCCTTTGAGAAAATCATTAAGGCCCAGTGGAAGAATCCCACGAAGTCCTCAAAGCTATCCAGACCTCAGCAGTCCCTGTATGCCTTTAACAAGCATAGCAGTCCAGTATTTGACCTCCCTCAGGTAGATGCAGCAGCAGCCGCCCTGACTCGTCAATCAGTCTTCCCCGCTGAAGGCGATTTTTTGCTTAAGGATCTCACCGACAGGGGCCTAGAGGTCGGGCTTAAAAAGAACTATGAGGCCCTAGCCAACGTCCTACATATGGCCACCACCACTTCCTACGTAGCCAGAGTGGTCATAAAGTGGTTCCGCATGGGCAAGGATGCTTAGCTCTCCCGGTCACAGTCCCGGAAACTCACCACGAATGTTACCCTAGCGCAGGCCTTCCTCATGGACTCCTCCATGGACATCCTCACGTGGGCAGCTAAGGGAATGGCGGCTAATGTAGCAGCAAGGCGCAGGCTCTGACTTCGCTCCTGGCACGCTGATCCATATGCCAAAAACTTGTTAGTGAACAGCACCTTCAGGGGGGGTAAGCTGTTCGGCACAGCCCTGGATAAGGCCCTCGCTGAGGCCTCCAATAAGGATAAGAAGCATACCCGAAATCAGGTCCAAACTTCTAAGAATCCCTTTCGTCCCTTCACTAGATTTCAACAGGGCAATAGGTGCTCTCAGTATTCCACACAGACCTTTTGGAATCCCTCGAACCGTGCCAGAGAAACAGAGGAGCCAAGACCAACAGGCCGGCGACACAGCACCAGTTCGCCCGCCGCTCCGGGTCCCCTCAGCGCCGACAGGAATCCTGACTACTCAACATCTTCCTGCCCCGCCTCACTGAAGCTCGGCACCCATCTCCTCGGCTTCATCCCAAGTTGGATCCAAGCAACCTTGGGCGCCTGGGTCACTCAGACCATAACAAGGGGCTATTCCATAGAGTTGAGATACACCCCCCGGGATATCTTCAGGGTGTCCCCACGATCACACAACCCCACCAAGCACAAAGCCATGCGCTCAGAAATCGCCAGACTCCACCACATGGGGGCCTTGGAGAAAGTTCCCGGGCATGAGTGGGATACAGGGATTTACTCCATCATCTTTTTAGTGGAGAAGAGGTCATGGAGCTGGCGAACGGTTCTCGACTTGAAGCGCCTCAACAAGGCCATCCTCGAGCAGTGCTTCAAGATGGAGACGCTCACCTCCATATCCCTTGCTATCGCACAGGGCAACTGGATGGCCTCCCTAGACCTACAGGATGCCTACCTACATGTTCCCATTCTGCCCGCTCACAGACAATGGCTCCGGTTCTGCTACAACAGCCAGCGTTGGCAATACCGAGCCCTCCCCTTCGGCTTGGGGTCAGCGCCGCGCACTTTCACCAAGCTTCTCGTGCCGCTCTTAGCGAACCTCAGGCTGGAGAGGATAGCTGTATACCCATACCTAGACAACCTCCTCGCAAAGCTCCATCTCACCTGGTTGCTCAGGCTCACCTGGCTCGCTCCAGGGCTTACCTCAAGACCCACGATTTTGTCATCAATGTGGATAAAAGTCACCTCTGCCCAACGCAACGCTTGGAGCATCTTGGGGTAGTATTCAACACCCTCCACGACAGAGTATTAATCCCACCCCAGCGCCAGGTAAAACTCCAGAACCTCATCGCAGCAGTTCATACACGTCCACGGGTACCCCTCCACACCCTGGCATCTCTCTTGGGGCCGATGGTGTCCTGCATCCGCCATCTCCACTGGGGCCGTTTCCACTTGCGCCCGCTTCAGGCCCTCCTCAGACCGTGGCAATCCACCATTATCAGCAACTTGCCTGTCTCCATCCCTCTCAGCCTTCCAACTCTGCAATCGCTCCCTTGGTGGGAACACCCACACAGATTCACCAACGGAGTCCCCCTCTCAGACCCCGAGAGAGTGATCCTGACCACAGATGCCAGCCTGGTCGGATGGGGAGCACACCTGTCCTCCACACAGCA
The DNA here is from genome assembly GCA_003113815.1 of Sphenodon punctatus. NCBI lineage: Eukaryota > Metazoa > Chordata > Lepidosauria > Sphenodontia > Sphenodontidae > Sphenodon > Sphenodon punctatus. The sequence goes on from QEPC01003301.1 coordinate 616,877, forward strand.
CAAGGTTCCTGGACAGAGCGCGAGCGAGCTCACAGCATCAGTTGACTGGAGCTCAGAACAATCCGTCTCGCCCTGATCCGGTTCTCCCCGCACCTGCGGAATCAGCACGCTCTAGTGTTTACGGACAACACCACTGCCCAGGCTTATGTCAACAACCAGGGGGGCTCAAGGTCTCCATCCCTTCACAGAGAAGCCAGCCTTCTGCTCCGGTGGGCGGAAGCCAACCTGTTCTCCCTCACAGCTCGACATATCAAGGGGCAGGAGAACGTAGAGGCGGACTGGCTGAGCAGGCAGGAGATCGACCCTGGGGAATGGACCCTCTCCCCCCAGGCGTTCAGCCTCATCGTCGCCACCTTCGGCCAACCAAGACTGGGCCTGTTTGCCTCTCCCAGCAACAACAAGACTCCAAGATTTTTCACCAGGAGTCCTCACCCTGATGCAGAGGCTCATGGCCAGGGCCCCGAGGGATCCGCGGGTCTGCGAATCGCAGATTTCCCGCGGAATTCCCCTCCCCCCGCGGAATCTCCTGCCCCGCTTACCCCAGCGCAGAATTTCCAGCCTGCGCTGCGGGGACGCGGGGCAGGAGATTCTACGGGGGAAGGGGAATGAACAAACCCTCGGGGCTTCCCCTCCCCAGCCTCCCCACTTGCCAGGGCCCTTTAATTTGCTTACCAGGGATGGCAGCAGCAGCTGCTCCGTCCAGCGCGCTCTTTTCCTGCTCGTACTTCCTGGCCCCTCCCGACGGGGCTCTCAGGGCGACGCAGCCAGATGACGTCATCCGGCTGCGTCGCCCTGAGAGCCCCGTCGGGAGGGGCCAGGAAGTACGAGCAGGAAAAGAGCACGCTGGACGGAGCAGCTGCTGCTGCCATCCCTGGTAAGCAAATCCTTTTGGGTTTTTTTTGGGGGGTTGGGGGGTGGGAGTCAAGCACGCCCCAGCAGCTGGGGAGGGCAAGCCCCGGCAGCTGGGGAGGGGAGGCCCTGAGGGTTTACCAGTGCGGGGGGAGGAGGAGGCAAACCAAGCCCCCCCCCCGCATGGTAAATCGCGCCGAGGCGCAGAATTGGCCCCTGACTAGCGCGGAATTTTAAAAAAAATTCCGCGGAAGAATCGGGGCCCTGCTCATGGCGCCCTCAGTCACCCCTGACCTCGGGGCCTTCTCTACGCCTTCCCGCCCTTTCCTCTCCTAGGGCAAACAGTCAGCAGAGCCAAGAAACTCCAGGCCCGAGTCATCCTGATAGCGCCATTCTGGCCTCACAGACCTTGGTTCCCTGACCTCATCAACCTGTCTCAAGGAAACCACCTGCCCCTTCCAATAACCCCAGACTTGCTCACACAGGGCCCTCTTCACTACAACCGGCCCGACTTCCTGAAGCTGACTGCATGGCTGTTGAGTCCTCTGTCCTCTTAAGCCTCGGATACTCGGCACCCGTAGTTCAGACCCTCTTAGCCTCCAGACGAAAGTCCACCAGGCATATTTACCAGTCCACCTGGGCCCACTTTGTCTTCTGGTGCCATGTCCACCACATCCTGCCTGGTTCCCCCTCCATTTCTCAGATCCTGCAATTCCTGCAGGGTGGGCTTGAGAAAGGCCTTCGCCCCAATATGCTGTCCAGGCAATTGTCAGCATTAGATAGTATGCTAGCAGCATCCACAGGTCACCGATTTGCCTCTCCCCCTCATACCAGGCAGTTTATCAGAGCTGCCTGGCGCCTGGCACCTCCTGTTGTTCACCGGTTCCCCAACTGGAACCTCAACTTGCTCCTTAAAGCCCTCACCGGGCCCCCCTTTGAGCCCTTACACCAGCTCTCTCTGTACTTTCTGGCTATTAAAATGGCCTTTCTCCTCGCCGTCACTTCGGCGCGAAGGGTATCCGAAATCGGGGCCCTTTCCATAGACCCCGCCTTTTGTATCTTTAGGAAAGAGTCAGTCCTCCTTAGATTAGACCCAACCTTCCTTCCCAAGGTCTCCTCCCTTTTTCACCTGTCTCAGGAGGTGGTTCTCCCCTCCTTCTGCCCCAAGCCCCAACACACCTTAGAGCAGCTGTGGCACACTCTTGATGTCCGTCGTGCCCTTAAGATTTATATCGAGCGCACACAGCCCTTCAGGAAGACATCATCCCTATTAGTGAGCTACCACCCCCACTCTAGGGGTAATAAAGCCTCTAAGACGGTGATCGCTAAATGGATTTCGACTTGTGTGGTGGAGGCCTACAGGACCCTAGATCTGGTGCCCCCGGCAAGGACTCAGGCTCACTCTACTCGAGCAGCCTCCACGAATTGGGCCTTTAGGGCCAGAGTCCCTATTTTGGAGATTTGCAGAGCGGCCACGTGGAAGAGCATCCACTCTTTTACCAGGCGCTATAAAATTGACAGTTTTGAATCGGCAGAAGCCGCCTATGGGAGGCAGGTGCTCCAGGGGGTGTTGGGCCCCCAGTAAGCGCCCAGGTCCCTCCCCTAAATTCTTACTGCTTTGATACCTCCCTTTGGCCGAATGACTGGACGAGAAGGCATAGAAAGGAGAATTGGGTTCCTTACCTTGGGAATTCCCTTTTTATGTCCCTCGAGGAAGGTCATTCGGCCTACCTGGGTTTTTTTCCCTGGGCGCTGTTCTTGTTTTTGCATTCAGGGATAGTTGTTTACCCCCAAGGGGGGGAAGTTGTTTAATATGTGTTCAGTTTTGCAGTTGGAGGTTCGTTCCTTGGCTGTTTACTCCTGGGAAGGCGGGGGAGCGCTCTCCCCACACATGCCCAGCAAAGTGCTTTGCTGCCTCCTAATGGCCAGAGAGGAGATAGCTCCCTTCGTCCAAATGACCTCCCTCGAGACACAGAAAGGGAATTCCCAAGGTAAGGAACCCAATTCTCCTTTCCATCCATGGTGGCAAGATGACTTCCTAGACACCTGGAGAACTTCCTCCACAGCAGTGACTGGAGAGAAATGGGCAGTGGATGAGCCAGCTGTGGAGGTGATGGAGCCTCTGCCAAGACAGCTGTTTGCAGCCAGGGAGCTCTGCAGAGACAGCAGCCAAGTCAACAGTGGAGCTGAGCACCCTAGGCACCTGCAACATTTTTGTTCCCAACAATGGCAGCAGGAGAGTATGCCAGCCAAGTCAGCATCCACAGCGGGGACAGGCCGCAAATCACCTGAAGTAATTTCATGCCTTTTCAAAATGGCGGCCACCAGGAGGAGCTGGAGGACACCAAGGAACCAGTAGGGGCCTCCCATGTCAGGATCCTCTTAGCACGCCCACATATGGAGGTGCTAAAGGAGATCCTCCAATCCTTGAAGGGCCTAAGTGCTCTGGGCTCAAGCACCCCCTCCCCTCCTGGAAAGAGTGAGAGGAATAGAAGGCCCCTTGGAAAGAGGACTCCAGGGAGGAGGTGAAGGGGAAACAACTAGCCCCACAAAAGGCAGAGAGTCAAAATGGTCCACTCAAATTGCATGGTTTCTCTGAGTCAGACCTAGAGGGATTCCAAATTGGGGGGGGGAGATAGTCCTCCATTGAAAAAGTACACCTGTCCTCAGGCTTGGAAACCACAACTACCCCACAACCCACGAAGGCTAAGAAGCCTCTAAAAAGAGGAGGCCAAACGTGGATCCCCCAGAGGAGGGATTGTTTTCTGTCTTCCCGCTTCAGCCTTCAAAGGACCCAAATAGGGAGTTTCCTGTAAAGTACAGGGATCAGATGCATCAACTAGATCAAAAAGCATTGTGACTCAAAGAAAAGAAACCTAAGCAAGAATCCTCAGACTCCTCTAGTGAAGAGTCTGATAGGGAGTACATCCCTAGAATGCATTCGAAGGACAAAGGTATGCTACTGGACAGGGCCTTTGAGAGGATAATAAATGCAGAATGGCAACACCCTACCGGGACATTTAATCTGAACAAGGAAGGGACCCAAACATATCACTACAAATAACCAGAGTGTTGGCAACCAGAATTTAGCTAGCATATTCATTTATAGCAGATGTATCCACAGACATTCTTTGTTGGGCCTCCAGAGCTGCAGCCTCAAACATAGCAGCTTGTAGACCGCTGTGGCTACAATCCTGGGAAGGGGGACAACATGGCTAAGAATACATTAGTAGTGGGCCCCTTCCAGGGATCAAAATTGTTCAGGATGTGTCTGGGCAAGGTTTTAGCCAACGTCTCAGACAAAACCAAAAAGCAGGTCCTGCATAGTGTTTTATATTCAAAGGTGGTCTTTTTGCCCCTATAGTACAGGAAACTACAATGCAGGAAGCTCCAGAAGACCCTACAGCTCCAACAGGGGAGGACAACCATGGGACAGATTCTGTTGGTACAGGTAGAGGGAACAAGAGGTCCCTCCTGACCCAAACAAGGGGTGGGATCAGGACATACCAAATCAGAGGCATGACTCTGAGCATGCCCCCCCCCCCCCCCGGAGAGTCCCATGAATCTGGAGGGCAGGTTGCTCCTCTTTGTAAATATGTGGGAAGAGGCAACAACAGGCGCGTGACTATTAGAAACATCCAATCACACTGCACAATAGAATTTACCCAGTTTCCCTCAGACTCTTATTTTGTCTCCCTGGTGTCTAGAAATAAGGAAAAGCACATAGCAATGAGGAAAGAGATAGACAGACTGAAAGAAATTGGAGCCATAGAATCTTGCCACCGGGTGAAACATTTACTCCTTTCTCTTCCTTGTCCCCAAAAAGTCTGACAAATGGAGGGCGGTCCTGGATTTGAAGAGACTCCATGTGAGAAAAAAAATTCAGGATGGAAATCCAGTCCATCTGCTTGGTGATTAAATCAAGGAGAGTGGCTAACTTCTTGGAACTTAAAGGAGGCCTACCTCCATGTGCCCATCTGTTATTGCCACCTGAAATGACACCCATTCACTTACATGAGAGAATATTGGAAATACAGGGCTTTCCCATTTGGATTGGTTACAGTGCCGCTGACTTTCACGAAAGTGCCAAATCTCAGGGCGGAGGGAATCTATTTTCATCCCTACCTGGACAACATCTTGATCAGGTCACCATCCAAGGAGAGATCCCTAAAGGACAGGGACAGAACAATACAATACCTGCAGATCCATGGATTTGTAATCAATCTCAGAAAGCCATCTGAACCCTTCCTAGATGCTAGAACACCTGGGAGTGATCTTAGACACAGAATGTTCTTAACAGGAGAACAAAAAGACAAGCTTCAGACTCTAATTTCTCAGGTGAGGACCAGTTCCTGCTCCAGACTGAAGGCCCTAGCGAACCTTCACAGCCTGGTAGTATCATGCTCCCAGCTTTTGCAGCAGTCCAGGTTCCATGTGAGACCCCTCCAACAGCTCCTTCACCTCTTCCAGGACCAGCTCGTCAGGAGCCTCAACCCATGGGTTCAGGTACCGGAGCAGGTAAAAGAAACTCAACTATGGTGGACGGAGGAGGAACGATTCACACTGGGGGCACCCATGGCGGAACCCAAAAGACTCACTATAATAGACACCAGTCTAACAGAATGGGGAGCTCACCTAGGACACAAAACAGCTCAGGGCAAGTGGTCCACCTGGGAACAAAAGTACTGCATCAACTGGCTAGAGCTCAGGGAGGTGTACCTGGCACTAAGGGCCTTCTCAGCAGAAGTAAAGGATAGGCACAAACTGATACATACGGACAGTGTGACAGCAAAAGCCTACATAAATCACCTGGGGGATCTCCATCACCATCACTGCACCTTCAAGCCTTCAAGGAGGGTCTCGGATTTAGGAGCATTATCTATGGACTCAGCCTTTTGCGTGGTTAGAGAGAACTCTTTTATTACTTTGTAAAGTGCCAGGTACACTGCTGGTGCGATATAAATGTTTGTTAATAATAAATAATAATAACTCAGTGGTACTTCGACTGGACCCAACATTTTGCCCCAAAGTCAACTCAATTTTTCACAGGGGGCAGGAAATAATCTTACTATAATTCTGCCTAAATCCATCTTATTCTCCGGAAAAATTGTGGCATTAATTGGATGTGACAGAGCACTTAAGGTTTATCTGGGCAGAACAGCATCTTTCCACCGTTCATCCATGCTGTTTGTTTCCTACCATCCAAGTAGAAGAGGGATGAAGACATACAAGCCAATGACCTTTTTAAGCGGAAAGAAAATTGCATTTCTGAAGCATACAGAGCAGATAACAAGACTCCTCCCCACCAGTCAGTCTCAGTGCACTCCCTTAGAAGAGCTGCAACCTCTTCGGCTTTTACGAACCAGGGCTTGTCCCTCCCTATTAGTTAGCTGGCAACACTGCTTTTGAACATCCCCAATGTGTAGAGCTGACCATCCAGGAGAGAATCCCTCCGAGAAAGGAAAATTCGGTCCTCACCTTATGAAGTTAAGAATGGAGGGACAAATTAGGAGTAGATGACAGTTTATGGGTTTGATACAAACCGACTAGAGCACTTGGGGTCAGATTCCCTCTGAGCATGCTCCAAAGATTGAAGTCTGCCTCCTGCTGATTGAGGTGGGGATCTGATGCAATGTATAGACTTGGCCATCCAGGAGGACTCCTGCAGAAAGAAAATTCACAAGGTAAGGACCCAGTTTTCCTCTCAAGCACGATTTGCAGCAGTGCTATTAATTTCACTTTCCCATTCACCTGCAGAATATAATGCTTTTGGCTTAGTGGGCTGCTAAAGTATTTGTGTTCTCTATGGAAAACTGTAAGGAGGTAATGTTATTCTTTCTCTAGCATCACCAATTTGTCTGGCACTGAACAATCATTAATTAAAAGCAAATCTCTGCCCTGAGAGGCTTACAGTCTAGGATGGACTTGGAAGAGGGGCCTATATGGCGAGTCGGTGATCCTGATGACTCCTTATTTGTGTTTGAGAGTGTCACGGGGGGGGGAAGGGTGAAAGGGAAGAAGGGTTGGGGTTTGGCAGGGAAATAGAATGTAACAACCGAGAGAAGAAAACAATAGGGAGAAGCCCCCGGAGGGGCTCACAAAGACAGGCGGGAAGAACATCTGCACAGGAGGCGGCTTTCTCTCTCCAGTGGAGTCTCTCGGGGAAAATAATGTCCCGCGGGATATTGGGTGGACTTTCCTCCGTTAACAAGAGGCAACCCTTTTCATCATCGGGACAGAGAGAGAGAGAGCCAGTTGCCCCCACAGGAAAGACAATACAAAAGGGACCCACACGTTCAGGGAAATCCTCGGGCCCAGGGCACCGTGAGCAAGGAAGGTGCAGGGCGAGGGAGGGGGGAAGGGGAATCCCAGCAGGGGAAAGGGGAATGGGATGGGACTGGGGAACTGGGAAGTGCAGGGAAGCGGACTTACAGGGAATGAAGTGAATAGGTCAAAAGGGAAAAGGAATGGGGTTGGAAGCAGGTCACCACCACCGAATACCACTAATCACAATCACCCAGGAAACAATATCACTATCACACCCACTCTTCTCACTTACTCACAAGAAGTACTCCAGGGAAGGGATACACAGGGGTCAGTCACTCTCCAAGAAAACGCTCTGGTCAAGAGCACAACAGAACACAAGCACTCCAGGGCCAGCCTCTCAAAATGATTACCAGCAGGGCTATTACCACTGCCGGTTCCTTATATGGGGTTAACCTTATTTGCAGCAGGTGAGCCCAGGGCGGGGCCCCAGGCCGCCCCTGAGCTCGGCGTTGCTGTTACCTTCCTGTGGGGTGGGGCTAGGAGCATCCAGGAAGCACGGCGTAGCTCCGCCCCCAACAGCGGCCTTCCCGACACTCCCAGAGCACCCCCCCACCGCAACAGCTGACAGGCCACGGGACCCTCGCTGCCCCGCCGCCGCTCGGGTCCTGACAGAGAGGTTCTCCAGTCAGGTGCTTGAGCACTGTAAGTCAGAACCTGCCTAGGGAAACCGAGTAACACAGAGATAAAATTCCATGTACTAGGAAGCATAAGTAATACTATCAAGATTTGCTATCTTTACAGAACGCTCCTTCAAACACATTTCATAGCCTTAGATAGTCGCTTTACTCATCAGGTATTGTGGTAAAATGTCCCTTGTTATCTCCCGCAGGATTGCTTACAACCATTGAGCATGCAGGCTCTACCTGCGCAGCCAGAGTCACTGTGTATCGTTGAGATGGGGGGAACAGAGAAGCAGGATGATCTAGGTGAAAGAGGCTCCATTGGTTTCCTGTACTTGAACATTGGATTGCAGGTAAGGAAGTCTGCCTGGTTCCCAAAGGTGCTTCCAGGAGATAATGTAGCCTGAAAGAAACTTTGTTACATGCTTGTTATATAGTTCAGCAGCTTTGGTCCTTGCACGTAAATGCTCCAACAGAGGTCTGTCTTGGTAAACCATATAATCAGTTCCTTCTGTGTATACTCTTGCTTGGAATTCCCCAATTCTCAGAGTTGCTATGTTTTGATGCATTTTTAGATTCCTCCAAATGAAAGGAAAGCAAATATTTGAGCCAAAATAGGCTAAACCATGCATTCTCTGTGCTTGGCTTCCCTTGAAAAGAGGAATGTTTGTAAAGTATTTTTGGTCAGCTGTAATTTGTCAGCCCTGCAGAGCCCAAGTGTAGCGTGAACATGGAGCTCCCAGGGCAGCTGCAATAATTACCGCATTGTCCATCCTTTGGCACAAACAATGCTAGGTTGGTTTGTTCCTGTGACAGAGCTGGTGTATCACCTTGTGTGGAACTTGTGGCTTTAAGGCTCAGCTTTGCTACAAGCTTACTGTGTGTGGCCTTGGGCAAGTCACTCTGTGCCTTTTTTTCTCCCTTGGTAAGAAGGGAATGAGCTCGCTGCAATGTTGTGAGGCAGAATTCATTACTACCACTGAAGGGCTTGGAATACTGCAGTAACGTAAGCATTATGGGCAGAATGAGACTCAATCAGAAAAGAGAATACAATTTCTAATTAATAATGGCCTTGATCTACAAACCACTTACACTAGAGTTAATCCCATTGAAAACCATAGGATTTCCGTGAGACTATCACCTATGTAAATAGTTTGTGGATCGTGGTAAATACGTATACCTTAGTGATATTCTTCCTTGCAGTCATGAACTAAGTGGCTTTCTCTTCCTCTCACTCCTTCTCCAAACCCTGTATGAAGAATGGTGTGCTGTTGCGAACTGTCCTGGATCCAGTCACTGGAGACCTTTCTGATACCAGAACAAGGTACCTTGGCTCTCGTCCTGTGAAACTCTTCAGAGTCCGAATGCAAGGCCAAGAGGCGGTGAGTAAAGAGGGACTCGAGTGTGATATGAAATTCATATTGGCAGAGGTTGCTAGCTTCATGAGCAGAACCCTGTGCTGTAGAGCAGGCCTGGTGTACTGTTTGGGACGTGATCAAGCTGGCCCAGTTATTATTATTGACATGGTCCCTGCCCTAGGGCTTACAATCTGAGAGAAGGGGAACAGAGGGAGGAAGGGGAACAGAGGAGAGACAAGGAGTGTAACGTTCACGAAGATGCAAGGCCCCATGGGGAACGGGCATGGCTTGGTTACATCAAGAATGATAGCTGGCTGGTCCATGTGGTGAGGATATGAGTACACAGACCTCAGGTAACAGATTGTACTGGATGGAGGGTATCAGCAGGAATTAGGTGAGGGAAGCGAGGAGTCAGGGAGGGCAGAGCCAAAGAGGTGAGTCTTGAGAAGGGATTTGAAGGTACGAAGGGAGGGGGCGAGGCGGATGTGGGCAGGGAGGAAGTTCCAGGCATGGGGGGCAGCTAGGGAGAAGAGATGGGGAGGTGTGGGAGGGCGAGAGAGGGGACAGAGGAGGAGCGGAGTTCACGGACTAGAGTGCGGAGGGAAATTAGTGCAGAGAGGTGGGGGGGGGGAGCAAGGTTGTGAAGAGCTTTATAGGTGAAGACTAGGAGCTTGTGCAGGATTCGTCCAGGAAGGGGGAGCCAGTGAAGAGAGGAGAGGAGGTGCTGCACGTGGTTGAAGCAATGGGTGAGGTGGATGACCCTGGAAGCAGAGTTTTGGACAGAGATAAGGGGAGAGCGGGGAGAGGCCAGTGAGAAGGAGGTTACAGTAATTGAGGCGAGAGATGACCAGGGCATGAACAAGGGTTTTGGCAGAGGAGACAGAGAGAAAAGGGCAAATCTTAGCAATGTTATGGATGGAGAAGCGACAGGATTTGGCAACACAGTCGATGTAGGGTTTAAAAGAAAGAAGTGAGTCAAAGATGAAGCCTAAGCTACGGGTTTGGGGGGCAGGAAGGATGATGACCCCATCGATGAGGATCGACGGAATAGGGAGAGGAAGGATGAGGGGGTTCAGTTTTAGCCATGTTGAGTTTGAGTTGACATTGAGATATCCAGGTAGAGATGTCAGAGACAGCTGGTGAGGCGAGCTTGGATAGATGGGGAGAGAGAGAGAGGGAGTAGAGAGAGAGAGTTGAGTGTCATGAGCGTAGAGGTGATATTGGAAAACATGGGAGGCAGTGAGTTTGCCTAGGGACATGGTATAGATAGAGAGGAGGAGAGGGCCAAGGACAGAGCCTTGGGGGAACACCAACCGAGAGGGGAAGGGAGGAGACAGTGGAGTTAGCAAGAGACACATTGAAGGAGCGGTCAGTGTGGTAGGAGGAGAGCCAGTCAAGGATGAAGTCACGGAAGCCAAGGGAGTGAAGTGAGTCTAGTAAGAGTGAGTGGTCAGCAGTATCGAAGGCAGTAGAGACGTCAAGGAGGACAAGAATGGAGTAGAGGTGATAAGGTTTAGCCACAAGAAGATGGTTGGTGATCTTAGTGAGAGCAGTTTCAGTACAGTGAAAGGGGCGAAAGCTAGATTTGAGGGGGTCAAAGGAGGAGTTGGTGAAGAGGAAGTCGAGGCAGCGGGAGTAGACGACACTTTCAAGAAGCTTGGAAGCAAAAGGAAGGAGTGAGACAGGACGGTAGCTAGAAGGGTCAGAGGGTTCAAGAGTGGACTTTTTGAGGATAGGAGAGACAGTGGCGTGCTTGGAGGGGAAGGAGCCAGTAGAGAGGGAGAGGTTGATGATGTTCAGGAGGGAAGGGGCGACAGTTGAAACAATGGAGGTCAGGAGGCGGGAGGGGATGGGGTCAAGGGGGTAAGTGGAAGGGTTGGAGGAGGAGAGCAGGGAGGAGATTTCCTCAAGGGAGGTGGGAGGGAAGGAAGACAGGAGAGAAGGAGGGGAGGGAGTAGGAAGAGGAGATTAGTGGGAAGCGAGGTCAAGGCAGATCTTGTCTATCTTGGAGGTGAAGAAGGAAGCAAGTGCCTGAGGAGGAGAACAGAGGGGCTTGAGAAGGGAGTCAGATGGAGAACAGGCGGCAAGGGGCCCGAGAACAGGATTCAATGTGGGAGGCGTAGTAATGCTGTCTAGTGAGGGAGATAGCAGAAGTAAGGGAGGAGAGACAAAATTTGAAGTGAAGGAAGTCAGCATGAGAGTGGGATTTGTGCCAGAGGCTTCAACAGCACGGGTGCAGGAGCGGAGGTGGCGGATACTGGGGCTGAGCCAAGTACGGGGGTTGTGGGAGCGGGCAGGGCAGGAGGAGAGGGGGATAAGGGAGTCAAGGGTGGAGGGGAGAGAGGCATTGAAAGCAGAAATGGCCGAGTCAGGGAAGGAGGAGGAGAAGACTGAGGGGAGAAGGGGGGAGAGAGGAGGCAAAGTCCATGGGGTTAATGGTCTGCAGGTCACAGAAGGGGCATGGAGACAGGGAAGAGGAGGGTGGCAGTGGGAGACGTTGAAAGCGGCAAGGAAGTGGTCAGAGATGCGATGAGGATCGAAGGAGAGATCAGACACAGCAGTTCCTAGAGAAGATGAGGTCAAGAGACTGGCCGTTAACGTGGGTGCGGGAGCTGGTCCAAAGGTGGAGGTTGAAGGAGGAAGCTAGTGACAGGAAGTGAGAGATGGAGGGCTTGGAAGGGACATCAACGTGAATGCTGAAGTCACCGAGGATATGAGATGGGTTATCGTCAGAGAGGAAGAAAGTGAGCCAGGACTCCAATTCAGAGAGAAAGGAAGAGAGAGAGCCAGGGAGGCAGTAGATGGCTGATGCAGAGATGGAGGGGGGAGTAGAGGCACACAGAGTGAGCCTCAAACGGGTGGGGGGAATTGACAGGAGTTAGTGAGGAGGAGGCCCACACCATCACCCCGGCCTTCAGGGCATGGCTGCTGAGAAAAGGAGAGACCCCCAAAGGAGAGGGTAGCAGGGGTGAAAGTCGGAGAGGGAGATCCAAGTTTCAGTAAGGGCAAGGACCTGGAGGGAGTGAGAGAGGAAGACATCATGAATGTAGGGGTCTTTATTGACAGAGGAGCGACAGTTCCAATGAGAGCAGGAGAATGGGAGTTGATCAGGCGGGAGGCAGGGAATGGGGATAAGATTGGAAGAGGGGGGGCGGCAGGGCAGGCGAGATACAGAGGGTGTGGGAGGAGCAGGGGGTGAAGGTATCCAAGGAGGAGGAAGTGTGAGGAGGTTGGAGAGAAGTGATGGGCTGGCGGGGAGGAAGGAGCAGGGGGGAAAGAATTAGAGGAAAGAAGAGGTGGAGAGAAAGGGAAGGCAAGAGATTAGGGCAGGCATGGTGGTGGGCAGGATAGGTAATAGAGAAGAACGAGGTGGAGAGTGGCTGACCTACTGGCCACCGAGGAGCCACCAGGTGGCAGAAGTACCCTTAGGTTTACCTTTAGCTTGTGGCGTTGGAGTATTCTGCTGGTGAGTGATCTTATGGTGCGCACCTTTTGGGCTGCTGGTCAATTGAACTCGGGTGGCAGAAAGGCCAAGCTCCAGGAAGGTCACGGCGTCCTCAGGTGATGACAGTCAAGGCAGCTGGGAGAGTATGCAGATGAGCTGCAAACTCACCAGTTCCTGACTCGCTGGTCACTGAAACTCAGGTGGCAGAAAGGCCAAACTCCAGGAGGATTGCAGTTAAGCTGCTGCTTGGCAGCAACAACCCTGCTTGTTCGTGTTGCCTTGGTTCCTTGGCCTGTGACTCACGATGCTGCTCCTCCCATCCCTCTGACCTGGCTGAATTGTGACTTTGGTAACTGGAAGGCTACTTTAACAATATTGGTGTATGAGCTCCTAGCAAATTGTGTTCTACTGTAATTGTCACTTAGTCACCACCTGTGCAGAGACTGAACATTGAAGGAGTCCCACAAGAGTATCCAGACTTTGGCTGCCTGGCTTGTGCTGGCACTTGCTTTAATTTGGCCCGAAGCAGCTCCTCTTTGTCTTGAGAGGGCTGAAGCTGCTCAGCTGTGTGCAGGGGTTAAAACAGAATATATGCTCCATTGAAAGGGGAGGAACTGGTTTGTTACAATTGCATTTGCTGTGGGGAGGAAAAGCAACCACCCTTCGGTGTCCCATCATATGTCATGGGTTGAGAAATAAAGATTATTTTTATTTTTATATAGCACCCCCCTGCCATGGCGCTCGGAGCACTTTACATATAACACAACTTTTAATCCTCACAACAACCCTGTGAGGTAGGTTAGGCTGAGATAATATTGTGACTGTCCCAAGGTCACCCAGTGAGTTTCTGGCTAAGGCAAAACTTGAACTGGGGTCCCCCCCCTAACTCCCAGTCCAGGTACTGCATACTTAGCCATTGCACCATACTGGCTGGTTTAGTGGTGAGAACTGGGAGTCTTTGACCCTGATCCACAAAATGTGTGCCTCAGGGAGCCACACATCAAAACTCCCTATAGTAGTAAATGGACCATCTGGAGATGGGGGAAATCTATGACCTGTTGCAAAGTAAAGGGATGGGGGCATGTGGTTCAGTATGCCTTCTTGCATATGATCAGGGCCCTGATTCTTCCATGGAATTTTAAAAAAAATTCCGCGGGAGTCAGGGCCCAATTCTGCACCTCAGCGCGATTTACCATGCGGGGCGGAGGTGGGGGCTTGGCTTGCCTCCTCCCCCCGCACTGGTCAAACCCTCAGGACTTCCCAGCTGCCGGGGTTTCCCCTCCCCAGCTGCCGGGGCTTGCTTGACTCCCCCCCTCCCTTTTAGAAAAGGAATTGCCTTACCAGTGATAGCAGCAGTAGCTGCTCCGTCCAGCGCGCTCGTACTTCCTGGCCCCTCCCGACGGGGTCTCTCAGGGCGACGCAGCCGGATGACGTCATCCGGCTGCGTCGCCCTGAGAGGCCCCGTCGGGAGGGGCCAGGAAGTACAAGCGCGCTGGACGGAGCAGCTACTGCTGCTATCACTGGTAAGGCAATTCCTTTTCTAAAAGGGAGGGGGGGGGGGG